>SMGT01002340.1:286394-395164 GCA_004794575.1 Lanistes nyassanus | reverse complement strand
TTTCTTAAATACTCCCATTGGTCAAGTTTTAACTGCAATTAACACAAACCTATTTTTAATAATTAAAACCACTAATACAGGTAAAGTAACTTACTATCCTTCCCTCTACAAAAGAGATTTAGCAAAAATCACATGCATGCAGGTCACTTGCTGCAAAGTTGTGTTGATTTTTATTTCATTTTAATAATAATAATAAAAAAATCTGCATTCTCAACTTTAATAGTTTGGTGTCCCCAGAGAAGAGATTAGAACACTGCAAAGAAAAAAAAGCTGAAAGGCAGGGCCCCGGGACCTGCAGAAGGCTTTGCTGGGGGTAGGGGGTAGCTGAAGCACTTATAAAAAACAGTTTACAGCACAAAATCTTGAAGTTGTGTTGATTGAAAGCAATCCTCTTCACATCCCTCTAACGGCTCTTCTTCCCCACCCTCTACCTCAGTCTGCAAACTTCTCACCCCCCACCCCACCCCACCCCCTCAAAAAAATTATCCTCAAATTTACAATTTTGAAACTGTCTTTAGACAATTGTTTATGCAACCCAATGTTACATGATAAATTATAGGATGCAACTAGATACAGCTGTCAGCAAAACAGATAAGTGATAATGGTTTGGTAATTTTGCCAAGTCCATTCTGAACTAACGTATTCCTTGCAGCATCAAAATGTTCCCTCAATCTCTAACAGTAACATGCACCCCTACCCCACCACTCGGCAACAAAATCAGCAGATGTTTGTACCACATAACTTATTTGGTTGGTAGATCTCAGAATGATTGTCGTAGACAATCAGTAATCAATACCTTCATAAATTCATATGCAGTCCCCTTGCGCCAAGATTGATTGCAAACATCAGGTCTACAATGTAAAAATCTATCGAGGTTTTCTTCAAAAAGCATAACCTATCCAGGTGCTAATCATTGCTAACTCCCCTTACTCTAACATCCAGCTACAACACAAAGGCAGAGTGGGTGCGGTTCTTATTTGTAGTTCTGTAAAAAAATTTCCCCACCATCACCATTAGAGTCTGTGATATGGAACTGCGATCTTTTTTATTTTCTGTTTTCTCCAAAAACATTAAAATGCCAGAGTGTGCAATACAACATTCGTTTTACTGCTGATGCACTTTCTGTTTTCAAAGTACAAAATTTATTTTCTTTTCCCCCATGAGAATATTTAAAAGCTTTGGTATTTCAAAAAAAAATTTGCAGCCTATTCCTTTTATAAGATAGGTGGATGGTGAAATATCAATATGGATATTCTGCAAGCAAGTGCCAGAGATTGGTGTGGGTGGGTGGGGCTTTGCCAGAAATTGAGGTGCTACAAGGGATGTTGAATAGGTGCTTATTATAACTATAGAAAATATTTCATTTTACTATCCTTGGCCTCATCTTATCTCCCTTGCAAATCTGCCAAGACAGCAACGAAAAAAAGCTTGAAAAATAATGTGCTGTTGAAAAAGGCTCTACAAAAGTACCTAAAAGGACTGACCAAAGAACCTAGGAAAAATTAAAGATTCAAAGGACTTTTTATAGATATTTTAAAATTAAAGCACTTTAAAGGCCTAAAAGGACCCCAGGAACCCTGTCCTATTTTTACAAAAAGTCTGGGTATGAGGCACAGTGCAAACGAGACCCATTTAAGAAACAAGAACAAACGAACACATACCAATTGGAGAATGTCTGTCAGAACTGGTGTCAGACGTTGCCTTGACACGGTTTCGTTCAGCAGTTGCCTGGCTAACAGCATCCTCAAACCCACTGGATGCCTGATCCGTCTCGTCACCTGCAGAACCAAACAACTCAGTTTGCTATTGCTTTCTAAATAAATCAACAAACTAAAAGTAATCTGTCCTTGACATTTCACTACAAACACAATCTGAAAAACTCCCCTATCCCTTTTGCCTCTTAATCACAGAGATTTTCTAAGAACATTTTCAGGCCGCACACTGACGAGATGGAAAATATTGCTTAGTATGCTCATATAAAGTGTGAACTAAAAGTTTGAAACCAAATAATCCACTGTTATAATGGAACAGTGCTTAATGAAAATCCTGTAGCCATGAGGCAGGTAAAGAAAGAAAATGAAACATTGCAGAAATCGCTGCTGCAGTCTATAAGTATTACATCCAAGATGGTAAACTAGTGTTGTCTATGATCCTCTAAATGTCCAAGTGAGCCTTTGGTTCAGAAAACTGCATGCAGCAATACATCAAGACTTGTGGACTGGTTACCTGCATGAAGAGTCTGCTGCACAGGTTGGGTAGGGCATGGCTGGGTAGGGGGCTGAGCGTTGTTCTTAACGCTGTTGGTGGATGACTGGGACGACTGCTGGCGTTTGATCCACTGCCGCTGTGCCCAGCCTTGAATGGACTGCCAGTTTAGAATGGACTGGTCCAGCAGAGAGTAGGTCACACTCGGGGACGACACAGCCACGTCTTCCCCGACTCTACTGCTCTCCAGTCCAGCACCTACACCGGCTGTTGTGGTGGTGGTGGTTGTGGCCAAGTTGGAGGTTCTGTTGCTGCTGTCTCCTCTGTGGTCACAGCTTTGATGGCTGACCTGCACAGAACATAGGAAGATTATTCTACCTCTGCACTGAGCTGACAAAGGCAAAAATGCTAGAACAATCTTAAGCGAAAGGTGAGGAAATATTTCAAGGCACACAAACGTTGAGACACCAACAAGGGGCAACAAAGTATTGGGTCATATTCACATTCATCAATGTTTATAGAAAATGCTTATCCTCCAAGCGGCAGTCACTTGTTTTTCTTTTATAGAACATGGATAAATAAAGTGAAGAAAACTTGCATTTTAAATGACTACTGTTGCAGACTTTTTATATGTGCATGTGGAAAGCAGACCAGCTTATGACAATGAATCCGGGAACAAACACAACTGTGGCTTTACTTACACGACTACAACGGAACAGAAAAGCCAAGAAAAGGTTCAAGGGAAGGACAATGCCGCAACAGATTCCACCCACAGCCACGCTGCGCCAGGACAGGTCCAGAAGCCCAAATTCTCCACGTCTCTGTGGACATGCAAGGATAGTGTGGCGCTATCACTACCCCACACCACAGACAAACCACATCTAAAAACACAAATCATTGGAAAGACCTAGAAGTCAGCAGTAATGCTGGCAAAATCTTCTGACTGGTGGATAAGCAAAGTGCGAAACCAGGAAGTGATCAAAGCCTTTCCAGTCAAAACATTTTAAAAATCTGGTCATTACCCAGCCATAGCTACCTGTTCAGGTTGCTGTTGGTACCACATCGCATTCAGTGCCATGTAGGAGAGCAGCACAGTCAGGCAGCAAGTTAAGCGCTGCACGCGCGTGAAGCAGCTGCGCTGGGGACAAGTGATTACTGAGGCCCACAAGTGCATGTCCCATAGGTACTGGTATCCTTTGATCAGCGCAACCTGGTTGGAGACAAGGTAAAAGTAAAGTGACCATCTCCTCTCCCTTCCTGCCTAGTTCCCTCACCCACAGGTTAGGTAGCCATTCACAGCCATCCACTTCTTCAATTGGAGACAAGAGTAATCAACACATTTGCATGAACAACCACATGATTTACAAGCAAGCAATTTGCTTAAGAAGATAAAAGTGACATCAATCCCTACTCCTTTCCAGCTTGAATCATTTCTTACATTTTCAAATTTGTGACTGAATGTATTCTTATCATGATGACCCTATAAATATGCATTCATATAAGCATCATATTCACATGCAACAGCAGCGAGGAAACAGACAATGGAATCTCAAGGCACACCTAATTTCCAAATTGTCTTAAAGTTTTTGCTTAATTCATTTGTCATTAACTGCGTGGTAAACAGTGCAAAGAATTTAGCAACACTACCTGCACAAATCCAACATTTCCATCAGTGGCAACAAATTCTCTCTCCACACGTCCATCATCCTCATCCACTGCTAACCAAGAGTTGCACAGGAAACAGTACATTTTTCCTGCAGCAGAGAAGAAATGTGTCTACCCATGAATTTTACAGAAGCCTGCTTAAAAATGCACTGTTGTTATGATCTCTGACAAACACACCCTGTTACTGAGATCCACAACAAACATGCACTGTTACTGAGATCTCTGATAAACACAAACTGTTATTGAGATCCCCGACACACCATTGCTGAGATCCTGGACACAGTTAATGAGATCCCCGACAAACACACCACTATTGAGATCCCTGATAAACACCGTCACCAAGATCCCACACACACCCATTAC
Source organism: Lanistes nyassanus (assembly GCA_004794575.1). Lineage (NCBI taxonomy): Eukaryota > Metazoa > Mollusca > Gastropoda > Architaenioglossa > Ampullariidae > Lanistes > Lanistes nyassanus. The sequence continues at coordinate 390,931 of SMGT01002340.1, read as the reverse complement.
TGAGATCCCTGATAAACACAATTATCGAGATCCCTGATAAACACATACCGTTACTGAGATCCCTGACAAACAGCTGTGAGAGAAACCACTGTGGAGCTGGTCCAGCATTGTTGTGCCACAACTGAACCTTGATTATACGGCCCAGGCTGTCTGGCAATCTGTCACGTTTAAAGATATAATATTGCAGATGCGAGTCCATTCATGCAACGCCCAACCTCCCCTACAAAAAGAAAAAATCCCACAGGAATGGCCATCATCACTACAACTTTTCCATATGAGGTATTCTTCTGCATGACTGCTTCTGTGATTTTTGGTGAATGGTTGGTCTAAACTGCCATCTTGTGCTAATATTGGCTATAAGATTGGCCCCTAAACATGTTCTGCAGTTCTGCCTCTTTCTGACCAGACAGAGTTATATCAAGTGGGCTACACACCACCTGGTTTCTCTGATTAGCTTAGGAAGAGGTTAAAAATTACTAATCGGCTATCCTGAAATTTGGTTTCTTGATGGAGCATATTCTCATTTTCCAAAACATATCTTGGTGAGAAGATCTACATCACCTTAAAAATATTTGTCAACTCAAATCTATGGCAAAAATCCAAACTTCTTAGCTAAATTTGTGTTTCTTTAACAATAGTTACCATGACCCAAAGGGCTAAGTTCTAGTTTAGCAAACCCCTGCCGCACCTCCCTAACAACAACAAAAAAAAAAATACATGACCCCATCCCTGGTAAGGCCCCTCCATGCATGCGCACACCCAACACACATCACCTTCAAGTTCATGAGGGCAACTGCAGGAGTGGTTCAAAGGGGTCGACCACAAAAAAAGAAAGGACCAAAAACAAATCCCAGTCCGGAACCCTGTGAAGGAGGGGCAGGGCAGGGGCAGAAAGGCATAAGCCTCCAGCCCCACCCACGTCTGTGAGAACGTGTCCACCGCCCAGGTGGATGGATCCAGAACTAGGGCCCCAGTGCCACAGGTTGTTCACCTGAGTCGAGAGGGACTCAAAGTGGGTGCCGCCCTGATGGTTAGGGTAGGCGACCACAGTGGAGTCGTCGAAGCGGATCTGGAAGTGCGACCTCGCTAGCACCTCCAGAAATGACCTCAGAGCCAGGAGAACTCAATGTAACTCGAGACAGCTGACGTGCAGGGTGGTCTCGCTGGCTGACCATGTGCCGTGGGCAACATGGTGAAGGCCAACGCTAGAAAGACATAGGGTCATGGCGGTTGGCTGGTCACATCAGGTGACGTGTATTGGGTGTGCGTGTGAGCAGAAGGGGGCCTTACCAGGGATGGGGTCATGTAAATTTTTGTTAGGGAGGTGCGGTGGGGGGTTGCTAAGCTAGAACTCAGCACTTTGGGTCATGGTACAGTATTGTGACAAGAAACAATAATTTATCTGATGTTCTTACGTCAGCAGAAAACGGTCTCTCGAGTTGCTTTCAAACATTGGTCTGTCATCTTCACTTATCAGCTCTCGTGTTTCCGACATCCCATATTCTCCATGAAGAATAATGCTGATCTGAAAACAGAAATGCTTGCCTGAAAACCTTCTATCTTAAAATACTGTCTTTGCACATTTTAGGAAAGCAAATCTACAGAAACTGTGGTATCACGGTACTGATCAGAAATCTGTCACCCATGTAAATGATATGTCATACCAACCTTTGCTGATGTTGGCCCCCTCTGACGCAGACCCGTGTGAACAATCACTTCATACAGCTGGGTGTCTGTGATGTTGTTGTCTGCCAAACACACCAGACGCCCTTTACGCGAGTCATGCTTGTCTGCTCGTTTAGCTAGCACCAGCAGCACAATGTACACCATCAACACCACCCCAAGCAGCACCACAACCACAGGGTTCTCATGAAGACTGCAACACAATCAGTCACAGCAGTTGGCATCACTGTCCTCTCGATCTTCAAGTGAATATTAACTGGATCAATGGCCATGATGTCAGAAACTTTTGCATGGATTTTAGCAGAGACAGACACTTAAAATGCTCATCTCTTCTCTTCAATTTTATGTGCTTTTGTGTCGGCAAAGTTATACATATACAGCCATCATCTGAGGCTTAAAACATGCAAATTCCTGCAGGTTATGCATCAGGTAATCTCAGCTTCTGGCTCAAAAATTTGAAAATCAAACAGAATATCACACACATCTAATTATTTTGTTATTTGCTGCATGTCACATTTTCTTTAGTGACCTTTCTAACTGGGTTTAGTACCTGAAGAAATATTCCACATCAGCAAAGCTGAGGTCGTTGGGAATCAGCTCAAAGTGGCTTCCAAATGAAGTCAGGTGACTGCACCTGCAAACAAACACTGTGCTCCACTAAAGAACGAATACTTAACGGATATTAGAATCTTCAGCATGTTTTGATCTCCACACAATCTGCCATTTCAAAGCACAAGTTTGAAAACTCCTTTTCAACATCATCGGTGACAGCTTTAAATCTACCTCCAAGAATTTCACCCTTACATGAAGACAACTGTGTTACAGGAGACACCAATTAACTAGGTCTACACAAACTGCCATAAGCTACTTTCAAGGCTCTTTCTGCCCCACTAAATGATAAGGCAAATCAAAACTGACCAACAAAGAACACCTGTCAAATCATAATTTACCTGCACTGAGCAGCCTCAGGTGTTGTTGTGGCCATCACCTGGCAGCCTGCACTGCTCCATTTACTTTCCGACTCATTCCAGAAAAGGCAAGAACTGACCCAGGCTTTGAAGGCATAGTGTCGAGCCTCCACTTCCGTCTTCCTGCGGCGCCCAGAGTTGAGAGAGGTTTCCACAAGTCCCAGATAGAACGTTCCAGTGCCTGTAAAGTCAAAAGACAGAACCTGCTGCAGCCTGAAGATCATATCCTGACAGGGTCGTATCTGCTTCTCAATCAAGACTCTGCTCTACTCATGCAGCACACTTAAGTTATAAGGAATTGAACTGAAGTCATATTTTAGTCCTACAATTCTTCCTCTCACACTGCCACCAACTGCCTGTTGACAATGACACCGCAAGTCACACCTTCTTGACACAGCACGCGCTGCCCCGTGTGCTGCATGTCAGGCTGGCTTGACGTACTGTTTTCTACGATTTATTTGCAAAGGAATGGCTTATGGTCTAAGGTAAAGAACTCCTACATTCGAAAGCTCAATCATTTCTTTATCATTACTTCCCTTATGCTGTGTTTAAATGGGTTCCGACCACAATTCCAAGTGAGTGAAAAATGGCTAGGAAATGTGCATCCACATATGCCCTGTCACTTGAGAAATGCTAGATTTACTTTTCAAATTACACACTGATGAGGAAAATGACATTGTTTTGCAAATTTACTATGATAAAGTGGATGAAGACAAGAGTATTTGTGCCTGAAAGACCCAAGAGAGTGATTAAGTAGAGAAAAACGAGCGAGCACGTGGTGTAAACAGCATCGAACAGACCATGTATAAGGAATCGTGAGGACTTTTTGATTACTTCAACTTTAGTTGCGTTTCCATCAAAGGATTTATAAATTATGGAACAAGGTCCACAGTAAGACATGAGTTTTCTTTGTTTATTGATGTTTGCAAACAAGTTTAAATAACCTTTCTATTGTTCTGGGTGATTTTTTAAATGAATTTTTGAAAAAAGGCTGAAACAACATGCCAGCAGGGTTGGCACAAGGTAGGGAGGCCTGCGATGGCTAAGAGTTTATGGTCCTTTTCTAGCTAGTTATTCTAAGACTTTCTCTGTACTGAACATTACCAAAATTTCTCATAAACATTTTAAAGTAATTACATGTACGCTTTTCTATTACCCCCCCCCCACACACACACACACACCCCTCCCCCAGCTCTGCACAAACAGAAAATGGCCCTCAGAACCCACTAAAAATAGGCCTTAAAACCAAAAGAAGAGAAATAGTTTCCCTGACAAATTATGCTCCTAGAGCTACTAAACAACAACAACAACAACAAAAAGGTTTTAGCTACACACTGACCATTCAGGTGTCCAGGAGGAAAAAACAGTCTCAGCTGGTCTGCATCTAGAGGAAAGTTCCTGCAATACAGGCATTGCTCGGGGTGTGGCGGCCACTGCTGGCTGTATGGCACAGAATAATCACATCCCACAATTACTGAAAACTGCATGGTGATGGTCATGGATTTGAAGTATTTTAACATATGTACTGCTTTCCAGGCTTTTTACTGAGTATTCTAACCTCCGTTTGTTAATAATAATTTAAAATAATTCTAACTTGAGAGTTTGGACAGATTTTTATCTGTTAGATTAAAACTTTCGTGCCATGAAATGGTGAACCAAATCAGGAACTAATACAGATCATACTCTTTTTTTATTTTTATTTTGCATCCTGAGGTTCCTCTCCAAGGAGACATGAAAAAGAGAATGGGGAGGGGGGGACGGTGATACGAAAGCAGGGGACCACAGGCATTACAAAATGGATAAATAAGAAAATATGGACAAGCAATGGAAGATGCTGCCAAAGTCTGGAGATGTAGACTGCAAGAAATGAAGACATCAATTAGAAAAGGACAAGAGAAATCGCAGATGCATAAACCCTCAAAAGAACTCAGAGAAAAGAAGATTGGAGACAGGGAGTCAGGAACTACAGAGTTTCAAAGACATATGGAAACAGGGATTAACCACAGATAGGTGGACAGAAACAGAAGTATATTTGTTGATAAAGAACAAATGGGGACCCAGCGCTTAAATTATCGTAAGATAACTCCAACAAAGGTACTGGCAGTGCTATACATAGCCGTATGCAGACGCATGTGCCCAAGGGAGCTTATCGTACCCAAACACGTAGCCCTCTCTTTGCTACATGTTTGGGTACCATAGGCTCCCTTGGTCACATGCGTCTGCATACGGCTATGTATAGCGCTGCCAGTACCTTTAAAGGAGTTATAGTATATTTGTTGATAAGGCACTCTACATACAGTGGTCAAGTTGCCAAATTATGACTGAAAAGGTTTCAGGGTATGGAACTGTATGACATTTGTATAAAGAGTGTAAGACAACTGTATAAAGATTATATGACAGCTGTATGGGGACTGTATAAAGACAGTTATGACAACCATACAAATACACTGTACTGTACTGCAACTGCATGCAGACTCTATGTCCACTGTCTGTAGACTATGACAACCACATGAAAACTGTATGACAACTGAATGACTGCATGCCCACTGTAGGAAGACTGTATGACAACTGTATGAAAACCTGTGACAGCAAAGAATATGAGAAATAAGGCGGCCTGATTTCCAGCAGACAGCTAAACACAGAAAACAACACTGTAAGCCAAGTGATAGAAAAGATAAGAATAGAAGCAGGTGGAAGCAGCAGAACTAGGAACAGTCTGTTAATGGTTCTCTGTTTTTCCCAAGGCCAATGCTCATCATCGGCGCTTTCCCAGAAGGTTTAGTTTACCTCTCACCTCTCCCACTTTAAGACCCAGCTGCATGCTCGCACCTGTTGGGTTCCGATGACCAGGCACAGATCTGACACACCTGAAACTTTGCTCACCTTTGTACAAGACAGGTCTGAGCAGAAATTTCAGGCAGGCCAGCACTGCACTTCCTACTGAACCTCTTACCCCATCCACTTAACAACACATCTCCGCATCACCCCACAGGATAACACTATATATACACACACACACACAACATCACCCCACAGGATAACACTATATATACACACATCACCCCACAGGATAACACTACACACACACACACACAACATCACCCCACAGGGTAACACTATATATATACACAATCATGTATGCACACACACACACACAGGTGAAGTGGGGAAGTTGACTAAAGAAGTTACTGGCTCCTCGTTACACGGTAAGACCACCATTAGCAAATAAAAGCCCCTGGTTACAGCAATCAACTGCAACTGGTAATGTTATAGATAGGAGAGAAAGATTTACCTAAGGTAATATTTCTGGCAAAACTCCAGTGAAACTCCAGCAATGTGACAGGCATAGCAAGATCCAAGACACCCACCACAGGTAAACTGATCAGGCCACAACACAAGGCTGTCAAGCACTCCCCCCCCCACCCCACTCAACTCTGCTCTGAGCAGCGGCACCTGGCTGTGGACATCACCGACTTCTGTCAGCACTATGCTGTTCAGTACCAAAGGAGAAAAGTCTGCCTTGGCACAGTGACTGACACTCAGACCCTTGGGCGAGCTTGTGATTAATTTATTCTGACTCATCAAGCCAGGCCGCTGCTCTCCTCACAGAGCATCCCAGGACACAAGCCAATAGCCTGCTCACCTTTCCACACTGTCCCTTCCATGCAATGAATTTGGGGATTTAAAAAAACACTTTTCTGGGGAAGGGTGAATCAGGAAATTTCCTTCAGGAACTTTGCAAGTGTGTGTGTGTGCGCCTGTGTGTGAGAAAAGAGAGAGACCATTTACAGTTAGTCTGCAGCCCAGACAGATTTTTACTGGCAGTTTCTGCCAGAATTTTTAAAAAAAGATTTCACCCCACCCCTCCCAGTTTGTCTCAGCTGAGAGGCTGGGAACTGGAAATCCGACAGTGCTTTTAGAAGACAGGAATGGTAACCAAGCAATGAATAAAACTTCTTGGCCTGACACTAATGAAAACGAGTTTTTGGGAGGGGGAGGGGGCGGCATTGCTTGCTTATCTTGTGGCCGGCAGGAAAGTGCGGCTGCAGAGGACGTTAAACATCCGCCAGAGGCTGGTGAAAAAGAAACTTGTTAATTACAGGCCTGATAGGCGACAGCTCGACGCCAGGCTCTGGAGCTGCCTAGCACACTCACCTGATGACAGCCGTGATAGGGAAGGGGCGGGTCCCGGGCGGGATGGGGTCGAGGGTCACCAGCAAACTAAGGTAGAGGTCTTTCTGGGTCTGCGACACGTTGAACTGGTGGATGCTCATGCGGTTCCGCTGCAACAGGAACTGGCCTTCCGCTACCACCTGTGCCAAAATAGAGACAAGGGGTCAGACCGAGATGCTTGCCAAGTGTGTGACCTGGCAGCTCAAAAGGGGGGAGTGCAGGGGGCTTATGGTTCGAAACAGTGAAATACCAAAAGAATTTTTCAGCGATTACGGCCGACAATCTTGGGTACTCAGCCTTCTGTCGAACCGAGGATTTAAAACGAAGTTATGATAATACGCGTATTCCAGATATGCAACACGTCCTGGCGAAAATAAACACTACACTGTTCTGTTTCCTCCCAAAAGTGGCTGATGTGACATCTTTTGACATTATATGTGACTTCTTTCTTTTGACATTATATGTGACTTCTTTCTTTTGACATTATATGTGACTTCTTTCTTTTGACATTATATGTGACTTCTTTCTTTTGACATTATATGTGACTTCTTTCTTTTGACATTATATGTGACTTCTTTCTTTTGACATTTTTTAAACAGCACGTGGGATCTCTTTTTTGTGAAGGGGGGGGGTGGTTGCAGAGAACTTTGGTCGCTTCATCAGCAAGTTTCGTACTGAAACTAAACACTGGGTGCGTGCACACTTCCGCGCCGTCTCCAACTATGCTTTTTTTCTGATCCGTGCAGTAATTTGTCCCCTCTTTCTTTCCTCCTTTTCCCTTCCCCCCGTCTCTCTCTCTCTCCACACACACACAGAGACACAGGAGGAAGAGATCGACCAGTAAGGTGCCCAGACACGGAAACCAGCCTGAAAGAGGAGTGAACCTTTTTCTAACCGACTGACCCGGGGCTATGGCAGTGCATCCCAAAGCTTGTCTGCGTGTAGGCTCTCGTTTGACCGCTGCCGTGGCGAATTTGCACCGATTGTAACTCCATCTCTCTATGTACTTCCACTTCTTCATCTGTTTCCCCCACCCTCTTCCAAAAACCCCGTCTCTTTCTCTAAACCCCGTCTCTTTCTCTAAACCCCGTCTCTTTCTCTCCTCATCGCTCATTTGTCAAAAGTGTATTATTTCTGCCCAGCTCTGCCAGCTTCCCACTGCTTCTCGACTGTTTTCTCGGTCCGACGTGATCCGACCAAGTGAGCTGGCATTAGCAGGCTAAATACGCTCCCCGCATTCTGGCTCCAAGACAACGTTGCTACTGGCAGCTGCTGTGATACAGCTATCCTCTCTGATTGCGTTAGCACTTGGACAACCGCTGCACAGACCCCGTGACGGGGAAAAAAATCCTCCGTATACAGGATGGGGTGGGGGAGGGGGGTGGCAAGCAGAGAGGAGAGTGAAGCCAATCTAGTGGCGCCAAGAGGAAGGAGAGACCGTGGGGGAGGGGGTGCAGATAAGAGAGGCAGTGGGAGGGGGAACCTCAAAACATTGTTTTGCGCGCCCTTTATCATGAGAACAATATCCCTCCCTTTCTAAAACAGGTGCTCACGCCGTGGCACTCACACGTCTATCACCTTGCGCGCGGACAGCTACACATCACCGTGTAGACGCCCACGTGTGCAGAACACATCCATGCCCACAGCACGCCTGCACGTGCATGAATGAAGATAGATAAGGCACGCTACTTGGGACACAAGGACATGACGTGCGGCGGGTGCGCAGAGGAAGAGGACAGGAGCGGAATGGAGTTGGGAGGGAAGGTGGCGAGAGAAGAATCCGGCGACCCGCTGGATAGTCTTGGTACAGACAGCCGTTACACAAGAACTAACCCAAGAGAGGAGATTAAGTCCAGATCGTGGCTCAAACCCCGTCACCCAGTATGCACGGCGACTTCGGCCGATACTCTAAGCCTGACGGCTCGGTATTCATGGCAAGTGCGTGACGACAGCGGCCGACAGTTGTAGAGTATCGCCGGAGATCGGTTGCACGCTAGGCGGTGCCTCTGGCCTGTTCTGGGGCCCCAATCAATGGCCATTGCTATTAACCAATCTGCCGACCCCCCCTCCCCTCCAGACACTTCCTACCGGGCTGGAGTGATGGCTGGTCGGTCAATAAGTTCTATCTGTGGGGCCCGGGTCAGAGTTAGTTCCAAATGCAGGCTTCCTGACACAGAGCCGGGATGAGTAACGGTAGGCAGCGGAACAGACCTGTCACGGGCTCCCGAGGGCTGCTGCTGCAGGAACACGCACGCAGTGTGCCTACGCATGAACACGCACGCACGTGCGCGGCTTCTCAACCCATGAAGACGCTGCAGGATACATCTTCCTGAAACTGGTACAGCCTCGCCAATTCCAGAAAGATTGCAAATACTATTAATTTGAAAAAGCTGATGCGTGCGTGCGCTCGTGGCTAGGAGCGTGGTGGTAATGAGTGTGGGAACAAGACGTGCAGAACCTTACCTTTTCTGTCAGGGGCAGTGTTATCTCCAAATTATCCTCTGCGCTCAGTCCTTCCACCATCAGAGGGCGCTGTTGTTCGCCGCACGTGAACACCTCCAGACCCACCACCTGCGACTGCACCTGCCGGCCGAAAACCACAGACATGCAGCATGCACGACCATCAACAAGCAAACGCTTGTCAGGCGAGGTCTGACCTCCCAAAACTTAAACTAATTAAAATTAAAAAATAAATAGAGGACTTCCGACAAAACTAGATCTGTGTGCCTATATTCCCTTGTTCCCGCACGGCGGGCTGCCCTGTCCATCGGTGGCGTGATTAACTCTGCCTCGCGCCTTATCAGGTTAACTTTTAACATCGCCGGCGGCACGTCTGCGGCCCCCTCCCCCTCCTCTGCCCGCGACTTGTGCGTCGTCCGGTGTGGCCACGGACCTGTCTGTGTCTGTGATCGGAGCTTGATGCCTGTCGAGTGTGGCTCTGGAGTAAGCGCGCGCCTGCCGCGTGCTTGTGCCAGTGTCCCCAGACACTGAACACAGCACAACGTTAATGGCGGTCTCACACGGTATGACACCTCATTTCCACAGAAAAAACAGTGGTACAGTACCATTCCGTACCCCTGAGACAACAAGCGACCACGAAACAGGACCACGTTTTGTAAGCAGATGATCCCTACATCAAACAAGCTAGGCATTTTCAGGACAATCTTACGATGACCTCATAATGGTTCCTTGTTTCTTACGACAGTTTTGTTTCGACTTCAATGAACCGCGTGCGAGTGTCGTAACGGACACAGGACCAGTCAAACACATACACCAGCGCGTGCACGCGCGCGCGCATACAGAGTGCACGACCATCAGACTGCTACTCACCTCAGTGAGCGGCGCATGCGCAGACAGGAAGGGGCTGTGCCGGAAGACCATGCTGTGAACCTGAATGCACGGCGACCAAGGGAAGCTACTGGCGTCGCTGGCGTTGCGACGGCTATCCCAGCGCCGCGCGGCGATCCCTGGCGGCAGGCGGAAGCTAGCGTTAGAGACGTTCACGACGGCAGGCCTGAAGCTGTTGTAGTGGGCTGCGGTGGTGGCCAGGAAATCGGTGCTGTAGTAGAACGGAAGTTCCCCCAGAGCGTGGTCCTGCAGCACCACCTGTGGGGACAAGGTCACACTCATGTGAGGTCAAGGGCAGGACGGAATCTTCACGCGCGCGCGCACCAACATCATGACGACACATACAGCAGCTGCATGCACGCACGGTAACAACAGGCACGCGCACACACCTACCTTCAGCAGGTCCTCCAAGGCGCCGATCGCACGTGCTGAGACCCGATGTCGGGTGCGCGCGTCGGCGTCGTACAGTAGGCGCCCTCTAGTGGCCACCTGCACCAGGTTGGACACCACCTGCACAGCGAGGGGCAGGAGGTCCTGCTCGCTGCTGCCCGGGCCCTTGGCCAAGACCTGGGCTTGCTGCGCCACCTTCTCCATCTGCCCCCGCGCTTTGACCAGCATCTCGCCATTCACCTGCAACAATTTGGATCACAACCTCGTTGGAACTCGTGCCTGGCCCAGCCTTCGCCTCCTTACCCTTCGTCTTTCAAAACAAAAGCGCCCCCTAGTAGCACAGTGATACGTTAGACGACTCGCACACGAATACCTCGTGGTGTGTTTGCGGGTGGGGGGAGACGGCCCTGCCTGGATAGCTTAGTTGGTAGTGCTGCGGACTAGCCGGTGGAAGGTAGCTGGTTCGAATCCAGGTGTGGTCAAGGATTATTTCCTCGGGTTATACATTGTGCAAACTCCATTCGCCATTCCTTGCACATTACAGTGTCAGTCCGCACTGGCCATCTTACTGCAGCTATCAGTCTGGTGGTTCTTTCAGTGCATAGTTTAGTAATAGGACCCCATCCCCCCCTCCAAAGCCCTGTGTGACATTGTGACACTCTCAGAATGATGTACACCTGTACAGTAGCACAGTAACATACACACATGAAGTAAAGCCCTGTGTGACATTGTGACACTCTCAGAATGATGTACACCTATACAGTAACATACACCGTGGCACATTCAACTTACTACGCACTTACATACATCGCAACTTACTGTGTGCATCCCTTAACAAATTATGTATCATACAGGTTGGTATGTCTCCAACCAATGGTGCATCCCTACCTGTGATGTCGTGTACAATAGCAAACCGATATTTTCAGCACGACAATACTCTGTCCAATAGGGCGGGCGAACGCGCGCACACACACACAGCCATGATTCTTGGGTGATTTACACGACAGCAAGCACAAACTGGCAACGAGTGGCGCGCACCCTGAAAATACCGCCATATGCCGCAGGACCCGTACGTCAGAGTTACACTCCCCAAACGCACAGTCGGACAGGTCGTACGTCCAACGCCTACACAAATGCTGCAGTAACGTTGGCTAATATCGGGTTTGGCCGAAACTGACAGGTGTGGCCCAGGTAATGTGTGCTCAGGGCTGGTAAATCAACGGCTGCCCCTAGTCAAACCGCATTAAACAGCAATTATAATTCAGCACGCATGCGCGATGAACAGCTCTTAAGCGTCGCCAATTACTGACACTGAACTCCTCTGTGATCAACAGTCGTCCTTCAACAAGATGTGACACGTCAGCGAACGCGGGAGTCTAAACTGGGGACGGGGAGTGGAGCAACACCTGACAACCGTGTCTGAAATTACCGTTTCCGTGCACTCCAAGCAATCTTCTCCTGTAGCATCACTCAGAACAGAAGCCTCCACTGCAAGCGAGGCAAATCACTAAGTGTGAAACAAAACGTATCACGGCACGGACACCAAACTTCACTGCTACAAATTTATAAACTGAGAGCAGAAAACCAGATCCAGCGATGGCTGGTTTGGGGATGGGCATGAGGGAAAGGAGAGGCGTGGATGGAGGGGTGGTGTTGGTGGGGGTGGGGGGTGAGGTATGCCGTTTACAGCTGACCAGCTGGAACTTACAGAACGCCAGAAGGACTCCATCACCGTGCGCCCATAGCTCTCAGAAACACGCTAGCCGACAAGCTATCTTTCGATTGGCATTTAAAATGAAGCAGACATGCCCTCGGAGTATAAAGCTGAAAAATGTAAAACACTTATAGAAGCGTCGAGGCTTCGCTGTCACAGCTGCATCGAACGGCCCACTTTTTCTTACATTTGCACTAGAGGAAGGGATTTATCAATCCCAAATTCCTAGAATGCTATAGCACACAATCTGACCTCGAGAACACCTGAGAATTTTTAATAAGGGAACACTGCAATGATGATGCCGCATGTGCTGGACGTTTCACAGCGGCGGTCAGCGTTGGCCAAGTTAAGGACAGCGGCAGGTTATCAAATGAACGTCCGACAGACGATTTGTAAGGAAAGAACACGTTAAACTACGGTACACATGCCAGCTGTGTGGATCTTGGCTGGCTGGCACGAACGCTCGTTTCTCTGTTCATATGCAAATCTGCACATAAAATACAAAGGGCGAACAGACTTGCGACCGGCAGTGCAGATATAAACGGTCATGCAAACCAGCCCAGGAGTGAGCAGGAAATGTGAAAAAAAGCAGTGCACATCTAAAGGCCTACCGGCAAGATTACAGACAAGACTGCAGCCAAGATTAGTGGCAAAATTACAGTCGAGATTACTGGAAATATTACTCACAAAATTACAGATTTTCTATTTTGCTTACATAACAAATAACATAACTGAAGTATGTGGTTTAAAGGTGTACGTAAACAGCGAACAGCAGGGGCCTGTACTCACAGACTTCAAGCTTAAACGAGCGAATATCAATCTCTCCCTCTCTGCCCCCCCCCCTCCACCATTCTCTCTAAAACACACAAACACACACACTCTTCGTGGTCGATTGGAAAAGCTGCCTGTCATTGATATCGTACTAGGATGGCAACCTTCACCGACATGTTACTGTTTGTTGTGGACACATTTAGGCTCAAGTCCGGTTTACTTCCAGACAGCGACATCGAGTCTTGTGCACTGACCCACACCGTAATCACAAGCAGTGTGTACATGATCGCCGACAGAAGTTCAAAACAGTGGAGGTAGCTAGTCCCGAGAAGTGTGTGTGTGTGTGTTGGGGGGGGGGATGCGGGGGGAGGGGGCGGGGGAAGCGTCTAGGTTCCATCCTCTTGTAACTGTAAACACTTCCCGCCTACAGTCAAGCAACGAGGGAGGGGGGGAGTTTGGCGGAAGCGTGAAGACAGAGACAAGAAATGACAACAAAAATGAAACCAAAGACAAAGATTTAAAACAAAAATAATACCTGTGGTGACGGCCTGTCCCTGATAAACACAGCGTAGAGAACCAGAGATCACTGGCGCAACAGAACACAGCAATGACGTGCACACCAACTTCCGACCCCTGGCGGACGGAATCCCCCGCTACCACCGCCCCTCCCACCGCCCCGGCCCATCAGCTGAGCTGTGAACGGATATCGATCACCGGTCTGCCCGTCTGACACATCGGGGACGTCTGTACAGTTTCACTGCTTGCACGTGTGTGGGGCGGGTGGTAAGCACGCGCGCCTGTGTAGCTCGATAATCTCGCCACACTCGGATGTTATGTGCAGGGATATATATATATAGGTGCATCCCTATGGACACATGCACATGTATGCAAACACACGTACGTACGCAGCTAATACACGAACTAAACAGAATAAATTATTGACTGAGGAGGCGAACAGAAGTAGCGTATTGTCAACTAGTGATAATCTCCTCCCCTCAAGTGACCTCCGATAAGCTTTTTGTGGGAGGGTGGTAAACGTAACCATGATTTATGTAACAGTAGCGCATTCCATTCTACATGTTGGTTACACGCCCCCACCCCCTCGTGTCTCTCTCTCCTAGCTAGCACACGATAATACGATCACTAGGCGCTGGCCACCAAGTGGTGTGAACCAAGAAGAGATGTACAGGCAGTAAGATCGCTAGAGAAGCTAGGTCGTGACGTCAGACCACTTCAGCCCTTCACAAGAGTCTCTCCCCTTCCCTCGCAAGCCTTGGGTCCAGAGTTCTCATTCCTGGTCACGGTGTGTCAGTTACTGCAGCCACTAGCGTCTGGGGTAAAGGTGAGAGCGACTTCATTAACAGTGACTTTCCTTCACGTCAATTCTCTCTAGAATCGTCAGGGTCAGGGGCTTACAGGCCACACACATGACCTTAGTGACGTACCAGGAAGTTGCGCACACAACAGCGAGGGTACAACACACACGGGCTGCGAGGATGACGGCCCTGGGCTCTGGGACGGCTGGCGCTGAATGGTGGGGAAAGGCAGTCTATGGTACGCGGCCCCGTCTATGTGGTTCCACGCGTCACAGGGGAGGTCACTCGTTGAGAGAAACACGCGGCGGCACTGACAGCCCCCTGACGATTTCAGTTCTCTGATCAGACATCCGCCATCTCTTCCCCGAACCTCCCCCACCACGTCCTCCCAGCCCTGGCTTGCCTGCCATCTTCCCAGAGGATTGATTTTCTGTGCAAGCAACTCACCAAGCACGCGCCCAGCGCGAAACACGCTCCTACCCCTCCCCCAAGCCTCCCCCTCCTTGTCATAACTTCCCCATCGCTGCATCCTGCTTTTCAAATGTTGTACATGAAAGATCGGTGCGCCACGCGCGCCCTTGTGCGAGAGAACGAAAGCACGCGGGAGGACATGGGGAGGTGTGTCTTGGCCTCAGGAAGACCCGGCAAAGAGGGCGAAGGGGGGAATCCCAGACTTACCCACTCGCATCGATTTTTCCCGACGTCTTTCAAATTCGACACTTGACCACTAGATATCGTCTTCGAAAAGCCTCCTCCTTTCCTCTCAGACTATTTACTCCCCCTCCTCCTTTGTGCCGCCGAACAGGTCCCTTCGATCTTATGTGGCAGCCGTCTCTCGAAAACCCCAGTCCCTCTGTTTATTCCCGCTTGTCTCACGTGGCTATTCAGCCCCGCTCCCTCCAACCTGCCCCTCTCGCACACCTTTTCATCACTTAGGCACCTCAAACACTCGTGAACTGGCTGCAGGCACTGCTTGCTGTATATTTACTGTACTGTATGACTATACAGTAGCACGCTCAGCAGTCTATGCGCCGGGTTCTTGCAGACCGTCCTGCCGATGACTGGGGGACGCGTTCTCTGGCCGAGCCATTTCTGACTTCTGTACGAAGTCCGATGACAAGAATTACCCCCCGCACGAACGAGACAGGCGGGGAGGGGGAGGGCGAGGTGTCATACCTACCCTCCCGACAGACGCCCCACGTTGTTTCGCGTTTCCTTGACTCTTGTCTCGACTTCGTTCTGAGTTACAGTCTCAACTGTTTATGAATTGTTTACCCGCAAGGGGATGAGGCAGCACGCTGCCCGCCCGAGCACACACTCTATCTCACCACCACCCCACCCATCCACCACCCCCCCAAAAAAAAACACGAACAAGAACAAAAAAAATCCTGCATTAATCTCTGGCCCACGCAAATTCCTTTCGCGAGCCCACCTGCTGGGCGAGTACACGGACTGGGACCCAGACGGAGATCAGTGTGTTGGGCGGAGTGCGGTCTTCTCTCCTAGTCGCCGAGGTGTGATCACCAGCGGACGTCGAAGGTGGGAAAAGGGTTTGTGGAAAGAGGTGCGTCCGTGCAGTCACACCTGTTCAAAGTCGGAAGAGTAGCAGGCAGTCCTCGCCAGGAAACCTGTTACCCGCAGCTGGAGGGAGAGGCTGGCCGGCCTGGTGGGGGTGGGGGGGAGAGAGAGGATGGCTTGCCGCCTAGCGATGGTCGACACTCGCAGAAGTTCTGCACTGTCTCCTGCTGGAAGAGGCTATGCTCTTCGTGTACAGTTAAAAGCATTCTTATGAAACTCTCTGGCCACGTACGCTATGCCCACCAGATAGAAGCCATTACCGTAATTACGTTTTGCTGACAATGGGGTCGAAGAACGACGCTATCTCTACTTTTAACTGACGACTCTCACGCTAGCACAACGTGATTAAGTTACGGCACCAAAAAAACAAAACAAAACAAAAAAACCGCCGACCAGCCCAGCCCCTGCTGTTTCACACAAACAGTTCTGCTATGCTCTTGGGACAAGGGCAGTGACGTCACAGACGGTTTATTTTTACCCTGATCTGGATTTCTTTATTTTCTTTCCGTTGCTTATGTCGGAGGAAACAACTTCGGCCCAAAGAAGGCTTCTGGCCGTCTGTCGTGGCACCCCAGGCCCTGCTGATTCTGTCTGCGATGAACGACCTGGCAGTTGGAAAAGTATTTGGAACTTTCCCTCCATGTCTGGATCTCTCCAGGGACGGTTAGCGAGGCCAACGCACTGTTCTACAGCCTCTGCGATCTCGACAGGCTTTGCAGTTCCTTGGGATGGGAGAAATGGAGAGGAAAAAAAAACCTCAGAATCCATCTGGTCGATCAAAGTCTTCTCCCATTTCCTTCTTCCGACAACTCCCTGGCAATTGTAGCCTGCGGGGATGGCGTTGAATTTCCCCAGGACTGGGTCTGGAGGGAGGACGGACACTGCCGATTGCCTGGGAAGGTTTCCGCTAGCCACCACGGACAGACTGCGAGTGCCGAGAGTAAGGGGGCGCCACAGGTACAGGCGTCTTGTCTCCTAGACACCGCATCCCCTCGGCAGTGGCGGAGCTCGCAAGTACTGGATGCTGCAGCAGGCAGCGCCACCAGCACTGGACAGATGGCAGATCTCTGTTCACGTCTGCACCTGTGCCAGTGCAGATACTCTTAAAGGGGCTTGTGGCTTTTTTTTTTAAAAAGACGGTTACAAGAAAATTGTCTTTCTTCCTCTCCTTCCTCCTGAGTCCTCCAAAAACTAACACGAAGCGATCAGCCAACATTTCTGCCCAAAGAAACCCTGCAATAACACTTATCACCAAACAAGAACATCCTGTGGCACGTCATGCCTCATAAATCAACTTTTCCTGCATGGGTCTGACCAGATCAGGATCACGTCTAACCTCGGGCCGTTCACACTTTCTCCGTTCCGTCCAGAGACACCGTCCCGCTTTATTCAATCTGGGTAGCTTCGCTTTCAATTTCCGTTATCTTGATTTTGCGAACTACTGCATTCCCAACCATGCGTGGTCGAGCGCGCAAGAGAGTGAGTGACAAATTGAGACAAATTTCGAAATGAGGTGCAAAGAGAATCGTTCAGGGATGTTTCAAATGTTGCTGACCTAACGATGTAGCACACAATGACACGCCCTCGCGTCTACTGTTCCCGTGTTTCTGTGCTGCCGACTGGACTTCCAGATGCACGTTTGAGACACTTTTACATCTAAAAGAAATTTCTTTCTCCCGCTACCGCCACCATTTCTGCCACTACACCCTTCACTACAGGTGTCCCTACCCGTAGCAAGTGGGGTGGACGTCACAGATGCCTCAACCCCCAACCCTCTTCCAGGGCTCCGTGGCAGTTCCTACTGCCAGTCTGCTTTCTTAGTCGCCTCTAGAACTGGTAAAATTGGCTGCTCAAAACGGTGCTGAAGGTCACACGTCGTGGCTGGGGTGGCCTACACCGAGGTGGCTGCTCCCAGAACAGGGTGTATGACGTTTTCCGGATATGTACCTGTCTTCTTTCTGAAATTTCTACAGTACACAGGATCTTTTTTATCTCGAGGAGGTTCTGTCGAGGAGTTTTATCTCCGGTTCGATAGCGGACTGGTTCTTGGGGTTACTCCCACTTGTCAGGCCGCACTAAACACCCACAATCAAATTGCGGCTCCTGCCTCACGCACCCCTCACGCACGTGCAAACACTCACACAAGCAGGTCACAACTGCCGGCCTTACCTGTGAGGTGACTTGAGTGGCGTAAAGTAGGCACTGCAACGTTTTGACGAGTTCCACCTGCAGAAAAGGGTGCACGTTTTAAAACCTCCAGGAGTACACATATCAAGTCGCTTAAAAAGTAAATACCTTAAAACCTTGAAATAAAAATAAATTAAGTAAACGTTTTAGCCCTTTACCATATAAATGAAATTCTCACAAAGTAAACACACTAAACCTGTAAAAGGAAAGTAGACACGAACAACACAAGACGAAGTACAAGCAACACACAAACTGCGGTGTGAACCAAACCTTGAGGAAGGGGTAGATGGTAGAGTAGACAGAACGATAAAATAAAATAAAATAAAAAAACCAAGACCACTGATTCCAGAAACTTGTCTGTACCCAAACCAAGGTAACCATGGTAACAGAATACCTATAGTCAACTGGCACAGCCATTTCAAAAATATGGCAGTTTTGAAGCCCTCCTGGATGAGAATCCGAAACAATTTTTCTGCGTTAGGCGTTTCTGTTTACCACTTTCACAGTTTATGTTTGCATTACATCTAGCTGGCTGGGTTTCTGAACGTGTTCCGAGGTATTATCCAGGGGCCAATTCTCACCTAACAGCGACCTCAGACCACATTCCACCTTCACTACACGCAGGCCGCAAACCAGGCCTGGCTTGCACAACTGTTCACATCACTTTTCTAGGGGTGCTACTTTGCATAAGGGTATCTTTCCGCACACAAAAGTGCACGTTAAGCAGACAGGGCGAACAGACACCACGACTGCTATTATGAACGGAAAAGCAGGGTGGAACATTCACAAAACCCATCTCACGGTTGGTCTTTAAGTCGCTCTCTGCGTCTCTTAAGAACTATACCAAAGGGAAGTTAAGAGCCATTTATCTTCTGACATTTACGGGCTCTTTATGTACGGAAATGGGTTGGGTTGCATGGGGGTTGGGATCTTTCGGTCGTAAAAGCACAGTAAGACTCGTTCACTCTTTAGGGGACCTGGACACCTCTGCAGACAAAGCTGCGGACTAGTTTATGGAATATAGAAGCGGCTAAGGATTATTTCCTGGAGTTGAACGTTGTGCAGATTCGGCCGGATATGCGCAAACAAACTGCCCTTCTACACTGGCCATCTTACTGCAGCTATCAGTCTGGTGGTTTTTTCAGTGAACAGCTTAGTAACAGGACCCAATTACCCCATAGTATGAAATCACTGCCAGGTGGAAGCACTGTCCATCTAAAATTACCTACCTCTCACCTGTTCGCTCTGTATATTTTATGTGCATCTGTACGTATGGACAGTCGACAAGAACATCCACGCAACCCCACCCAAGCACACAGCAGTACTAGACCGTCCGTACCCTGTCCCGTATGGGGACCTTGTCCACAGCTTGCACCAGCTCATAGCGGACATCTTGAAACGCCGGCTCCTCTTCGCTGAACTGGGTCAGGCGGTTGAGGCTGATGGCGATGTTGGACAACACTTCCCAGGCATCTTCCACCCCGCTGGTGTCTCCGTAGAAGAGGGAAGAGGACAGGCGAGTGGACAGCTGCTCTGCTTCATGCTTCCTGCAAAATCAACCACAATACGACCCGTTGTTACGAAAAGGCTAGTGAAGGTCACAAAATCTGGTTTGCGTTTCAATGGGGGGAAATAAAGTTTTGTGGTCAAGGGAAGGGAAAGAAAATCGTTGCCTGCGCTTGTCAAAACAAAGTCTGCGTGTCCTGTCTTCAGTGGAAAAAAAAACCCAAACGGTTTTCATTATTTGCGGGGAAAATCCCGCCCGTGATTTATCTGTATCTGCCGATGAAAACTGTTCGTACTTGGAGTCTACGCTCTTCGCATGTACCAGAGACTCTTTACTGCTAAAAAGTGTTATACAGACAAGCTGTACTTTAGCAGGCAGGTCACGGACGTGTGTAATTTGCAAGAACACCACATCCGATCCCGTACCAACACTTTTATCGGCAGAAAAATACCCGTATATTAGAATTCAGCAGGGTTGGGTTCGACAGTCGTATCTGCCCTTCCGCCCATAAAAAAGGCCGTAAGGTCCACACGACCTGTGTTTAAGTGCAACTTCACGTACAGACAGGTGATAACGCCCGTGCAGGCCGCTCACAAAAGCGAAACTGACTTCAAAGTCCAACTCTTATTTCAACTGTGAAGTCGACAGCAAGAACACGCGCAGCTGTTAGCCATAACCTGGTTGGTGGTGGCGGGCGGAGGAAAACGCTAGAATAGAAAGGTGGTGGGGGTGGCAGGGGACAGGATAATTACTACTTTGTCTGTGAAGGTGAAGGGGCGGGGCGGGGCGGGGGAGAAGGAAAAAGGAAGGGCCATACCGCTTATTCGGATTTTCACTTGCCACTTCACTACAGAAGTCACGAATACAAGTTGCTGGCGTCCTTGTTCAGCTGGGTCCTGTCTGGGCCCTTGCCGTGAGGTTTGCTCCACAAACGCTTCTGCGAAACTGTATCCAAACGTCAACACGCACTTCTCACAGCCTTGGTAATAAGTGAGAAGGTTATCCGGATGGCATTTTCTGTTACACGTTCTGTCGTCTGCGTGAGAACACCCCGACCTTCTCGAAATGCCAAATTTTATATATCCACGCACAAAATGAAGGCTCCCTCTCTCTCCCTCTCGCCCTGCGTGCGTGTTCGCTGGTCGAATGACCACCGGTGGCCTATCTCTGTGGCTATGTTTACCTTCGCCGACTGGCCAGCCCAGGACGCTGTTGACCAACGGCCAGAATAAACACGCGGCAAGATTCGGTCGGCCCGAACACAGCGCGACTTACAGACAGCAAGAGAGGGAGAGAACACTCCCAACCGCCCAGTTCATCAGCACAGTCTACCCATAGACGGCAACACACTGCGCCATCGCGGACACGTCGTCACGCACGCGCGCTTGCATCAGGCATAGAATGACAGCGCGAGTACTGCCCTGAACTATCTCTGATGCCATCTACGACAACTTTCGTGCTGCATCTAGCGGCAGACAGTTACTGCAGTGATTAGGCATTCTCCCCCTCCCACCCCCCCCCCCACCAACCACACACACGCACAGTTCTCCCTCTGTCCGCCATAATGCTGATCTTGACACTTCCTCATCCCACATCCGGGACCTTACGCCTGAAATGTTACTCGAAGCCCCAGCCTCTCTACACTTTCACCCCAAACATTCTCTCCTGTCTAAAAGAAGGGGAAAAAAATTAAAGTCCTTTTCATGTACACATGACAGCAACACGTTCCCATCAGAAGGAATAAGATGTAACCATCTCCTGCCCTTGTGAAAAACTGGGAATTTCCCACAGGAAAAACAGGGTCGATTGGATGAAATGATCACGTGCCAGATCTGGAAGTCAGCAATTCTTGAACTGCAGGCAATGTATCACTGCCCATCTTCCTGGTCACGTTCACGAACCTGCTCACTGCGACAGGTCACACACTAGGACCCAGTTCATTCACACCTGTCCTTTCCCGACTTCCTCCCTCACTGTCGCCTCGTCGTAAAACGGAATGAAACGGATAGTCAGCAGCTAGTCGGCCACGTGAACATACAATCTGACTGATTTTATCGAAGTCAGGAAACGTCTCTAGAATTTCATCCTCGCGATGGAGAACTGTCGTGCATCGATGTTGTGGGATTGAGGGGGGGGGGGGGAAATACCCTTATCGTTACAAAAGAGCTGTCGGAATTTAAATCGAAATATCATTTGATTAGTGTTAAACAACGTCATCTGTATAATCCGACTTTGTTGGACATTGTACTACCGGCTGAACCTTGACCTGAAGAAGGGGAGTGGCACAAGTTTGTTTTTCGCACGGCAGATACCCTCGTCAAGTCCGGTTTACAAGCAGCGCAGAGAACGATGCTATTGTCCAGCCAGTTCAACCATCCCCTCTCACCTCATCCCACCCACCCCCCACTCGCAAATCTTGTCCCTCCTGTGTCGCTAAGGTTGGCTGGTGAAGGGACGAGGAGTTGAGAAAGGCGGAAGAGGATTCTACACCATTCTGGTGATGGACTGATCGTAGAGGATGACTGGAGTACACAAGTCGTTTTCACAGGGTGTGTGTGCATATGTGGAAAGTCGGGGACGTGGGGAGGAGTGTTTGGGAGTAACTGGCGTTTAGCTCTCGGTGCTTGTTCTCAGTGTTCTAATGTTCTGGACCAACCAAGTGCAGTGACGAGATATTTCCAGAAATTCCAGTTAACCCGTGTTTATTCGCCCCAACAAAATCGTCCAACAAACCTCAAACAATAAACTTTGCACATTAGCACAACAATATGGCTTGAAGACAAATGATGGCTTGATAGAAGGTTTCCTCGCCAGATCTTCTGTGATAACAGCAGACTTTTCGTTGTCGAACTCTTCACAGCTGTCCTTCCTGAAGCGGGAACACAGTGCCATCAAAGATTGGCATGTTGATATATCACACCTGACACACGACGTGACACTCTAGATGAACCCTTGACCTCTGAACTCGTCGTACACAAGTTCGTTCTACGATCCGCAGGTAGTTCTCTGGGTGAGACCTTTGCTTCCCACTCCAGAAAGCGGCCTTACTCCTCCAGCTCAATCTACCTCCTGCACATTCCACAATTCTTTGACGCCGCTTTAGCGTAGATACTTTCCCACTGCCCAGTGTAGCCTTGGTATTCAGACTAACACCTCACGCAGGCCAACAAAGGCTGACGGTGGCGAAAGGTTTGCTAACAACAGAAGGCAACAGATCTGCTAACAAGAGATCTAGCTAACAGGTTTTCTAACACAAGTCAAATATCCCCACTGGTACCGAGATAAGATAACCACGCCTCCAAGTCAACCAAAGAGCATGCCTAACTCCTAATGCTAGCAGATGGGGGCGGAGACCTTCATGTTTCTTTGCCCCCCTGGATCTCGGAACTGTCAAAATAATATGGGCTGTTAAATTACTATCAACAGCAGGTCATTTAACATCACCATCTACATACGTTATTGTGGCGCAACCCCCCTGCCCAGTATCTACCCTTGTAGCTCCCACATGTAGCCTGGGTTCCATACCTGTAGCCAGAACAATTAAGACGCCGTCCCTACCCATTCGCACACTCCGTCTCCAATCATCCATGCTTCAGCTGGACACGTGATGGTGGCTAGGCAGTGTGAACGATCTCTCTAAGGTCAGCTTGATCTTGCCATAACACAATCACCCCAAATACAGCCTTAAATACACAAAGTTTAACAAAGAATATACAATAAAACTTTCATCAAACCGATTACCAAATAGCCTATGAGTTATTAGCCCTACCAGACACAAAACCTGACTTTATTTTTAGACGTTTTCCTGCAGTTCGTTGAACGTTGAAAGTCAAGACAGCTAAGGGTTACCGTCACAACCCACAGCATGTGTGCGCTTCCATCCCTCTTCCCCCCTCCCTCCCCCCTCCACGCCCAGCTAGCCCGTTGGCACTAAATTGCTTATGTACGCCTCAGTCTTAAACTGTCAAGATCAAGATATGATCTGAATTACACAAACAGCCTGAAGTCTATTAATGCTTTGATTTTTGCGCGCTCTCTCACTAACACACAAGCGACACAACCCACTTAACGACCCATGGTCGTTCGCACGCCACTTACATGCACACAATCACCCGCGCGCCTAGGTTTCTGCGCAAATGGCAGCAGATGTTTCCCTCCTCCAACCCCGCCACATAAACCGCGTTCTGAATCTCAAGACCCTGGCACGTTCCCAGCCGCCGTGTAAGGTAAGCCGACTTACCTGCCATGAAGGGCCTGAACTGGGAAACCTGTCCAGGTAGCGGCGTTTCAAAGTCTATCTCGCTGTAGTTTGCCTACCAACCAGGCGGGGCCAGTTTACAACGCTGCAATCATGGGGAAGGGCTATGCAACCTTTAACAGCCTCGGCCAACAGCTCTCAACGCTCGGTTACTCGCACAATGAGATTTCGAATAATGAACCTCAAAATAATAATAAATAATAATAAATATAATATAATAACAATGCAAACAGTAGCCATCCGATATCGCGGCACCACAGAAGGTCAACGAAATTTCTACAAGTGCAATACTCCCTCACTATCCATCTTGTTCAATATGGTGTTCCAAAACGTCATAGGAACATTTGCGTCCCTAGCAAAACCCCGGCATTTCAAGCAAGGCTGCAAATGAACGCTCGAATCATTTTTTTCCAAACTGCCCTACCGTCTGTTCAAATTACGGAGAGTTTTATCTGGAAAGATGTTATGCGTCCAATCCTGTAGCCCGATCCTGTTACGTTACACTATGCCCACGGAGAAAATATTCGCATTTTCTGGCGACGGCACAAAACACCCAGGTAACTCAAGGAGCAGAAGCAAACATTCACAAGGCATAGCTGACGTTTTATGACACTTACCGGTGTCTCTGGCCCCAGCAGGTGACAGAGCTTTGGCCCAGACGGTCACAAACACTCCCATCTTTAATATATATTCACGGAGGCAATCTAAGGGGTATATCCCAAGCGGTCCACCCCAGCCGAGGCCACGCATCACCCAGTGCCGGGTCCTCACGCAACAACACAAAACTTTTCATGACTTCCGGCACAAGTTATCCCGGCCCCGAACACCATCCTGACTTGTGATCAGCCACCATCCTTGCTGCTGTCCAGAAGCGAAAGGCCTCGCTGACAGCCACAGCTGTTGCTGCGTCCAGTCGACGGCCAGCCAGTCGCAGGCGAGCGGCCAGCAGGCGTGACGTCAGAAGGCCGGCATGTGCAAGCGCCGCGGGACAGCCAACGCGCCTCGGCAGGTACAGCGCGCCGGCTGACGCGAGGCCAGCGCCGGGACGGGGAGGCAGGGCGGCCAGTCCCCGGCTAGAACACTCTGTCAACCACAGGTGGTCGATTAAAAACCATAACATCACCCTACCACCAGCGAGGCCAGTCCGTTCTGTCAACGCTGTCGTCGCAACGTGGGAAACCACCTCAGGACCCCACGCATGCGCATATGCCGGCAACCGCCCCGTGGCTATGGCAACGGCAATTGACGGCCAGTCCAGCCTGTCCACATACAACCATCCTCAGTGAAAGTCACGTCTTGATCGAGCGTCCCCCTCACCTCCTCCACTCCAGGCCCCTCCCCTCTGATCACAACCTCACTTGTTGCTATGAGCCCCAGTGCGTAGACATCTCCCCAGAAACAAACCCTTTTTCACCTGTTTTCCCAAGACGCCACCTCCCTCCCCCTCACATCCATTCTCCTGCCCAGCTTCCTGACAACTTTCCCAAACTGTCCTTGTTCCGCGTGCTAAAATCTCACCTGACAGGCTGAACAAGTGTGCGAGACGGGGACAGGGCGTGTGCGCTGGGATGAGCTCCTTCCACAACAACTGTTACCTTCGCTGTCAGTACAGTACACTACAGTACAGTACAGTACGAAGTGGGGGGGGGGATTGGATAGCCGAGTGGTTAGCCCGCTGGCCTCCCCGACCTGAAGGCACTGGTTCCATACCAACCCGTGCCACAGCCTTTCTCCCCCCGTTCACTCAACTGGTTGTGGGTACCTGACCCCGTGAGGTCACGATGCTAGCCCACAGAAAAGTGGGGGTCTCACACCCCCCCACTCCCCTTCGACCTAAAACAGGTCATGGGACAACATTTACAGCACAACAACACAGTACACTTACAGTACAACACAGTACAAGTTACATGAGCACCGTACACCAGCACAGTACAAGTCGCAGTACAACAGCATAGTACAGTAGCACAGCACACCACCTGCAGTACAACAGTTACCACACAGGCTTGTAGAAAGTATATCAGATGGCCCTGAAATTCTGTTCCTTGTTAAATTTGACGACAAAGTGGATTTTAAAGGATGTATGATCTCCTATGCAACATCTGACGTCACATGATTCCGATATCCCCCCAGAAAAAAAATCACATGAAAACGAACATTCGAACTTGACAAATATTTTGTTGTTGTTGTTTCATGTCTATTTTTCACCTACCTGCCTTTCTTCTTGTACTACCAAAGTCAAAACGCCGAACCCAACAGTTAGGGCAGGAAAAAACCCCAAACCCCAGCGAAGAAAATGACTAACTACAGTGCAAGCTTTCTCGGGAGAGGTTAGAGGCTGTGGCGACAGCAGCTTTGATCGACTCAGCAGGTAAGCCGCTTGACGCTTGAAACCCACTTCGCGTCCGCCGCTCGAATGCGCTGCACAGCGTGAAGCACCTGCGTCATTATCGCCGTCATCATCTAGATCGCCAGACAACATGTCGAGTTATCGATTCGTCAGTACTTAAAAGGTATCCCGACGCTGCCCTTAAGCCACACGTTACGGTGCCAAGTCTCAGGCATGCTTCAAGAAAAAGCCGACCTCCGTCGTGATGCCAGGTCTTTTGTGAGGAAAGCACAGTGTGTTTAGCAAAGAATATTGGTCACCTCGCACTTCACCAATATTCCAATTACACGTCGTCGCTGTCCAAGTACTCGGGTTGATTAAAGCTAATTATAAGAGCCCAGGTGCGGCCTAAAATATTATATTACAAAAAAACTTCAGCAAGGCATCTCTCGCTTAAATAGCGAGAAGACTGCTCGCCTGTAACACCC
Source organism: Lanistes nyassanus (assembly GCA_004794575.1). Lineage (NCBI taxonomy): Eukaryota > Metazoa > Mollusca > Gastropoda > Architaenioglossa > Ampullariidae > Lanistes > Lanistes nyassanus. Next base: position 364,224 of record SMGT01002340.1, on the reverse strand, counting down.
AATCAATCAATCAATCAATCAATCAATCAACACGTGTCTACGTGTCTTACTTATCAACCCATCTATTGGTCTATCAATAAACTTCCCTAGCAGTTTCTGAAAGACGAACAGCACCAAACCTCGCTGGGCAAGAGATGGTGTTGTTCCCCGGTCCAAGCACACGACCAGTCCGTGCAAACGACGCACAGAACCCACCGGTCGGTCTGTCGTCACACATTAATTCGTAATTTTCCTTACGTTTCTCGCTCGATCCGTCTCCTTTTCCTCCCCTACCTGCTTCTCCCAGCCCCCGCCGACTCCAGGTAATTCGATGTCGCTGTAATCTCTAATAGGTACGCAAATGACAGTTATTATCTAGATAGCGAGAGGACATGTGGGGGTGGGGGCGGGGAGGACTACGAACAGTCTTTACTGCCATGACAAAGGCGGGGCCTTTTGTTTAATAACAGACGTCGCCAGGATAAGGAGATGAGCGGAGAGAACAGAACAGAACAGAACGAACAGCAACTCAACAGTAGTCTCTCCCCTCTCTAACACGGAGAGAAGGAGGGGGTAAGATAGGGTTTCACAAGGTGAGAGGCAGAAACACGTCTACAGTGGCGACAAAATCCGCGCGAGAAAATTCACCTCCGGGTCAAGATACTGTCGCCGGTGTGAAGGCCCTCGAGTTGCCACGCCCACGACCCGGTCACAATACAGCAGCAACACCTTCAACAGACGAACACCACCTTCCACCGCAGGCCTCTTGACGTTCAACAAAGCTGCTCTCCGGTGGCTTTGTCCAAGGGAGGCCAGCCACGACAGCAAAGGAAGCATGACAGCATTAACAGAGCGCCCAGATTCCGGAATGATTACAATCTGGTTGCACGACTGCTCCGGGTTCATGTATTCCCGCCATATTCTATTGTACGGTTAGCACGCCACTTGCTTTTCTGCCCGTTCTTTCAGCCCACAGCTCATGTTTTCCTTTCTCCATTCTCTGCTTGTATGCTAACCCACAGGGAGTTGCAAGTTAATTTTTTTTACACTATACAAGACCTTTCCTGTCAATCATTCTCTTCTCCTGTCGTTCACTACGGACTTTGGATAACTTTAGTGACACTATCTTAGGACTACAGTTATTGTGATACATTAATTGAAGATCCAAAGCTCCAATGCGCATCCTGCACCCCCCCCCCCGGTTATATCCCCTGCGGACCCTGGGTCCATCTGATATCAACAAGCTAGGCTTTGAAATATCTTTCACTGTACATAAAACTATTCGTCGTTGACAAGAATTTTACATAAATGTGTAAGTTATGAACAATTCTCTCTATATCTCGCAACAACTTTTAACCTGACTGCACCTCGCCAACAAGGAAATATTGACGTAGAGCACATGACTGAACTTCACCAGACCCTCCGAGGTAAGAAAGTCTAGAAGAAAGAAACACAAAACTGAAACAGAAACCAAAACACGCTCTCAGTCACTCGTACGCGGCACTAGTGCTGTTACCAAGTGCTTCTAATACATGTATTAGGCAACGTATCTGGACTCATCCACTGTTTTTCTGGTGTGGGAAGCTGTCGAGAAAATGTTTGTTTTGTCTATGCGCCACCCATTTGGAGGCTCCAATGGTCACGGCGGTTTTTCATCGATAAAAGCAACAGAAACCAGCCCCCAAGTACAATTCTCAAAAAGACAGTGTCCCAGGGCCGGAACTGGGCCAAAATACACCCCTTCCGTCAGATCGGTTCCTCTCTCAGTCTCTGGTTTCATCTCGCTGAGGAGCATCGCGAAAATGGACCCTTAATGCGTCTTTAGTTAGTCGATCTCGTTTAATCCCTCTCTATGTAACATCCGGGTGCGCGCCAATCCACCCAGAGAGCGAGCGGGAGTCGCCGCTGAAATGCAGTGGAATCCGAAGGGTCACACCAGAGATTATACGTAGTGTACAATCGCTGGTCATACGAGTGCACGAAATCGGCTTTCCCTGGGGCGCATTTCAATAAGGAGAGGCCAGGTGTACGAACGTCAGAAGCACTGCAGACTGCCTCCTTCCCGCAAGTTTCTCTTTCGCTTGTTGCTCAAAAATAAGCCACGAAGCACATTCCCCGCCTTCCACTTGCTCGTGACTGTTTAGAGGAGTGTCCCACTGACCTTGGATTGCTTTTGTTCTCTCAAATAATCTGGAGTCATTTATTTTTTTAAAAAAGAGGCTCGTTGACAGGCCTCTCCCCAAAATAAGTACACGCCATCAACTTGCGTTCTTCACTACTTCGGTTTCATTTAGCAACAAACTGGAAGATTCCAGGCGGTAGTGGTGGTGGGGGGAGGTGTTGTGAGTGGGTGGGAGGAGGAGAGCATATTCAATGGCCAGCAAGCAACTAAGGCAACAACATAGTGACAACAACCACCCACCCCTCCACTTTTCGCCCACCCCGCAATCGTTCCTGGCTTGTTCTGCAACCCCTCCCCCCACCTTAGCACCCACCTCCTCTGCTCACTTCGGCACGTTCGGCAAATGGAAAGACCGGGGGTGGGGGTGGGGTGGGAGACAGAGGGGGAGTTAATCAAGAGGAGGGTACCACAGGCGTCGTGGTGAGAATGTCGACGGGACTTACTCGTAGCACCAGTCGCGTGCCCGAGCCCTGTTTGCTCAGCATTCCCTACCCTCACCTGCCGCCCGCCTTCAGCAAACGGAGTCACCAACGTGTCCCGGCAGCATCCATCTTCCCCCTCCCCTTTCCCCCGCTCCCACTAACTGCCAGCCACCGTTCACACCAAAAAACTTTTACCAAATGTTTTTTTTTCTGCCGATTTGGGCCTCGTAGGCAAGTTGGACGCGAGCGAAGCTAGGCTGGGGTGCCAAAGCGCCTACAAGTTCCAGATGGTCACTGAACATCGCAGTCTGGCCTTACTCGCGATCTCCACCTCGCGTTTCGTCCCCTTTCCCATTGTCTTGCCCGGCCTTTGCCTCTAATTCCATCTCGTTTCGTCCTTTTTTTCATATCTTCACTCATGCTGTTTATCCCTGTTTGCTGTATAAGAGTTCTGTCCTTGTCAGGGCTTAAGCGGTGCAGCACTCATCAAGATGGCATCACACCGCGGATAACAAACGCATACAGCCTGCCTACAACAAAAACACGCCCACGACACTACAGACTGCAGCCGGTGAGAGTATCCACGCCATCAAATAGCACAAACCTGTGCTTATGCACAGCGCCACAGGCCTCACAACTCCCGCTGGGGGGGGGGGGTATTTATGACGTCACACGGGTACCCGGCATGTTGGCTGGGAGGCCGCCATGTTGGATAAAGACACCACATACATCACGTTGACAATTCGGAAAAGTCCACGGCCCATATCCGCACTGCTCTGTTAACCCAGTTATAGGGAGGCCGAGCCATCAAGGTTTTAAACAGTAAACTCACTGGGGTAGTTTTAGGGCACCCCATCGTCCAATCGGCCAGCTAATATACTATTTTGGCAACCCTCCTCTTCCTCGCATTAGACTTGATACGGATAGCGACTTTTAACCGTTTTGATCCAAACCGAAAGGGGGTTAACTCGCTCTTATTTACAAGATCAATGTCGGCATAGCTCCGTTCGTCTGTTATCTGTTAGCATCCGGCACATGGTACCTCCTCGTACAATGGCCGATCAGCAAGACAATGCAGACAACTAAAACTGTTACATTCATCTAGGACGTGGAACAGTCATGAACAAAAGGCCTGCATCCCGATTTTTTTGTTGTTGTTTTTGAGCTGTACAGAATCCTAGGTTTTTGACTCGTATAAAATAATCCGATCCCAAACCATGACATTTTTTTGTGGCGTATATAAAGAAGTCGTAACAGGACAGACAGCTTATAAACTAGATACACGATAAGCTTGGGATGGCCAGTCCTTAGTACGAGATTTTTTTAAACAGCGAGGACGGTTTCTGTAGCTGTTGGTGGCGCTGAATCGCATACCTGACGACTGAGAAATGCAGTCAACACCGTCATTAAAAGGGAAAGGTAGGGCCACTAAAACATTTACAAACACTGCCTCCCCCTCCTTTCCGCGTCTCATTTGCTCATTTGCCCCAAAACCCTTCAACCCTCATCCACATCTGATGAGTACGTGTTCGCGCGAGAGAGCAATCAAGCAAGAAAGCACATCGCGACTGAAAACGTGTCAGAATGAATGTGGGAAACTCTGTCTCTCGCGCATCAATTCCTCCTCCAACCACCCTCCACCCAAACCACCTGGAGTGGTGTATCTCCCTCATCGGACTACACCCCAGGCAATTCTGGCTTCTGTCCAATTCTTCATCGATCTCTCGTCCAATCGGCAATACACAGAAGACAGACCAACTCAGCCTACCACTGACAACCCGTCAGCCCTCACGCCACCCCCACCCCGCAGGTCAGTTTGTCAAGAACACGCCGCCTGCGGGGCGACCACTCTCTTTGCTCTCGCATTCCGAGGGAAGGTCAACAGGGCCACGCGAAGCGGGGAGGTGGGGACGAAGGCAAGGAGGAAGGAAGTTTGTCCTGGACCACAGTGTCACAAGTTTGCAGAGGACCACACGGATGCAACTGAAAGGTATGCGACGACCTTTAACCCTCGGCGAAGAGCGGGTGATCGGCCCTCTCAGAACTCTCAGGTTAACGAAACGAAGTTTGGTGACTTCAGCGTCATAGTTTAGTCGACACGAATCGCTTCTGTTGCCCTCCTGGTCTATTCATCGAATGGACTTATTTCACAACAGCGCAATTTTTGTTTCCCAGTCTGAATAAGTTGTTCAGTCGATGATACGATGTCGACTAAAGGGAGACAAGCGTACAGGGGCTGAAGGGGGAGGAATTCAGACCCACACGAGATCAGAAGCCAGTTTTACAGACGTCAGACGTGAGGAAAAGGACTCGCGCGAGGCTGGGCTTAATTACAGATAATACCCAACTTTCCAAGTGGTTGGAGCCAATGAAACTCCTTGCCAGGTTTTTCAAATCCTTATTTGAACAGCTGTCACCATCAAGTCCACAGTGAATATTGTCCAGTTCTGTCCTGTAAGCAAACTCACCCTCTGAGGTAGTTTCGTCCGCGTCGGTGACAGCATCAGCAAGAACACGGGAAGGACGTGGCGCTGTACTTCCAGGGCAGGAAAAGGCGTATAGCCCCAACATCACTTAAAACTACTACAGAAGAACAGCTCCAAACTCAAATCGATCCATAACAGAAGCAGAAATATTCACGGCGGTACTGGTTCAACCATCCCAAACGCACTGCGCTCCGTTGAATATAACAGTCCACATTCTATTTCTGGTCTCACTAAGGTCTTGTACCACTTGTTTGCACAAATGCGCGACCTTACACTTTCCCCCTCTCTCCACTCTCTCCTTCTCCCACGCACGCACGCGCTACCCACGTACAGAAGATTTGTTCTGCCGTCACCAGTCTCACGACTTGTAAATAAAACGGCATGCCCACGCACACGGAACTGGGCCAACAACAGATCAAAGAACATTCCCCCCATGCTGACAGTAATATTTCTCGAACCGATTACATTGCTTCCATTTTTTTAACTCCTCGAGAACATGGTTTTCTCTCTTTATGTCTTTTGCATGCAGGCGTTAGTGCGTGCAGGCGACAGTAGAGCTCGCGAAAAACAAACACACAAGAGAAGAATAACCTGTTGTCCATTGTTTAACCAAGTTATCTCAACTCATAACTGTAGAAAGGGGCAGGGAGAGATTGATAAGCAGTGGTATTGGGGGAGGAGGAAAGTAGAGGACATTGGACTACCCGGAGAAAAAAATAAATACCGACACGACAGGCAGCCCTTTGTAGAAGTGCCAGAAACAAAAAGAACATGTGCCGAACGCGACATCCGAAACCACGACCCTGTGTATATGAGACAGACTTGTGTTACATTACCGCTGACTACCGGTTGCAAACAGAAATAACTTGAAGTGAAAGCGGGAGAGACGAGGCGGAGGGGAAGAGAAAGAATTTAACAAAAAGTGTTTTGAAAACAACGACCAGCATTTATAGTAACAGTTCTCATACGACACTCCTGAACAGGAGTGGGGACAGTTTTTTTGGGGGGTGGGGTGGGGGGCAGATTACAAACGGTCTCTCGAAACACGAAACGCGACCGAGCTACACTCTGGAACGGCTGTCACGTCAATCACAGGCAGGCCAAACGAACACACACGACAACACGCCGACTAGTCTCCTGCTAGCCGAATAACAGTCGGCCGGTCAGTCACACGACAATAAGAAAGACGAAGGCTATATATATATACTCACACGACAATAAGAAAGACGAAGGCTATATATATATATATACTCACACGACAATAAGAAAGACGAAGGCTATATATATATACTCACAGTTGATGGTGTGCGCCCGTGGCGTTGCTGGTATGTGGCCGTGGGCGGACCTGAATGGGGATGTGGCAGATAACGGTGGCGGCCCCCAGGTTATCCACCACCGACAGCTCCAGCAGCACTGCCATTGGATAAAAGGAAAGGACGAGCGTCAATATTAGGACAGGTCAACGCGGTGGTGGTGGTGGTGGTGCTGGTGGGGAATCCGCAGTGTGCAGACAGCCGACCAAACGACTTCAGTCCGCTACTGCTGTGCCCGCCCCCCCCCCCACCAACACCACTACCACATCCCCCAGCCTTTCCAAGGCGTACAGCGACGTTGACAGTCAGTTAACACGCACACGGACCCACGACATGCAGCTACCGCAGCTCCGATGGACGGATGGCTGGATGGATTACCGGCTGGCCGGCTTCCACTGACGAGGGGGTGGGGAGGTTGGATGAGGGAGGTAAGGGGAAGTACGAGGACGAGGAGCGCGATGACAGGAAAAAGAAGTGACGCTGGTGGACGGCTGTTTGGACTGGAAAGCCAGTCAATTTCCGTGATCATTGATCTCGCACCGATCCCCGCCAGCCAACCAGCTTCTCCCGTTACCTCCGTTAGCACCCACCCACCCCTCCACACACACACTCACACTTCGGTTTTTCAACCACATAGATCTGCATCTCTCTCTCTCTCACGCACACACGTGGGACGGGATGGATGGTGTGACGGAAAGAGATTTCGCACTGACCAGAGCTTATAATGGTTGCAACCTGTACTGCTATCTCAACAGTACTGGGGCAATAAATGAGGTACATAAGCTTTCTCGGGCATACAAATATATTAACATTATTTCTTAATGTCACAAAATATTACAAGCAATAAAAAAGTAAACACAAAAATAGAGGTTAGTATCTTCATGTCACAAAAATATTACAAGCAATAAAAGCTAAACACAAAAATAGAGGTACTTCATAGTGTAACCAAACATTTACGCCACTAAATATCGCTCAGTGAGACCCAACAAGCTGATGCTAAGACACAGGACGAAACATTTTTCAGCCAAAGCGGGCGAGGATAGTAGGATGACATTTCTACACTGAAAAGCGGGCGAGGATGGTAAGATGACATTTCTACACCGAACAGAGGGCGAGGATGGTAAGATGGCATTTCTATGCTGAACAGAGGGCGAGGATGGTAAGATGGCATGTCTATGCTGAACAGCGGGCGAGGATGGTAGAATGACATATCTACACTGAAAAGCGGGCGAGGATGGTAGAATGACATTTCTACACTGAGAAGCGGGCGAGGATGGTAAGATGACATTTCTACACTGATCAGAGGGCGAGGATGGTAAGATGACATTTCTACACTGAACAGAGGGCGAGGATGGTAAGATGGCATTTCTATGCTGAACAGCGGGCGAGGATGGTAGAAAGACATTTCTCCACTGAAAAGTCGCACTTAGAACGACTGCCAAGATGTGGCGCTAGCCCCACCAATGCGAAGATTCCAGTGTAATCTTACCTTCAACTGCCGAAATTAGACATCCTCTAGTTTCACTAACAATCCTCCTGTAGTTACAGCTCATCTAAAAACTACACCAGTAAATGTGACTCTTAATTGTATAATAACAGAAAGATATAAGAATATGACATGCACTTCTAACTCGAAGGGGGAATTCGAAAAAAATGGTTAAAGACATTCTCACGCTGACCTTAGATAAGGTCATGCCAACAAGAGCAGATGTGGGCGATCTTGTTCCTTGCACTGCATGGCTGAACTGGCAAGCGTAACAGGTGAGACAAAAGTTTCTGCAGTTCCTGGTAAAGCTGGTATCCAATTCACGAAATCCTCCACTTCTCAGTCCCATTCCATCTCTCAAGCACACAGGCTGCATAAGAGAAGTACTCCCTCTGGTGAATTTCCTTGCATCTTTATGTGAGCTGTCGAGGTACGAGCCCCATTTCAGTACCCCGCAGGGACACTTGACGCAGGGTTTACTGCACACAGTCTATGTCGATCCCGTAGAACGAGAAATATTGCAGCCTCGTTTGCATAGGAAAATGTTACTGCCCGTCTCTATGTTCTTTTACGTGCGTGCGTGCGAGCGACCGAGCAGGCTTGAGTGATGGGCGAGCAAATAGATCAACAGCCAGACAGACGAAAGGGAGATAATAAACTGTATCCGGAGTGTTTTGATACAGGACGTTTCCGGTAACTGTCACGTGCTTATGATAAGCAGCTGTATGCAGGCTCTAGCAAATTGTCGTGCGCCACTGTCTGCCACAACCAGACGCCAGACTGAAACTATAGCAACGCTCATCGGATCTGGTCCCCGCCATGCAAAATACATGCTGGCCTCCGGTAAGGTGTTCCGAAAGTCCGTCAGCTTCAACCTAAAAGTTGAAAAGCAGCCACTCTGACATCCGTTAAGAAAAATATATACACGGTACAGAACTTCATAGCAAGAACTTTGTTCCCCGAGCCTGTTTGAGATTTAGCTTCTGTGTGGCTGTTCTGGCTGGCGGCCGAGCACGTGCATGCACTCCAGATCCCCCAGCCTTCCAAGGTCTGAAAATGGAGCTACAGCCGAAGGGAGCCAGTTTTCCCCACGCAAAAAAAAGCATCCCTGCTATCTCCTGCCTTGACTGTCATTTCTGCCAACTCGCCATCGATTTTCCATCGCTTCCTGGCGAATTTCAAATACCTTTCTACCTCTTCTACCACCTGCAGCTCACCGAGTCCCAACCACATGAGACTAAAGATTTTTCTCTCGGACTTTTTTTCTCGCCACATTCTTCCCTTGCTCGACGGGAGCTAAACTGGACATGGTCAGTCAGAATGCAGACCTCTCGGGTCTCGAGAGATTTCTCGTCAAGCACGCAAGCCGTGCCTGTAGCCTTGAGTTGTCCATGTCTCCGGCTTATGTCAACCTGTATCGCTTCCGGCGAAAGTAAAAACATCGTCGGTCGGGCGAAAACATGAAAACTAGCCATCTCTGGCTTTGAACATGTTCGCACTGTTGCTGCATCGCCGCACATGATTATGTTGCCCCTGCGCAATAACGTCTCAATGCGGTTACAGAAGTTACGCCCAACCCACACGGAACGACCAACCGGACCAGGTCACCAAAAACTGCCCTCAACAAAAGAGTTTAATCATCTGATTTCGAAAGAGGTATTTCCCCATAACATCTCAAAAAACTCTTTGTCTTCACAAAGCGTTCATTCCAGATGGTTGCACTAGTTCGTAAGACATAAAAGAAAAACAAGTGACTGCCGCTTGGAGTCACAAGTGACTGCAGCCCACGCGCCACATCTACTGCAGCTAAGTTTTTCTTTTTCGTCGTTTTTGTGTCGTCCTGATGAAGGGTAGTGCCCCGAAACATGTAGATTGTCTTCGTCTTTGTCCTTTTCTAGCTTGGTACAGTTCCCTTGTTTTACATTTATTTGAGTTCATAAGACAGTTTCCTAATGTGTAAAGGTAACGGATACCCCGCTATCAGCAGAGGAATGGGGATGTACGAATGTATAAGGGTGGTGGCCATCTCCTTTCCTTCGCTGCCTTGAGGTCTTGATCTTGCTTGAACTCTGTCCGGTGTACAGTCTCGAGGTCGCTATTCTTTGTGTGAAAACGCCGTTCGTCGATCTGTGCAAGCCTGCATGCGAGGAGCGAAAGCCAGAGAGACAGCTCGTGCACAACACCATGACGATGGGTGGAAGCCAGGCGATAACCCCTTGAGCTCTTGTCCGCGCCATACCGAACTGCTCATCAACCCCGCTAACGTCAGGATTACCTTGTCGTGTCGCCGACCCTCGACCCTTGACCTACTCTAGTCCACCTCCTGGGCAAACAAGGCGGTGGGTTTGGGAGGTGTGCTAGTGTCAATATTGACCGCCGTGTTTGAAGCGGGCCGACAAAATGGAGCGACTGGTGCTTACCACAGCGTTCTCTTGGCTGCCACGACCAGTGGGAACGCTTGTTCCCCCACCCCCATGGCGCGAGGCTATCCTTGCCGAGCTGGACAGTCCGCTCTCTTTCCCCCAGTACCAACCCCCACCCAGTCCCAAACCCCCACAAAGCCTATCTGTCACTTGCCAGGCAGTACCAACAAATCAGTCCCTACTGGCTGTGGATAATTCGGCAACGGGAGAGTCTAGGGTCTCGGCGGGGTTGCCAATCGGCGCGGTAATTTAAGGGAGATAAGCAGAGATAGCCCGGGCATGGAGACTCGCGAGTGACCGTACATGGCTTGCTAAACATGGCACTGCGCTCTGACGTCACACACACTGTAAGTAAACAGTGCCGGAGGCGATCTTTCTCCAGGCCAGCCGTCTGTCACGTGACCTCTCTGAACACTGCGGGTTGGCCAAAGGGCCATCACTTCCGTATCAAACTTGTTTTTCCAAACAAAGGCCATCTTCGCTTCTGCCGCTATTAGGATGGGCGTGGCGTGAATGCACGCCCGTGGTATTTGTGCCAGTGGGGCTGATGAAACAGGAAGTTTGTGGGTGTGGACAGCGGGAGGAGGGAGAGGCTGGCTGGAGTTCTGGCTAACGTTAGAGCGTATTTTTACCACATGAAGAAAGGTCGAAGAGTGTTGGCTTTTGGGAGGTCGGCGGGGGGGGGGGGGAGAAAGAGGTCGACCAGCAGTTTGTATTTTCACAGCCAGAACCACGACAGATGGTTGCCTTCCGCAGCTCCAGACTCTCACCCACGGAATGCAAACGTGAGTTGTTTGAACAAAATTAATTTGTGTGAATATTGCTGCCTTGTTCTAACCCCCGGACGCGGCGGCTCACTTCCAGTGGCTGCAGACGTAGACATGAAGCGGGAGGAGCTGCTGAGGGCATCTCCTTCCCTCCTACCCTCCGACCTCTGTACCAGCGCGTGATGAGACAGGTCAAAGGTAACTAAGCCCATCCTCTGCATACCTTAGCGCGGAGCAGCGCCCTCTGGGGAGACACTTTCGAGAAAGCGGGTGTGAGACGACACTATCTGTTGACATGGCCCAGCGCTATTGCCAGCTTTTTATTTTTATTATTGCCTATTTTAAACAGGATTGATTCATTACTTTTTTATTAAAAAAAGAAAATGAATTAATATTTTAAACATGATTGTTAACAGAACTGTCTTTTACAGGCGCCAACGACCCAGCGACCTCACACCTCCTTCCATGGAGTACGAGATCCGTTATCCCCCAACAGCGTCACTCGCGTTCCTCGCGTCTGAGAAACGTTAGCTCTCCATCCCAGGCGAGGTGCCAAGCAACCACCGCACACAGGGCTTTTGGAGAAGTTTTCCTGTCAACGGCCCTAATTCTTCGCAGTGCCCGTGCTAGTCCGACGAGAAGCATGTCAGACCGTTGTTATGGAGACACACCACCAGCGGTGACGCGCAGGACCACTCGCACGTCGCAAGGCGTTCTGGGGTTTAATCCGAGACGGGCAGCTGGTGGCGCGCTGCATCAGACCATCCTTGCGTCACGCTACCCACTTGCGTCGTTCGACGTGGGTGTCCTGGGGAGTCGGGTCAGCGCCACGCATCTGCCGGAGCCTGAGCAAACACAGCCTTCCCCACGTGACCTCCAGTGCGTGTGGGGACGTGTGAATTGGCAAGTTTGCTACACGCCTTTTAAATACACGCGTAAACCTCGCCATGTGTATAGCTAAAGAATACTAGCACTGACCCCGGCCAGACTGAACGAATCCTGTTATACACTGTAAGATGCAAACAACAAGCTTAACTTTGACCATAACAAAAGCTAATCTTGAACACTACCTTAAGATCTTATCTCGTGCACCCGATCGTGCAATATGGAGACTATCGTGTGCTTGCAAGTAGAGGAAACTTCTGATATACACAGTAAGTTAAACATGTTTTTTTGCCATGAAAAGTATAGCTTGGGCCAGGATAAGATACATGGGAATCTGAGAAACTATACCATTTTGTGACGGCCCACAGAAAATTTAGTAAAACCATTTCACAAATTATCAGCGTGTGTCGGTGGTGGTGACGAGGAAAAAGGCGGAGGGGTTAGGACCTGTCTCTCCATCAGTCTGACAATTCAGCCTTGACGATTAAAAACAGAAAAAAACCAACAAAACAACAACCAAAAAAACAAACAAACAAACGGAAGAAAGAACGTTAGATGAAAATAAGAGTGTGGTGCACGTTACAGAAAATTAAAGCGCTCACCTCGATAATCCATGTGCGGGAGTCCTGCAGGCAGTCGGAATGCCACCTGGTGGCTGAGGCCATAGTATAGCACGTGATGGACAGTGTCGCTGGTGCCGCTGGTGGGGTAATTGGGGTCGAGAGTGTACCTGACGCTGTACCATAGAGGCAGGTGTTTTTCCTACAAGCAAAGAACAGAAGGACGCGGGTTCTTTAAAAAAAATTTAAACGGCCCCCCTGGCGGCGAGCTCGTGTTGCAAATCATAACGGAGATAATAAAGTGTGGCAATAAACGAACCGTTGCCATGGAAACTAAAGAAAGACCCTCTAGTGCAAACATGACAAACTGTCGTAATAAAAGCACGCAGGTCTTTCTCCCTTCTCTCCCCCTTCCTCCCCTAAGGGAACCCACACACGTGGAGCGCACGAAGGATATTGCAGACCTCCAGCGTATTAACCGACCTCCCAGATCTCCAACAGTCTGCACCTAGACAACCATCATTTGCTTCCGCTCCTTGGCTACCTCCGAGGTAGTTTTGCTATGGTTTTTACTGCCCCTGTATGCAAGACAACTGAACAGCTGACTTATTCCTCTCGTGGCGGATAATCTAAAATAAGTTCCTTGAATTTCTCATGCACGAAAACCAACTAACCTATTTTCCCCTCGTTATTCGGTAATAAAGTTATTCGATTGTCCCAGGACCAAACAGCTTATTCCAACTTCGAAATACTTGATGCTTGAGACACGCACCAAAAATAAATATTTCAAAGAGATAACATTTTGGGTACTGTAGATGAAGTTAATGCTGGCATGGAAGTTGTGAATCGGCACTACTGGTTATACTGGACCAGTTTGGTTTGCAGATTCTTTTTTGCCAGCGCAATGATTATAGAGAAGAAGTGCCGACCACAACGCATGCGCACTGAAAGAGAAATCCCGCCGTGTTCAATAACTCATTGAATAGTTATGCTTTCCCCATTTGGGCCTTGCGCATCCCGAATTTTATCCCGGTATAAGAAAGGAATAGCTTTTCTCGAATAGTTGCTGTTCGGGTATAATTTAGAACAGTTTACATGCATACGGGGCCTGGTGCATTGTTTTCTGGCTCCCAGAGGGCTGAAAACTTGAAATGATACTCCCCCCTCCCCCATACACACGGCGCCACCACACCAGTGGACTGCAGTGTTTTTCCTTTCAGATAGCGATTGTGATAAAAGCTAGGCAGCAATTTTACAGCTTTATGTTTTGTTCAAACATAAGATCTCCGACGTCACCATCTAACTTCGCTCGCATTCCTCGCGTCTCCAAAACCGCGATGAAGTCGGCAGCAACATGCAAACGTCACCTCAGGCAGGTTCCAGGCAAGGAACGCGAGTGGCACCAGAACAGGCCTGACGTCACACCTAGCATCACACTGATGGCGTACATAAACTCGTCTCAACTGTGGTGTCCAGATCTGTGTCCTGGCAGCTACCACCTTCCACCACCTCCCCCATTCCCCCCAAACTCTTTCCTACATTTCATTACCAGTCCATTTCTGGTCTTTGGGGAGGTTCGGGGGGTGTTTCTTGCTGCCATAACCATCGAGTAGTCTGTTCCCGCAAAACTCCCATCACGTATGGGCCACCAATCAGGTTCTGCTTGGGTCGTATTTGCACACGTCCACAGCATACTGTTGGGCTGGCGATACTTTGCCCAGTGACCTCCCACTTCTCCCGCAAGGATACGGACAGAACAAAAAGCTGATGAAACTGGCCTGTCGGCTTCATTCTCTTACGAAAGCAGTGACAGCGAGAAAAATCTCCATCACATTTTATCAACCACCCCCAATCTTTGCACTTCCGACTCAAGTGTCATTTCTTGTGTTCAGGATTCACACACACACACACACAGAGGGAGAGAGTGGGGGTGGGGTGGGGTGGGAAGGGGAGAATAAACATTTGTTCACTTGATACTTCAGGCCCAAACGGTCTCCTTGCTATTCTCAAATTACATGTAAATGTAGGACAATACGCTGTCCTCAATCGTTGGACATCCGTCAAATGGGCTTCCGACAAACTAATAATTACTAATCGCTGACTCCCAGTCTCCAAAGCACATCACTGGAGCGAAACCAAGCAGGCGTTACGCCCCCTTCCCATGTGACTGCAGCAGCTCTCCAGCAATCAGTGGGATTCGCTGACACGAGTCAGCTGACAATCCACAAAAAGGGCGCAGACGCCTTCCCCCCCGCCCTCTATCCCAATTAAGTGTTTTCGGCGCCAAAAGAAGGAACTGTTCTTTCTTGCCGTATATCGCCTCTCCTGGAATGTTCACGGGCACAAGATAGAAACAAAAAAATCAACGTCTTTTCGGGATGCATTAAATTATAACAGATCTGAAGGCATTTCCTTGCATCTGACATGATAAAAGACAAAATGCAATCACGAGAAAATCAAAGACGGCAAACAAATAAATAAACAAAGCAATGGAAACCACTATATAAAAATTTATTGAAGCTTTAACAACTCTGGATTTCCCGGCAATATTTATTTTCAAAATCCGGTTTCCGATTTGGTCCGTGGATAGAAGCGTAGTGAGCGCAGACGCTGATGCCAACCATTTGTGCTGTTTATTTCTTCGTCACGCAAAAGGTGTTTTGCGCGTACAAGCAGTAAGTGCAGAAGCGCAACTGAAGTGCAAAGACTGAAAAGATACAGATTTTCAACAACGAAGCCGCCGCCAAGTACATCGACGAGTCCTTCGGAGAAGAAGGGGAGCAGAAAAGCCGGCGTGAAGCCACCACGCCATCCTCGGCCCGCCCGCGGAATTCCAGAGACATCTTGCTGCACAAAAGGTGCGCGGGATGGAAGTGGGGGCAGAGACCGGGATGGAGGGAGAAGAAAAGACAGGGGGTGAAGGGGAGGGGGAAAATAAAGGCAAAGAGGACTCAGCAGCAGAGCAGCGGAGAGGACAGGAGCGAACGGAGGCCTACCTTCAAGGGACACTACTTTGTGACTGCAACGCTTGTCCTCAACCCTCACTCAGTACAGCCCTTCCTCCATCCTCCCCACGCCCAGAACGTAAAGACGACAGCCTGGTGCCCCCAACACGCTCACCTGGACACCGACACAGTCACGAGGGCAAGCACCAAGAGGGTTGCACAAAGGGACGGCACTCTCACACCACATTCTACGGTGTGTGTGAAGGAAAGTAACGTGGCCCCTGCACAGCAGGTACAAAGAAACGGGGTCGGAGGTAGAAGCCCTTCCAGGGGATTGAGCACAGTCTAGTACACTGTGCGATAAGGGAAGTCGGGAATCCAGCCCTCTTGTCACTGATTTACTGCCACACCAGATACCCCCCTAGAGGGGGCCATTGTATCGGCGACGGGCGGCCACGTTCATTGGCGCTGTGAAGGCTCAACTCTCTAGCCACGGCAATTTGTCACGGGCTCCGAGCGCGGAAACCACGTCCCTGGGGTGGCTTGCATGGACTTTCATATCCCCTCTCCATACATAAAGATCCACATAAAATACAGGGCCTAAACGCGCCTTACGACCGAAACTCATGCAGGCTAGCCCTGAGCGAAGACAGCTCAAACTGCAGATTTTTTCGTGCAGTACGAAAACGCAAAGCAGCTGCCACGAAACAGCCTCTTTTTTTGTCGCTGGAAACAGGTTTTCAGGCTCGGTCAATGGTCGTGTGTACTGAGGCCAGAAATAAAGCGATATTAACGTTACGGCGGAAATGGGGTTCACCAAGACACGGGGTTCGTGTTAGAGGTCCACGTTAAACCAAGCAAAGATCTCTGAAAATAAGATGGCTGGCTGGCAGCAAGCGGGTCGCCAGCACCGTCGTGTAGCAAGACGAAGGCAGCAGCAGCTCAGCAGCAACAACTCACTCCAGCAGCAGCTGAGACTACAGCCTTTGCTGGGACAACCAAAGTCCTCGGTTCAGACGGCCGTAAGGCTCTGGCTTTCCGACAGATTAGCTGTGAATGGACCATAAGGTCACCAGCCGAAAGACCCCCAAAGCTAAGCACCAAGGCGGAAAAGGTGGGCTTCGTTCTCAAAAGCACTTTGGGGTCCGTGCTGTACCGACTACAGGCGGCTGGAGACGCAGGCAATTATGGCAGCGTTTCAAGTCACAAGCTTTATCTCACGCGGTTCCTGGTATTTCCAGATGTAAAACATAGATGGCGAGCAAACAGGATGCGCCAAGAACTATCTGACAACGTGCCACAACGAGTCTACGTAGACAATACGCACTCGTGAAATTGCACGCGCGCATGGTTTACTTTTACCCAGAGACTTGCTAAACATCTTACCAGTTAAGGCTGAAGACTAATAATTCGCTTCTTATTCATCTGCCTCTCGCGGGATCGGACAGAATTAGAAAATTAAAATGTACAAGATAGAATCTTATAAACAATAAATAAAAGGGGACAAGATGAAAGGTTCAGACTATCAGACTACTTACTGGTTGCCAGCGAACACCTCATGCAGATTATCAGCACCCAGCACTGCCACCAGCAACAGAGCGTTCTCTCCCCTTGCATGCTACTCTCACGTTTTGCCTTCGTGCCGGCATGCGGTCTGTGGCAGCACAAGTGACCTCCCCGTCAAACATGGCGTGCCAGTCGCCCATAGATGCGCTCCATTGGCGAGGCCACGCTGTAGCTGCCTCCCTCTCGTTATCTGCATCTTATGCATAACCAATGTCACGGCCGCCATCCGAACAAGTCTACCTCACCTTTCCACCAACCCCCAGAAGCCGCATTCCTCGGAATTTCGTGTCTTCTGATGATCTTTCTGTATCTTCAATTATACATGCGCTGTGACCCTGTCATTGACCTCACCTCTCGATCTTACCCGGTATCTGCAATTCTGCATCGATGGCGCCCATTTTTCATTAAAGTTTAATTCTTGAGGTTTTTTTAAAAATTTTTTGGAACGATGCTGGTATCTCGCTGCATTTGTCATTATCTAATCCTCTAGCTTCTTGTGAACGTTTCTTCCATTGCATGGAAAAAACCATGACGGCAAAGATAACAAACATGAGTGGGGGGGGGGGTACGGTTGAGTAGCTAGGACCCCCTTGACAACATCAGTGTGCCTTTTAATTCACATAATGAGCGTACGTGTGTGCGTGTGTGTTCACAATGGACAGGCCGCGCAGGCACATGCATACAAGAAACGCTTTGATGTCTTAGGCGAAAGATTTTAAATGTTGGACTAAACACATTTTATAAAGTATGATCTATGGAGATCTTGACATATTCCAAATCCACCTATATACTGGCTAAAGTAAATGCATGATATACTGCGTTGGACTTGTTCAATATGTCAACAACAGGTTACCATGTAAGACTTACAACATGCTTGTTCCCATATGACATGGAGATGGATTAAGGTAACTGCGCACGTTTTGTCAAACAGCTCTGTGTGAATGGACTGGGGCTCGGGTGACTTCAATGGGGGGGGGGGGAATCTCAACAGATTCATCCGCGAGTTTAAACAATGACCGAAAGACTGTTTTGCACAAAACTGTCATTCTGACACAAAGGCTAGCGAAAGGTTGAATTTATGCGCATCACAAAGGAGTTCTATAAAGTTCGAACGATTTATCAATTACCTCCTCCTCCTCCGAAGCTTTAAAACAGCATAAAAAATACTAAGTTCAGATCAACGCATATCGTTACTGCGAAGCAACGTGTAAACCAGGCTGATGTAAACTATGCATCATGTCTTATGCGTCATGTTGGACATTATTATCAAGTATCACTTTTTTGTACAATGCCATTACGGCAGACACAACAATTAAATAGGCTATTACTGGGACAAAATGCCGGGGAGGTGTTGAAGGGAGGGATCGAGGGGGAAGAGAAACGCACGAACTCTTGGACAGTCCAGAGCTGCGTTCTAAGCTTCCGCGAAGACTGCCAACCGCATGCGTAACAACCCGTCATTATCGTTGTGTGGTGCAACATGGAATTGGTTCCCTGCAGTATACTTTCAATTGTATAAATGTGTGGTGACCAATGTATCTTTAAAATGTTGAATACATTACTGAAAAAAATCAGATAAATAGCAACGATGTCGCAAGCGCTGTGTGCATGGACAGGTGTGTCGCCTGCCGTGTGGTCGTGAAGCCCGACATGCTGCTAGTCTACACAGAGCCACACAGGTAACACCTAGGTGTGGCCGGCTGGAGGCATGTTGACATCGCTAGTAGTACTCGCAAAAAAACGAAAAAGAAAAAAAAGAGGATCTGTCCATACGTACTTTATCTTCGCACGCCTGGCCAACCTGCTCACAAACCTTGACAACACTGCCGTTTTAGCCCCAAATCCCTGTCTGTAATTTGCAAGACTAAAATGAACTGCGTGCACCTTGTTAAAGCTACAGAACGTGAGCTGTTTCACCCGGTTTGATGCGGACCGGCGAATGACACGTACTCCAACATAAAAGGACATTGGCTGCAGGACGGTTGGTTGACTGATGTTTAAGTTTTATCCCAAGTCAGCACCAAAAGATGTATCAAAGGAAACACTCGGCTCTGTGCGCAGGTGCCACATCCAGGGAATATGTGAAAGATTTCGGGAGATGAGATCTGAACCCACGACCTACGTTTCTCACAGTGTTGGTGACAAACACCATTGCGTTACCTGACTGCCGGCGGCAGGACAGCTGTCATGAGTTTAAAAGCCAGGTTCCCGAAAGTGGCAAGGGATGTTGGCAGTGACCGAGTCCCTTTAGGAATTGCCACTTCCATATATGGTCATTGTGCGTGTTTTCCCTGGCGGAAATTCCTCGTTTCTATCACAGCAAAGGAAGGGTAAGTTTATCTGCATGGGCTTTCCCTTCGGAAACCCGCTTATATGATGTGTTGAATAGACCATGTCAGACCCTCTTACTAAAAAAAAAAAAAAAAAAAAAAAAATGGGGGGGGGAATGTATGAATAAGTCTGGCTTTCTGACCAAGAAAACATGTTTAGTTTTTTTTTAATTTCTGTTTTGCATAACCTCCCCAAGCATCGGCAGCACAACCGCATCAGGTCTGTCGAGCGTGGGACCGGCACCTCTTACACGGACGTATGTGCTTCCTAGTTCGCTGATACGGACCATGTGCAAACGTCTGTACTTAAAAGTACCTGCACCACCTGGGGTCAGTGATGGGGCTTATACGTTGCTTTCACGTTCCTTGTGTTTGGTTCCGTGCTGTGAACTGACCGTCCCGTAAACAAATTAACTAATTAAATTACGGTCAGCAAGTAAGGCCGTTAGGGACAATAATTTAGACTTTCCACGGGACAAGAATAAAACGCACTGTAACTTAGTGTAAGGAGGTATAATATAATTTTCAAAACCACGTACCGCTGCCAGGTGTAAAACGCCGTTAGAGACAATCAAGATGCATATCGTCACATTGGTAACACACTGGAGGGCAGAAATAAAATCTCCAGTTAGTTTTCTCTCTGTCACAAGCCCGGTCCTCGCCTCAGCCACTACGCCTTTCTCTCAAGAGCCGCAAGGCGCGGGTCCCTCGCCCTGAGACTATCCCGACACTGGCCGCCTCCTTTCGTCGCGCGATAGGCGTCGCCGCGCAAGACCACCGCACGCGGCGCGCGGCAACATCCAGCAACCAACGGAAAACTGACGTCGCCATGGAGAGGGCTATGAGCGAGCCGCGCGCGCACGCGCTTGACGCACCTTTCCCTGCCCACCCACACCCCTGTTCAGGCCAGCTGGCGGTTGGGGGGGGGGGCCCTTGCCAACGGCTAATTATTAAGTCTCTCAGGGCGGTGCGTAAGGTGTGAAACAGAGGAGGGGACAAAAAGAATGCACTGCACATCCTGGTTGGGGTGAGAAACGGGCAACTGCTGTGACACCTTCCAACCAGGTATGCTCTGTTAAGACCATACCCCTCACCTCACACACATCAACCCCTCCCCCCACGCCCCCTACATTACATTACATACAAGATCCTTGCCTTGATTATCATAGCCTTTGTTCTGAAACGAGCGACAGAAAGCTAAAACAAAGAAAAAGCCATGACAGATTGAACTGTCACAGGTTTTTACTTTTACACCAAAGAATTTCTTATACACCTTGCCGTCGATGTGTCCCCCCCCCCCATTAAAAAACGACTTTATTGCCATTTTTCCAGTGTGAAAAATGGGGACACAGAAAACTGGAAGGTCTTCAGAGTGATCTCTCTTTGACTCAGAATCGGAAGGAACGAAGGTTTGGTAACAGAGGAGGAAAAGAAAGAAATCCCAAGAGCAACAAACAGTGCTACGATATATGTACGAGTTTTTTCTAAAAAGTGAGCAGGAAATGTGAGGAGTACAGAATACAGTACACATTTGCAGACAAGCTTTTGAGGTCATACTGAGTTCTGTCCTATTCAGACATTTTTGTTGTTTTTGCGACGGACACAGAGATTAGCTTGGATGTGTCCAATGGATAAGTACAAGATTATACCTGTGTGTTGCAGTACTGGAGGACAGTGAGTGTTGGTGTATGATTTTGTGAAAGTTTGAGATTTTGACGTTTTTTTTTAAATTTAAAAAAGTGACAATTTCCTGGGGCAATTTACTTGCAACTCACCTCTCCTTGCTTTGGTTGTCTCAGTCATGCTAGAAATGGTTACCAACCGCCATCCACAAAAAAATGAAAGAAGTTAGGTAAAATAAAACAAACGCAAGATTTCTTTACATTAGAAATCTGGCACGAAATATTATTCAATAAATAAAGCTGCCGGATCTGGGATGTTTTCCAGTTCTGAGTAAAGGAGATGGCACATTCCAGACAAAGGGTACAGATTTTCTTGTCTTCTCACTGATAATGTCTAGAAGGGTAAGTGCGCGCGTGTGCGTGGGATGTGGCAAACATCTGTTGACGTGCTTCACCTGCCAGTTTGTACAATACCTTTTTTTCTGTTCTCAGTAGGTCACCAAGTAAAGGACGCAGACAATAATGCGTGCCAGAAGTAAGCGCGCGCGCCGGCGCGCGCACACACACACACGCCGCACACGGCAGAATTCTTAGGGTCAGAGCTGGCCCCTAAAGCTCCTGCATAAGCCGGTACCCAAACTAGGCCTCGTCTTGTCCCGACGAAGGACAGAAATTTAACTGCACATTTTCTGGCAGCAAGCCAAATATTCGTGCTCTTTGAGATGGGTTTGTCTTATGATTCACTGACAATGGCGTAACTCACATTTATAGGCCGGGCCTCAGACATTCTTCACACGATGACGGTAGGTGAATTCTCCAAGGTAAACAGTACAAGACCCATGTTATGTCCTAGCAATTCGCTTTCAGAAACTCGTCCATTTTAGACAGACTGGAAGGCAGCGTCCGAGGGGCCTGGATAGATCAGTTGGTAGAGCTGTGGACTAGTAGATGGAGGCTGCTGGTTCGAATCCTGGTGTGGCCATGGATTATTTCCTGGAGTTAAACACTGTGCAAACTCCATTTGGCCATCTCCCCGCACATTAAACTGCCTGTCCGCACTGACCATCTTACTGCAGCCATCAGTCTGGTGGTTCTTTCAGTGCATAGTTAAGTAATAGGATCCCCCCCCCCCCCCATAGCGCGAAATCACTGCGAGGTGGAAGCACTGTCCTTCTAAATAACCACCACCACCGTCCGAGTCGCTTCTACGAAGACGTTGTGTCCATGTTGTTTCCTCCGCTAAACCTGCTTTTGTCCACCCTCTTCCTGTGAATGGGTCCTCCTCTTCCCCAAGCTGCTGCCATATTTTTTAAATACCCACCCCTTTCCTAAAAGTACTTTAACCCCTACAGCTTCTCCTATTAAGGCACACTGACCTGAAATTCTGCAGGTAAACGCATGTCTACCCAGGGCTCCCGATGACGCACGCTAGGTGCGTCATTTGCTCACAAAAATGAGGGACAAAATTAATACCTGTGTGTGACGCACATTTTTACCCGCGTTTTACGCTGTTTCGCTGACTTCTACAGTGACCCTTTAGAACTGAAAAGTGACGCACTGAAATGTAGACAAGAGGGCATCGTGACGCATTCATTCTGAAATCCTCTGGAACCCTGGTGCTTCCATTCAGCGAAATGACATTCTTACTGCATGTAAGCACATTCTTACTACCTGTAAACTGCAGCCATAACTGGTGCCTCATATACTGGTGTCATCAGGACCAGACTACAAGCGAAGGCAACGTGCCCCACAAGAACAACCTGGACGTAATCAAGAGAAGAACGTAAACAAGAGAAGAATATGCGACTTGAGGAAGAGTATGCAGGATGCAAAGTACTTTGAGAAGGCAACATTAAAACAAAAAAATTCGGTACGACAGAAAACACGATGTGTGTGCACAGGGAGGGGGTAGGGTATTATATTTAGCGTACTTCTTACTTCGACTGTACGGTTTGGAGGAAGAGGTGTGTGGGTAGACGCGCGTCGTTCATGGTATGTGCAGGAAGGTTTGCGTGGAAACATTTCAAGATTCATGACTGATATAATTAACCCCTTGCACGGTTTTCTGATCATCAGTTAAATGTCATCTTCACACAGCGCAGTCCGTCAAGATTTGCAAGCCGGCACCACTGCACATCACAGATTACTAGTTCACGTCACCACCACCATCATCATGTTTTCACTGACCTCATCTCGCCATTCCTTACAGAAGACTTTAAACAGCGTCTCCATCTCCACTCCTGCCTCCGGCACCACCGAGCACGTGCCCTTGCTGGGCCCTTTGTTGACCTGGAAAGTAGTCATGGCCAAACCTGTCGCCTCCGGATCGTCTGCAAAATGCACGAAAGACAGTAACGTAATTCTTTCTGTGCATTGCTTCGTTTCTATTCGAGTCAGAAAATAATTAAACGAGGCTTACTGACACTTAATACAGGATCACTCTTCTGTTGTAATACGTCAAACAATCAAGGGCATCATTTATACATTTTTATGTACATTTATTCTATTATGTGTTGTGCTCCTAGGCTGGATTGCATGACGGTCCATTATTTCCCTTTCCGGCCGTAAAAAGGATTTTAAGCCTCAATCATTCTTTGTATTTTATGGATGATTTTACGAGCGGAACCTCGGACCAGGACTCGAATATCATTTGGCGGTCGGCTGCTATCGAGGTCATCGTGACAGCAATGCAGTGTATGTCTTCGGTCAAAAGGGCTGCTCAAAATCTTCCTGCCTTTTGGCCAAACGACCACCAGAAGGGCAGGTCTGTGGGTGTGCGTGCGTGCTCACGCACGCGTGTTTGTGTTCGTCGTCAAACAAGCAGTTGCACATGAAGCGAGATAATTTCCCGTTCGGGACCTGCCGGAGCAGAGATCTATATCCCATTTCCCTTCACGTGCTGACCCAAGGGTGAGTCCTTTCACACCACGCATGCGCAAGCTCGCGTGGCCCGACCTTCAGCACCTCAAGCAACATAATGTCAGGAGGTTTCTTCCTGTCCACGGCCTGGCACGGCCACGTTTTCCACTGCTATAATAAACTACAACGGCTCGATGCTGTTGTTGTAAACACATAGTCCTCCCACCTCCTTCACGCACGGATTTGCCTAAACAAAGGACTGAAGATGCTAAGACGACAGAGGATCTGACAGACTGGGAAGCACTACACGTAAGATCTGTGCGAGTTTTACGCAAACGAGGTGCGAGAAAGGTGCTACTGAAAATGTTGAGTGGCGTCAGAGGGCTCTCAGGAGTCACAAGCAGGACGTCTGAGGTCTATACCTAGACTGTAGAGCTATGCTGGCGTTCCACACATCAGTAAAACTTGGTTCCTCGATCCCTTCCGTAAATTCCGCAAGTTCCTAGCAAGGCAACCAATCAAACAATCAGTCAACGGCTTGGAAGAACTAGGAAATTATTGGCGAGTCCAATAAACAAGCCTCTTTATCCAGCCCCCAATACCCCCTCGCGCATACGAGAGCGGATGGGCGGCAATCAGATTATGCTGTTTGATGTCTGGACACCTGAGAACACGGCCAGGCAGCTCCCCTCGCCAGGGTAGTGGCTGGGAGGGGGCAAATGGGGGACGCATGGAGGGAAGGCAGGCAAAAGTGAAGAAGGATCCAAACGTTTTCAGCACGGAGACCCCATCTCGGGGATGAAGCGATGTGTGCGGTCACGTGATACGCCGCTTTTCCGAACGAGCTGGAAGCGAAAGATCCGAGCACGTTCGCGCGTCAAGTAGTCATCCCCTCCCCCTAGCCCTCCCAAGCAACCACCGTCACAGCTAGCACAATCCGGCCCGTCGTAAGAACGTGGCGCGGAGGGCTTCTCTTCAAACATCTCGCGCCCCATCTCCTGTAGCACGCTGCTGGGACCACGAACTGTGCCGGCGGAAGTGAGAAGTGTTCACCAGAAAGTGGAGTAGCCACCTGTCGGGGTGCGCGCGTCATGTTGTGCAATCTCCTGCGGGCCGCAAGACGATGCCGGGCCGACACGAGCGGAAACAGCCCGGCCTGCCGCACGCCGCTGTCAGCGCGAGCCGCGGCACGCACGGAGAGGATAAGCGGCGTTTTATCAAATTGGAAAGACAAGGCCCTGCGGCAATCAGCTTAACAGTTCCGGCTGGACTCCCCTTGTTTGCCCGGCCAGGTCCGCGGGCCGCTGGGGCCAGTCTGACATGGCTGCTGGGCAGTTCCGGTGGGCCTGGCTTTCTGGGCCGCGCGTGTGCCGTGCGCAAACAGTCCGCGCTTTCTCATGCGTATGCATGATTGGTGCTGGAACCGCGTGCAGATAAAGCTGCGCGACATCAAAACCTCGCCGCACCGTCCCTAGAAATATGATGGCCAGGGTACATATGCCTGGAAGCGCTCTCATGCCTGAAAGCGAACCTGATGACCTCGACGCAACGGAACCGCGACCTTTGCTGGATCAGCAGCACCATGGCACACTCTAGTCGGTGACTGGCGCATCGTGACACACAGATCGGCAACTGATGCACGCAGCCTTTCGATCACGTCCCCTGCTTGGCTACGGTGCCTGTTTGTCTCCCCTTGCTGTTCTAGTTGCACAAACCACGGGCGAATTCCTCGTCGATGGCTGCTCACGACAGACCACAGTTACCACACTGAAAAGTTTTAACGACGACAGAAGAGCTACCAATCTCCAGCCAGTCAGGCCGCGCTGCAGATTGGGAAGTCAGCTTCGGACTTTACAAAATACGACCCGCGAAGGGCTGAACTCCGTTCTGGCACTTCGCGATTCCTCATTTTTCTGTGCGCGATGTGCGAACTCAGGCGAATTGAGCCGAACTATAAGTAGATTAGAACACGGCTTAACAGTCAGTTGAATCAATGCCAGCTATTCCGTTGTGTCGCCACAGACACAGGACACTGCATGTCGCCAGAGACTAAGACACGGGGCACTGCCACTCTACACAACAGACCCCTGTTTGTCACAGCCATTGTTGAAGGTGACAGGCATTTACATAGTCAAGGTAAGCGGTGACACCACCACAGACTGTCTGTCGCCTTCTCCCGTTGGGAGTCAGCGCAGCATACTGGCGCATGCGCACGGGACACCAACATCGTGTGACCTGCACAAAGCACGCGGCATGCCATTGCCATCCGCATAAAAAAGCTGGAAAAAGTGAACGGTCATACTTCCGAGTCGTCCGAGCGTGCTAGGTTGATGCTAAAGTTGACAAACAAGCTTTTCCCCAGAGTTCGAGAGTTCACGAAATTTTATTTTCTGACCCTCAGGGGACGTAATCAGCATAATGCACATTCGTTAAAATAATGCATTTCAGAACATGTTTAATAGCCTCAGCTATAAAGCAACGATATCCACTGCAACAGCACCACTGAACCCTATGCTTTTTTGGCGGGGACTACCGTAAATTGACAGCTGCGTTTCCGCGATTAAAGGTGTGCTTTTGGCTTCACACTGTTGGAGCGAAAAAGGTGATGAAATCTCCTCGAATGGTAATTAATGCAGTGCGAAACTCACCGAAACACACTTAATTGCCTCTCGATAAAATCGGGCCAATCTGAAAAGCAATTTGCACCTTTACATCTTTCCCGACTACGCCTCGATCACCGAGCGGCAACACAGACAGACAGAGACTGGTAGGGCTCTTAACAAATACATTTGGACTGACCATCAGAGGAGACGGTGACCTCCACGAGGTAGGTCCGGCCAGGGGTCAAGGTCCCAGGGCGCAGCACAAGGGCAGGACTGTCCATCTCGGACAAGAAGCTAGCGGCCGGAAAAGTCAGGGGATTGCGCAACTTCATGACCACGTGGGGCGGGGCTGTGGGCAGGTCCGGCTGGTTATGTATCACACAGTCTGGGCCCAGACACGCGACTGTAGTGCTCGATACCTCCTCCAACCGCGGAACTGCAACAGGTTAAAACGATCAAACCTGAACATCTCTCGGACACACAGCAAAGCAACCAGTAATCAAACAGGTTGGTCGCTATCAAATATTACAACTTATTGGACACACAGCAGGTTCCCAGTAATCAAACAGGTTGATCACAAACACATGACAACTTTCCAAACTCCCAACAGGATAAATGGGGCAAAAAACACAAACAGTCGTGGTACCCTCTCGGGCACAAAAGACGCTGGCACCAGTCAAACGTGAATACCCCACGAACACGTATCAGGTTGACAACAGTGAAGCACTACTGCCTCAAGAACTCGACCTCATGAATGTAAAAGTTGACCAAAAAAGAAAGAAAGAAAAACATTGTATCTCTCGTGCACCAACAGGTTGATAAACGACAACTTCAAGAGACGACTGGCCAACAGTCTAAAACGACAATCTCACCAGCGCACATAATGAGATTTGAAGAGGGAAGGGAGACAGGCACCGGAGAACAAAATATTGTTTTTAAAAGCGGTGACGATCAATCAAAATAACAGTTATACAGTGTGTAGAAGACAAGCCTGCAGAAGAGAGGATATGAAACGACATGTAGTAATACGAACACATATCCATACATTACATCTTACAAGCCAGTCACAGAAGTACGATCTTATCTCAGATTTTGCACTGTGACGTTACGTACCAATTTTTCTCTCACTTGACATTCCTTCACTGATGTCTATAGGCACCGAGTAGCTGGCTGCAATGACACAAGATGTCAGCCGTGAATGAGGGAAAAACTGTGAAACAGACGACATTAAAGTGCACACAGCTGAGGCTTTAAAAAATACTGGCCATCTTAATTATTTAGTGGAATTTTAAAAAAGTTTGGCACGCGCATACGACACAACTGCTTAATGCGAAGCTTTAAAGACATGTTTTAGGAAAGTTCATGACCATTAATATAGAAAACTCAGGTTTTCAAATAATGGAATCCACTAATCTTGCAACATAATTAAGCATGCATCTCCACCACCACCACCCCCTCCATTTGTTTTCTTTTAGAAACTGCGTGAAGTTTGTGTTCTCACGTACTGCAGAGCCAGAAAAAGGTCACTACCACCAACTTTTAGCGAGAAGGGAACTATGGGTGCATCGTTCAATGTTTCTGCGGACAAATCTTGTCCCTAGAATCCGCAAGCTGTCGTTCGGCTCAAACAAGCCCCTGACGCGAGCTTCATTTAGTAAGTCTTATGGCTTACGCTGGCTTCACACTGTTCGACTAGATCCAATGAAAGCAGTACCAAAGAACCAGTTCAAAACTGCAGCAAACGTGATTTATCTTCATCAACACTGGAACAAATGATCCCTGTCGACACATTCACCTCACAGTCTAGCTGAGAAGCTGAGAAAGTAGTCTCTCAGTGGGAACAGGATAGTTTTGTTGCAGACGGCTGGAATAATATCTTCACTGTGTTTAATCTGGATCTGACAGGCATGCGGGTTGTTTTATGCACGCTGAATGCCTTGTGAAATGTTGGCGGTAATGCCTTCTTCATTGTGACCATGCCGTCTCAATTCAAAATAACAACCTTACTGACAGGTATCACATCCAAAGGAATCAGGTTTCGCGTGTGTGCGTGTTGCACAAGCATCTCTTGTCACAATTCGTTACTAAGCGAATTCTCCTTTAAAGTCGGGGTGGGGTGGGGTGGGGGCCTCCGTTTGTCAACAAAGCTTATCAACAGGCTATCCATGACTGCAGAAAATGCCCCCTCCTTCCAACTTGCCCTTTCTAATTAAACAGAAGTTGTATTCCGGCCCTCGCGCCGCGTGCAATTCAGCCAGCAAAAGAAAATGCACTTGTGTGGGCAGAATGGTGGCGCGCACTCAAAGGCTATTAGAAGCGACAATGACATCGACTACATAATGCAATGAGGCTGTTTGCAGCCCTATCGATCTTGGGACGAGGTGGGGGGATGGCGAGGGGAGGGGAAAGCAGCAGGGGAGACAGCCGTGGGCTCGCTAGCAACGTTGCATGCAAGCCTCTCGATGCAGCACCGCCCCCTCTCGGCTCACTCGATCGATCCCTTAAGCCCAGCACCACGCGACCATCCCAGACCGTTAAAGTGCCGCCCGCCTGTTTACGCCCTGCGGCCCCCCACGAATGACACTTTCAAAAACACTTCATTTTGTGTTCAAACTCAACTCCCCATTCTCCACATTCACGGGGAAACATTTGCAACAGATCTTAGGCATTAGCTGCGAGTTTTCTATTTCAACCCGATTACTTGATATTTCCCCCCTTTGGGAAAAGGCTTATAATCCTATATGGCTCCACATCCGTTCTCGAATTAATTAATTAAATTAAAGGATTCCTCCAGGGATATCGAGATGCCGGCCGCGAGAATGCCGAAGAGTAGACGATTGGCGGTATGCTAATTTAACCACTCGACGCGCCCTTGATGGAAACCTGAATCAGCTGGGAATGCACTTCCCTGTCAAACTAAATGCCTGTGCTTTCGTTTACAGTACATTACACATATTTCCAAACGATATAATAACACAAGAAGAACACAAAAATAAAAAGTGCATGGTACTGCTTAGCCCTTGACACAATATTATACGCATTTAAAAGCGACATAATTACACGTGAACGATAACATTGAAAATAAAATTTAAAAATCTGGTTGGTGCAAGGTTTAACTGATGCACCTCTCCAGGCAGACTATTTCACCAGGATCAAAAACAATAAGAAGTTATCGAACCCTGCCGCTTATGGTTTGGGATCAAAGGTTGGTTGGTGTATTGGTGAACGTCTGCTCGCAAACTAGGTGCATATCAGGATGGTGTTGCTTGTAGACATTGCCCTGACACCGGGCCAGCTAGTCCTGACACTGTTCCGTGGCAGGCGTCCAGCAGGCAGATACAAGACTGCCAAGTTCAACTCTCACAAACTGCCAAACTCCCGCCTCGAGCGGGGCAGCTTGGGAGCGAGGGGAGCGAGGGGAAGCGGGGAAGCGAGGGGAAGCGAGGACTCTGAAAAACGTGGCTGGACAAACGTTTAGAACAAACTTAGAAGTGAGCCTCTTTAGTTTTCTGTATAACGGATTTGAAGTCGAACGGGAATATTTTCCCAGGAGCATCTCTTAGCTCCTAACCCTCTTGTTTTGTAGGGGTTGGGGCTGTTTCCCGTCAGGGTTTTCAGGCAGGCATTCAGAGGACAGATTGATCGACATGCTGACAGGCATATCAATCAATCAAGGGAAAAATGCAGAAAGAACTTTTTAAAAAACTTACCATGATTTCTGTCAGAAATGCGTGAGGTTTGCCCGCGTCTGGAAGTCTCACTGTAGACACCTGTTTGTGTTGAAGAAAAAGCATCTGAACATTCTGACCACCCTTATAGAAACTGATGCTATAATCTTCCACCCATAAATCCAACATTTTCGTTTTAAGAGTCATCCGTCAAAACTGAACTTGAAAATGATCCATCAGTTCTATCCTTTAAATGTAAAGTAAATCATTCGTCTAAACTTAAGGGACATACTTCAGCATTAAAAGAATACTCTTCTTCAAACAGAACTCTGAACTAGTTCCTAACAGATGGAGCGATAAGGTCAGATAAATTTACTGTGCGATAAATGTATATGGTCTAGACAAAATCCTACTTAATTTAATGATGCCAGCATCAACAATACTTTCCTTCTATGCCCTCCAGACCCACATTTTTAATGACGCTCCTTTGAAAGCTGTGTTGGTTTACTTTATGTTAAAGTCTCACTCCCTGTAACTGCCTATTACATGAAAACATAAATGAAAAAATGCAACTCACGAGCCCCTACATGGGCCTCCACGGGATCTGGAAAGAGATCAGGAATTGGCAGGAAGCCGTCTTCGTTTAAGTCTTTGCTGCCTGTATGGTGCGAAAAAAGAAACTTTTCAAGTGGACACTCTTTTTTCCACCTGCTGTTCTGAGCGGAAAGTTATTTAAAAAAAATAATTGATAAAATTTTCAAAGTAATGGACAATTTCTTAATTGTATATCACATTGTGAAAATAATCATGGTTGCAGTACAGTAAAACCTCCCTGTTAAGACTTTTGAAAATGCACCAAAATCAGGTCTTGAGAGGGGTCTTAAAAGAAAGGCCATTTACTGATTTAGTGCAACCCAGGAGGGGTCGGTGAAAAAATCTCAGTCTTATCTAAGAGGGAGTTGTAATAGGGAAAGTCTTATTAGAGAGGTTTTACTGTAATAGTCAAGTAATCAAGCCCAGGCAGTCACTGATGCAAAGGGTCATGGGTTCAAGTCTTGTGTCTGCTACATGTACTTTCTCTGGATGCGGCACCTGTTCATAGTAGGTTCCTGTAATGATGCATGGCACATTCTAGAACCTGAGAATTTCCAACAGGTAAAAACCCTCCCTACTGGCTGAAATGATCATATGTTTGATCAAACGATAACAGTATTTGAAATTTTTAGGATAAAGGGACACATTCACTATCGACTTTCTCCAGCACTGACAGAACCTGTAATATGGAAAGTCAAGGACATTAAGGGTTCCCTCCCTCTACTCAGTTGCCCCTCCCTTCCTGTCCATCCTTCCCTTTCCAAACCACTCATGTCAGGAGAATGGCCCTGTTGCTGACTTGGCGTTAAAACAACCACATGAGCAACAATTATTAATCAAGTCCTCCAAGTAATATTATATTTTTAAAGCTTAATAGTATGTTACTGTGCACTTGCTAATAGGAGATCCAATAAATCATTACCCATACCATGATTAAAAAAGAAAGTTTGCTAACAAACAAGCAAAGTTCAGCAAACAATTCACACCAACAAATCTCCACTAATTGTAAACACTGATTCTGTGTATATATATATATATAATTACATTTTGTGTGTATATTAATGTCAGGCAGAGCGCCCCTGACTATGACTGGGTTTCTTGAAATGTCAAAATTAATGCAATTAATGCCAGGATATTTGCATGGACAAATGTAAAGATACTTAAGCCTACAAGATTCACGTATGCACAGAATTTAAAGAAAGATGTTTTGTGCTAAGTTGAAAATGCTGATTCCAGGGCAATAAACATACCATACTCCATGACAGAGAAGGTAACTTTGCACTTAAGCAACGTGCATTGCTGCATTATCACATAAGGTGCACATAAATCCACACGTCCACATGCACCAGGTAGAACCGTGTCACCTACCCTGAGATTCTGAAGTAACATCGACAGCAGGTGGCGCTGCAGTGCTTCTGCTGGTGGTTGTTGCTATGGTGGTGGTAGTTGTGGCGACAGTGGAGGTTTGGGAGGTGATGGAGGTTTGGGAGGCAATGGCTGAGGTATTTGAAGCAGCTACAACCTGCCGCTGGTACGGTGTGCCATCAGCTTGCTGACAAGTGTCTCTGGCTTCTGCACCGCTGAACAGGGTATCGCCAGGACTGCCTCCAGGCACATCAGAAACTTTCCAACGGTAGTGCAGGTTCTTGCCAGTGCAGATGTCATGTCCGCAAACAGCCACCAGGGACAGTTTATCATTAGCGTTGACAAAAATTTGGTGACAATGTTGACAATGTATCCCAATTCTGGAAAATATTGCAAAGGCATACTGTTCACCAGATCTCCATGATTCTTATTATCTCATAATAGCATTTTCACACTGTTATCAGTAACTTTTACGGTGATGTAATACGCTTAAAGGTAACGATAAGGAATATGAATATGATACCGAATATGCTTAAAGGTAATGAGATGGAATATGCTTGAAGGTAATGAGATGGAATATGCTTAAAGGTAATGAGATGGAATATGCTTAAAGGTCATGAGATGGAATATGCTTAAAGGTAATGAGATCGAGTATGCTTAAAGGTCATGAGATGGAGTATGCTTTAAGGTCATGAGATGGAATATGCTTAAAGGTCGTGAGATGGAATATGCTTAAAGGTAATGATAAGCAATATGCTTAAAGGTAATAATATGGAATATGCTTAAAAGTAATAAGATGGAATATGCCTAAAGGTTGGGATAAGCTGGTGCACCTTACACACGTCTTCTTGTCCTGTTTTGTCCATAAGATTACTTTACAGCTGAACACGCTTTAGGGGTAGATAAACCTTACTGTATTATAAATGTCATTTAGGAACGGGCTAAATCCATTAACCCTGCCCCCCCACACCCCAACCTCTCCTGACCACAGGGAAAAACACAAGTGCTTCAACTTGTAAGTTATTTAAAAGTGAAGAATCACACTCAATAAAATGTTATTGCAGAAAGGAAGCAAGTGGGTAGCACAGAAGATGGATGTGTTGCCAAAATGCACATCAGCCCCAGGTCTTGTTTTTAAAAACGAATTTATTTTTAAAAATGCCTTCAGATTACAGCTGGAGGGAAAGGCTGTACACTTACGGGATGATGTGGCTACTTGGAGAAAGCTGAATCACTTGTGTCGAATACGCAGGTGGAGAGCCGGGTGAACGAGTTGTGAGATTGAAGAGAAAGTGTTCCCTATCCATCAGCAGCACAGAAGCAGGGACCTGCAGCCAGGACTCATTGAGAGGGGGAAGGTGGTGTGTTGAAGACTCATTGAAACAACCAGTGTGTTTTTGTCCCAGAATCTGGCAACCCCACTCGTAGCTGCAAGTGTAACAAGATTAACAAAATTAACACTTAGAAGCCACAACGCAATGGTGAACAGTTTTCAGTTACGCATGCAAATAACCCCGAAAATAGGTGACAAGAAAACAGCCTGGTGACAGGTACCTGAGCAAAGCACTGCTGTCGTCTGGGTCATGTGACATGGAGCCACTCAGGGTCACAGTAGAATGTCGGCTGTGTAACTGCATGTCTCCTCCCCAAATGTGGCTGACCACTGGTGACCTTATCAAATTAAAATCGGTGCTGGTCTCTTGGTAGACTGGAATCTCTGTGCCATTCATGGTGACCTGTGCCCAGGAACAGTTACAAATCCCTCACTTTCTAATTTATCTCTGTGGCATAAGTATGTGCCCTAATGTGCCACTGAAAACAATCACTGGATTTTAACACTAATGATGCATCACAATAATTTATTATATGCATGTTCTTTACATCAAAGGTATGATTCTACTGAACCTTCTCAGCAGAATTACACCTATCTGTTCATGTACACAGAAATGAAGGAAGAAAGGAATTGTTAGTACTTGTGCTCTCTTTGAATTTTGATTCTCGAACAACTGGCGTGCATCCAACATGTCTGCTGACAGTCTTAAACTGTCAGCCTGCGATCAGGTGATACCCAGCATGAAGGTGAACATTGGACAATTTTGGTCTAAATTTTAAACTATTGGCTGTTTGGTGTTAGCCAACAACTTCAGGCTACATACCTCTGCAGATGTTGTCTTGCATGACCAACATTGCTGTACCTCAAAAGGACTAAAAAAAATAAATGATAATCAGGAAAATATCTCACAGTCAGAAAAAGCCTGTACTGTCCAAGAGGCAAACTGTGAGAAGGAATGATGAGTTCTGGGTACTTCAAAGCAACTTGGGATGATGTCAACTGTAGGGCGTTTGTTTCATTTCCTGATTCATCCTTCAGCTGCATTACTTTCCAGTCATACAAGATGTTTCCCGTGACACTGCAGTTGACAGTGACCTGTGACTCTGCATGCAGTGGCTGCCACCTCGTCACCTGTGTAAATCCAAAGTTTAGTTTTAGTGAAATGTCATTAAAATGAACGACAGTCCTACACTCTGCATAAGTTATAGTTACCTGAAGAAAACCATGATGACAAAGCAAAATGTGCCAATAATGATAGGAATGGGGAACCATGTGTGCATGTATGTAGGGAAGTGTGGCAATGCATGTGTAGGCATGTGTGTGTGGTCTTGTGTGTTGGCATGTGACTGTGTTTTATGAGGTCAGCAATCAACATAATACTTTGGGATTGTGTCTTACTGTGAAGAACAATGAAAGTAATCCTCTTTGGACAGTCCCGCATAATGGAGTCCCCATGTCTGTTAATTCTATAAGACCATAGCCTAAAATGAATTTCCAAAAATGGCATACATACATTACTGGTATCACTGAATCCAACGATGGTAACAAATGGAGGTTTACAGACTTGCGTCAAAATAAACACAGTGCTCGTCACTTCTTTGTGTCCCAGCGGGTTCTCTGCCAGAAGTGTCACTTTATATTCACCAGTTCTGTAACAGAAAAACCAGAGCTTATGTACGTTTAAAGTTATGCTCTATTAAAATCAGACATAGAGATGAAGCCTAACAGAAGAAATTGAAGCCGTCAACCTGTCTTGGGAAGGAGAAAAAGAGATTGCCAGACACCGCAGGAAGTGGAGGACAACTGTTGAGGCCCTATGCTGTACACGGAGGAAAGAGGACTGAACTAACTAAAACCCTATGAGATATATATACACAAATTCAACCAGCTATGCTTTTTTCCCCAGATGGTAGCTTTTACACCAATGTTTAATCTCAAATTGATGATCATGTTTTGAAATTTCAACCATGCTCTATTTGCCAATATTTTAACTTTATGCGATCCATTGGTTTCATAAAAATCATTTATGTTCGTAGACTAAATCACACAAAGACGTTTCAAAACCCCTCACACCAAACCCAATGCAGTAATGACAACACTGACTGCTCAAGGCTGAATAACACAAAAAACCTTTCTGTAATACTATTTGTGACAAAATCCAAACATCATCAACAACAACAAAGTTACAAAAGAACAGAAGACTGGCTATTCGAGGTTCATGCACTTGCCCACATGCACACACACACACACACACACAAAACACATACGCAGACTCACATGCAGACACCTGTACACACACAATACCCCCACCCACCCACCCACACACACACCCACCCAAATAGGTACCAACAGAAGAAAAATAAATGTGTTTTGGAATTCTTTACCTGTTGTATGTGTGTAGCACAGCTGTGTGTCGTGTAAAGACTGGAGTCGAGCTGTCACCAAAACTCCAGGTGAAATTCAGAAAGTCTCCATAGTAATGACTGGCCAGGAACTTGATTGGTTGGCCCACAAGAAAGTCACCAATAGGCTTGATGCTAAGGTCAACAAGAGGTGACACCACATGAATCTCTACAGGAAGTGAAGTGGCGTTACTGTAGCAGTTCAAGGCTGTCACAGACACCCCGTAGCGACCAGAGCGCGAGAATTGCTGCGTCTTGTGTGGCTCAGTCTTTTGATCGCTGATCATGCCGTTTACATTCCATACAAAGTAGCGAGATGAACCCTCGCTTCGTTCTGGTACAACAATTGCCCAGAATTCCACCAGCTGATTCTGTGCCACAACCTTACTGTCCACTTGTATTGCGACACCTGTTCATTAAAAGCAATTACATTTGAATCACATAGTGATAAATGAAGCATCATACTTGGAATGCCAATGGGAAAGGGGTAGGTATGTGGGAGAGGGGAAACACGAACAGTTGAAATTAAAAATAAATTGGAAAGCAGCATAAGACCTGCTGCCACCAAGCTCCCTGACAATAAGACTGCATGCAGTTCTACACTTCACGGCCTCATTAATGCTGATGCAGTTCTATTGTGACAGGGTAATTCTGTCTGTGACATTGTAGTTCTGTCACTGTGATATGGTAAATTTGTCTCTGTGACATGGCGATTCTGTCTGTGACATGGCAATTCTGCCTGTGACATGGTAATTCTGTCCCTGATTTGGAATCAACATCAAAATCATTCTCTCCCTTACAACTTACTCTGGATCACTTCCACAACATCCACAAAAGCAAAGTCAGTGACATTCGATACATTGTTGCTGGCTGTCACTTCAATTGTCTTTAAACCTGGCTGGCGATATTTATGACGTATGGTGCCACCTGTTGAGTTACAAAAGAAACAGGCATGGGTACAGATCTACAGAAAAAAGTCCCATTCAAACATTCTCATTGTAATGCCATTGACTAAAGGACTGATGAAACAGTCTTACTCACAAACTCAGTAATACAGTTACACTGTAATTTCATTTCTAGTCATCACAGCCTTTTCAGCAAATCAGAAAAATACACCACGATTTTGTTAGCCAGTTGGAGTCACACCCACATTTTGGAACATGCTGATGCTATATCATGTTGGCACAAAGTTTTAATAAATATTAATAATCTTACTCAACAAGCTCCTTGGAAGTGTAACAAGGCATCTTTGCATAAAGCAGACCGTCTCCCTACAGGAAACCCCCCCCCCAAAGGTAGGGGACGTCACTCCAATCAAACAAGGCCACTCACTCATGTTGACAAGTTCTGTTTCGTCATCTAGCTTCCATCTGTACGTGACGTTAGTGCCTTGTGTCGGTGAGGCTGTGAGGACAACTTCCTCTCCAAAGTGGGTGCAGAAACTTTTGCTGCCTAGTACTGGTCCTCGCACAGGAACTTGAATGTACAGTGGGTAAGACAAGGAAGCCGTGGCATTGCCAAGCTCATTGGATCCTGTTACTGTCACAGTGAACACTCCCTCTGAAAACGTAAACACAGTGTGAAGAACTGAGGCAAGCTACATACAAAACATCAAGCTTAATGCACAAAAGTTGTAGCAATGACACTTTAATTCCATTGAATCAGCAAGCATTTATCTCTTTAGACTCAAACATATATTCATCAGCACATGCACCTCTACCCCCAGCATTCAAACACATATGTAAGCACTTTCCTGATTTCAGCATCCCTCCATCCACTTAACAATCTTCTCTGAAGCATACACGCCCAAGAAATTTCAACAGCCATGCAGTCAGCCTTTACACTACTCTGACAGTTACTAACAGCTCTCTGGATAGTCAGCATATATTAAGAACTTCACACCACCCTCACACCACCCTCACATGCAGTTACTAACAGCGCCACTCTAACTTTCACATCACTCTCACAGGGTGAGCACCTTGAACAGGCAGCATTCAAATGCTTACACTACCCTCACATGATGTTACTAACAGGAACATAAGCAAACACCATTCAAGTGTTTACACCTCTCTCATATCATGTTAATAATAGCACCAAAAACGAGCAGCATTCAAATGCTTACATTACCCTCACATGATGTTACTGACAGCAACATAAACAAGCAGAATTCAAGTACTTACACCTCTCTCATGTTACTAACAGTATTCTGAACAGGCAACTTCCAGATGTCCAAAAAGCAAGCAAGAGGATTTTGTTTACCTCGCCTGTATCTGTGTGTTGCCTTCGCCTCCATGATATGAAGCAAAGGGTTCATGCTGCCTTCCACTGTTTGTGTGTGGCCGTCTCCAAAATCAAACACAAACCTCACAGGCTCCCCATAGGACCTATCAAACACATTTTTTGGTGGAAACAATGAATACAAATAGTGTAGCATGAAAAGGAATAATACAGACAAATCAGCAAAGAATGCAGATAAGTGTTCCATACGTAAAGTCCTGTGTTCATGTGTTAACACAAATGCATTAGACCAGTTCTCTAGCAGGACTAATGAATTTACAACAGCAACTGAATGAATACATGAACAAAACTGCTGACACAGGAGAGTAAATATTCTGACTGTGTTCTACAGCTTAAATGAATTTACTCCCTGCTGAAAACAGTGCTCATGGACAAAGCTTATGAAAAACTGTCAGTAACAAAAACAATGTACAACTATGTCTGAGATTTCAATATGTCCGACAGCACCAAGTGATGGAAGACAATACGAGTTTTACGAAGCTGTGCCAACAGCAGCCACCAAATAAAAAAAAGAAACGGACAAGTCAGTCGGTACACTGTATCCATAACCACTATGTTTAATGCAGTTCATCTGGGTGCTATGATGCACAACTGATGTGCTATGGGAAATGAAAAAAAAGGTTCATAATACATTTTTCAGAGAACTGTTTTTACATGCCAGATCTCTGCCAATAAAATCACTCATGTAGGACTATTCAACGGCTGGATGCTGTTCTCAGAGTTTTCTTTCTTTTTTTTTCCACAAGAGTAGCCAAAGGTTGGCAGCAAGAATTATAAAAAATGTCACTGGTTATACCTAATGGACTGGGATATTTATTGTTCTTGCAAATCCCCAGCATGTCACTGTCATCTAATGACTGCATACTTGACTATTTCTGAATGTCATAATAAAACACACATGAAAAACATTTTAACTTTTGCTGTTATGATTTAGTGCTGTGTGTTACAGTTTTACAGGTCATATGCCATTGTGAGGCCTAAAAAAAAGCTGAGCTGCCATATGCACAGATGTCAGCAACAACAGGTCTCTGCTAAACCATCTTTCATTCCCACCATGACAAACTTTTTAAACAGATTTTATTGTTAAAAAGTAAAATGAGAATGTGCATGAAAGGAATAACACAAAACCCCACAGAAACCCACAGAGATCCTTACTTTGCTTCAAACGTGACCTCATCACTGAGGTTGCTGACAAGACTGAAGTTGGCTCCCGGCTGGCCCAGCTGGGCCAACATCACCTTTGTCACCGGCTCCTGCACAACAATAGGGGCAGGCAGTCGCACTGTCACCGGTTCCTTTTGATGGTGGTTGGTGACCTTCACTGTCACATTGTACTGGCCTGGTTTGCTAAATGATTTTGATGCAATGCTGGTGTTCCCCTCACTGTCAACAAAAGTTTACTCATATGGACCACACTGTGCTTAAAGATAAACTAGAAATCAAACACATATGATCACTTTCACAGCTCTGAAGACATTTGTTTGGCAGAGACAACGAAAAGCAATGTCACAGTTGTATTCAATGTGACAACAAAGAAAACTTAACTAAACAAAACTTGGCAAAACACAACATCCATGTTTCAGCGTATTGCCCCTTCCTCGGGACAACACAACACAAACAGATAAATAAAACAGGTTACTTAGCTGACAGAGACAATGGTCTGCCACAGCTGCTGGACATCCTATTCAACCCATTAACATTTAAACTCTTTAGAAGAAATGTGAAATAGAAAATCGATTCAAGTTCTAGTCACTGTTTTATCAAGTCTGCCACAGCAAGGATAAGAAAAAGTCTTCAACGAACCTCAAAACTCTGGGAGGGTTGTCAAGATCTCCTGAGAACTCCCACTCAAACTTCAGTCCATTCCCAGAGCTAACGACGGCAGTCACATGCACTCTTTCTGACAGAGAAATAGCACCTGATGGCTGAACTTCCAGGTAGATCTCCCCAACTGCTTCCTTGACTTCGACAACTGTATGGCTTGAGATGGAGGATATAGCATTGCGAACTGTCACTGTTATGTTGTAAGCCCCAGTGCTGGTGTACCTGTGGCTCAGTGGGACGTTATATGCTGGGACTGGTTCCATCCACTCTGGCATCTGTTGCTCAATGCTAACTAGCTGAAGTTGTCGCGAGTCAAACTGCTCTATGGTGCCGTCACCGTAGTCACACTGCAGCAAGAAATGAGGACTGGTGTATGCTGTAACGGTCAAGGTGGTGTTCTGGCCTTGCACCACCACTGGCACTGACAGACGCACATCTGACACTGGGTGGCTGACAGTGACATTCATGGTGGCTGACGTACGACTGATGTCATTGTGGCAGTGCACAGCCAGCGTGTAGGTACCTGCTGCACTGAATCCCGCTTTGTGCTGTGTCACACACACACACACACAAACATTACTGATAGCCACTTTGTAACAATAATCACAAAAGGGAACTTCTTGTAGCAGGTCTCTCATATCTATGTAAAATTACCCCCATTTCCAACTAAACCAGTGAGCACTCATGTTGGCAGGGTTCAAGTATTTGCAAACTATAACTCTTTTTTTTTTCACAAGACAGATGTGTTCTAGAAAGCAAGGATATCTTTCTTACTGACAGTCAACAACAACATTTCTTATTTTAACAATTAATAAATCTTAGTTTCTGCTTGTTTGTAATTTATTTTCTTTTTGTATATTTTATTTTTAGTTAGGTCTAGCAGCCAAAAGATCATCAGATTGCATAAATAAAGAGGAAAATCATCAACATTATGATGTGGAGTCTTTACATAAAGAGAGCAGTCAGTAGGCAGTAAACCATTTTCCACAAAGCCTGGGGTTAAGTACATAGGGATCCAAAACCCCTGACCAGCACTCCTCACAGGTACCACCTGTCAAAAGGGCCAACTGTCGGTGCTTCTCTCTGTTCACCCCAACTGCCTTACCTCCTTCTCCTCGGTCTTCTCAACCCCTTTAGTACCTCATCTGGACCCCAACCACAAAACCACAACTAGATGAAAGTATTGTCCTAACAAATAAGCACAAAATTTTGTAACAAAGTTGCTATTCTTAGGGGAAGGATTATGAATGAAGTGATAAGATATAAACTGTATTTTGTGAGTACTAAATACTCACAGTGAGGAGTGTAGTAAAGCCACCTTCCTGCTCTTCATCTGTCGACCACTGACAAACCAGGTGTGAACCCCCTGACACCTTAGCCTCCCACACGTTGTCACTGTAAAATAATTAAAACTTTGATCTTTAAAAACTGCTTCCTACAAGAGATTCTGTTACAATGGCTATACAAAACTCCTGCATGTTGTACAGATTATAATTCCCTGCCAGGCTGTACTCAGCAGCTCTACATGGTAATGGAAGGCTTGTCAGTCGAAAAACAACATAAGGATTTCACAAATACAGTTTGGTTCTGGGCTCTGCGTACAAGCCAGCAAGGACTCGCCCTCTCTCAATCACACACATGGAGTGCACAGACCGCTGCTGTAAAGTGTACTGCACTTAACCAAATGCTTAATTTAGCCATTGGAAACCAGGTGTGCCATGTCTTCTCCAACAGCTTAAAAAGTTAAGGTTTGGGAGAAATGCATCTGTCAAGATAAATTCATCTTGACTTATGTGCTTGTATGTACATGTGTATGCATAAAGACATGAGTGGTTAACTTCCTTTGAGTTTAATAAAATTACTAATGATGTTTTCAAAAGTGATGAAAGCATTTCCTACATGATGAGGATAGGGAAAGAGAACTGGTCTTTTTTTTTTTTTACCCTTTATCCAAATATCATTACAGATCATACCCTGCACAACACCAGTGATAATGCTACCATGTCATTACAGATCATATCCTGCAAAATATAAAACACCAAGAATAATGTTAACATGTCATTACAGATCATACCCTGGAAGACATCAATGATAATGCTACCATGATTCACCATCTTCATTACGTCTTACAAAAACAGATGAAGTTTTAACCCAACTTCCAAACATCAGTAAACAAGAGATCAGAGGGAGGCATCAGATTAGCATGAGAACTGCCAAAGAACTAGAGGAATAAAAGACAGTCAAAAGACAGTTGAAAATTCTAGAATTTAAAATGTTTTATTGTGTATTTCTAAAGCCACATCCATCTTTTTATTCCCAAGAAAACAAGGCAGTCAAGCTAGCACAGTCGGCCCTGATCCAAGATTTACTGATACATAGAAAAGCTTAGAGAATTCTTTCTTAAAGGCATTCCAACACATAATGCTGAGAAAAATGCTTATGTCTATATACGCAGGAGGGGCTTTGGGGGGGGTGCATTTGCAACATTACTTGGTGGGGTGGGGGGGGGGGCATCTTGAAGATACTGATGTCACAATCAAGATTGCCAGCTGAGATCCCTGGGCTTTCCAGGTGCAGATGTTACAACTCTCAAAACTTATGCTGTTATCTCAGACTGCATGTGGGGCTGCTAGTGCATGGAATGTGCCAATCACAATTATTTGATGCATTATAATGAAAGGCTGGTAAATGTTGCAAAGCTGAACTGTAGCTGTGATAAATACATGTATTTAAGTGCTTTGATAACTTTGGGATGGAATATCTTAAACATTTTTTTATACCAATTACAGTCCTCATGAAATGAGTTTATAACTTTTATATAACAGTTCAGTTATGAACAGTTTTTATATAACAGTTCAGTTATGTGTGCTGACGTGTGTGTGTGTGGCAGGATTAGATTGGCATTTAAACTTCACAGTAAATATGGCATTTTAATTCGACCAAAACATGGAAAAATATATTTCAGTGGAAGCACTGGGCATTAATTATGTTAATTAAAATTCATTTTGGGATGACGTGTCACACATAATTAAGAATTTTGATCTTCTATCTACTAATAGAAGTTTATATGCTTCAATGGGCAGTACAAACATGCAGATGAGTATTAAAAGTACTGCAAATCATGAAGATGAGTATTCAAAGGGCAGACAAATATGCAGCTGAACATCTTCGTTCCAGATCCCTGCAAGGGTTGTTATCTCAAAGTGGTAGCCTGTCAACATGAGAGGATACTAAGGGACACTAGTCACTTTCTGAAGATACACCCACAAACATTGTAAACAAGGCACTTAATTGCCCCTCCACCACAAAGGCTCCTTTTGTTTCCTTAACACATTCCAGACTGTGCTGTAGAACTTATCAGCAATGCTTAACTTCTGCTTGCTTCCAAGCCCTGAACATCTGAAAGCCCCTGAAACCTGTTTCCTACCAACTAGCCTGCTGTGCCGCAATTGTAACAAAGAAACAAAATCTGTTGTTTTTTTAAAAAATATTTCATTGTCCCTCTTGTCTCTTTCCAACAATTAGCAAGC
Source organism: Lanistes nyassanus (assembly GCA_004794575.1). Classification (NCBI taxonomy): domain Eukaryota; kingdom Metazoa; phylum Mollusca; class Gastropoda; order Architaenioglossa; family Ampullariidae; genus Lanistes; species Lanistes nyassanus. The sequence continues at coordinate 320,782 of SMGT01002340.1, read as the reverse complement.
GAAAAGTCCTTAACAAAGCATGCCTGGCAAAAAAAATATAGGCGCCATTTGCTGAGGCAAACAAAGGTTATGACTCATTCTCCTGTCAGTCATATGAAATGCACCACAAATAAACAACGAGGCACAAATAAACGAGGTCACAGCAGAAATTAGAGGCAACAAAGGGGAACAACTGTGATTCCCCTCTCCCTCCAAAAAAATCCAGCAATGTCACAAGCTGACAGCGAAGAACAAGAAGCAAAACAGAAAGCAGGGCTGAGATGGATGTGTGAGCCAGTCAATGGCTAGGGATTTTTTTTTTCAAAATAATCGACATGGCTTACTCCAAACTTAAGGGCATTTTTGGGAAGGGGTGGCAGATGACCCTTTGACCTCCTGCAGAAGTTCTTGAGCTTTCATGGCAGTGACAGAAAAAAACCATATAAGGCTTGTTCCCTAGGCAGAAACTGACAATTTATGTTCTTCTTCAGGAGGCAAAACAGCTATAAATCACCAGTCTACCAAACAAAAGACAAAAATTATAAATGAAATAACAGCATGACACACATTATTTACATGTATTTTTGTGTGTCATATTGTGCTCTGCAAGAACACCAAAATGCATTTATGCGTACACTTTACTCACCAAGATGATATTTATTCTGTGGTTTCAATGTTTTATTCACTGACATTTTTTTCACATAAACTGCTTCACTTCCCAACATCTACCCACTTTTATCGCAGCTGTTATTTTTTCACATCTGTAGATATTGCAACACTGTCACGGCATCCACCAAGGTGCAGATGCCAAATACTGTTATCTCTAATGTTTTAGAATAATTCCCAGCTGATCATCAGTGATGGTTAATGGAAAAACCAATATGTTGCTTGTTTCCTTGTAGAAGAAAATCCACAGTGCAGGTGCTATTTATTTCCATGTTAACTGGCATAGCTTGTTACCATGAAACCATCCCATAAAAGCATGAGACAAGAACAAGTATGCAAAGACATTTTCCCCACAAAACAAGAAAAGGCACTTAGCCTGCATTGGGCTTACCTAAATCATTTCAGAGAGAACAATGGGGCGACTTGGGGCAGACAAAAATAGCATCCCTTTAGCAACATAATGGTTTCTACAATGGTAAGCAGCAACTTGTAATAATGTCACTATACAGCTGTAAGAAAATGGTCTCCTACTAAGAGTAAACTGTATTACACCCGCTGCAGAAAATCGGCTGTAGTAGGTTGGCTGGGAACCCATTGTGTTAATCTCGCTGAAAAAGCAATGGTCTAAAGATACCATTGGAACAAGTCTATGGCAAAGCAGCCTTAAGTGTGACCAGAACCAAGTTCACTTGGGGGCTTTAAAAACACTGGCCAGGAGGCGAAATTTTTTTCCCCACATGAGTTCCAGGCATGAATGCGCAGACCTACCGAGGCGCTGCACATATGCATCTCAGTTGGTAGCCACAACAACAGATGATTATAGGTGAAGCCATGACCTCTACACAGCGTCACCTCTTATACAGTGAAGAGGGCAATTCATGGTGACCAATAGCTGAATAGTTAACACACTGGCTTTCATGGTTATGTCACAGGTAACAAACAATTTTTTTGGGTGTGTGTGTGTGTGTGTGAATTGGGTTAGGGTTAGAGTTTGGCATGAGCCAGGACTTCTGTTTTTCTGTATAAGTGTTCAAGCCTGTGTCTTCGTGTTAAACAGGATGAAAGGTGGTCTGCATATGCAGATCTGGAACTTGCGCAGGGAAAAAAACATTCACGGCCAGGTGTGTTCTGTTCTCATGGTTTGAAAAGGCTGGATCCCACCCCCACCTCACCTGTCCTTCCGCCTACTGCATTTAATTCCAGTCCTGGCAAATCTCACTCTTTCCTCTCATCTTTCCCTGGGCTCCTAGTGAATGATTTATGACCGGCCCCAGATAACTCACCTTCCCACTTTATTTTCAGTCCCATCATCACCAGTGTACATGACTGACAGGACTGGAAACCAATGCAGCAAAGGGAAGTGGTGGGTTGGAGTGGGAGGAGGGGTATGCTAGGGCAGTTACTGAACAAAAGTACAAAGTGGTATCTTTGGTAAAATCTCCCTTCACCTGTACCCAATAAGACTAAGAGAAACCAGTCTGGGTTTCCACAGGGCAACACTGCTGTATCCAAGCCATATCACAGAACAAAAATATTTTGTCCTCCACCCAAACAGTTAAGTGCTTCTCCATTCTACTCTGTTGATCCCAGGATACACTAGAGAGAACTGCCAGTCCCAGACTCCAGCACTAACAGGCTTGTGTTTGAAGCTGAAACTTCTCTAGCCCCCACTGGCCCACAAAGGTCAAAAGTCATTGATCAGCTGTGCCCCAATCATCTCCTGTTCTGCAGCAGTTCTGGCAGTCAGGACTGCAGCAAGCTGGGTTCTCCTCAAACCACCAGCTTCTGCACCTTATGCCCTGCAACGCTCTCCGACTTCTCTGATGGTAATTACTACTGTAGTCTTTTCACTATTGTATTTCCATAAAACTCCTCTTACACCTGTATTTCTGCACCTATCTGTCCTGTTACACCTGTTTGCACACCTACTTGCTTGTCTGTACTGGCTTTCATCTTATGATAACTTAATTTTGTAGGTCGGGTATGGATCGAAGAATGCCACATGCAATTATTGTCAAATACATCTTGAACTTTTCGAACAAAGCTGAACAAACACTATGTATACATGCAGGTGTTATTTGCTGCATGCACATAATAAAATTTATTGCTAAACTACATTATGTGTGACCTTCCTATTTCAAACCAACTGCACATCTGTCTCTAATATAAAACTATTTACTATTGTCATATTTTTTGCGCATCTCTTCGACATTTCAATCTTCATGGTATAAATCAGCAGCATCTTTATTTTAACTGATCAGATTGTAGACAAAGAAGAAAAGAAAAACCTGGTAACTGAATATAATGTAGTCAAAACTACACGAGGCTATCACACCTAAATCCCCGTTTTTGGTACAAGGAAACACCAATTTCTCTTTCTTTTCATGGCTGCGTGCCACAAGCCTTTTGCTGATTTAGGAGCAGATCATGTGCTTCCCAAATGTGTTTCATTTGTATTCCCATTGTTATGTGCAAGCTGGTCTGGTCAAGATCACCGACACATCCCTTACTTCTTCCCTGTGCCTGCAAGGAATTCTATGCAGGAAGGATGCCATGTCTTGGCTGGAAGATGAAAGTGAGCTGCTTTGGCTTCTGCTCGTATTTTGTCAGCAAACACTTGCCACCCGGATGTGGTTCCAAGCTAGCAGGCACCCACACATTCCAGGCGTCCAGCTACTGCAGGAAAGTGTCGACACTCCAAGCCCTGCCAGTTCTGCCAGCCATCCCAGCGCTTCTCATTTTCTTCCCTCCCTTTCAGCCCTATCTCCTTTTTCTCTGCCCTTTTCTTCTGGACCTTAACAGGGTGAGATCTTCGATGTGTGCCTGAATGCACCAGCACCTCAGCAACAGATGCTGACAGTGTGCCAACAACAGTCATGTCATTGTGACCCCCAAATCAAAGGAAGGCTATCCAAGTTTGGTTAGCTAGCACTTTCCTGTCCTGCCAGCATACCCTAGAGTACACCACTGACACCAACTTACTGGCCGTGAAGGCTCTGCAAGGATTAACCCAGAGAGAAACCAGCCTTTAGCTGTGCTGGTGAATCTTTTTGCTACATCATATCCTTTGTAACATCATATCCTTTATACTGCAGTCATTTACTTAAAAATGTTGATTCTAAGTGTTCATAAACTAGGCTGCATGCACAGTATTTGTAGACATTTTCAGCACACAGATTTAAGGAGATAAACTGAGGTTTGACCTTTGTGCAAAAGAGAAGACAACCAAGAGTTCTTTTAAAAGAAAACCTATGGAAAACAAACATGAAGCTGTCTAAATGTACACGTGTCAATCACTAACACCTTCCAAAGAGGGTTATCAACAGCATTTGCTGTTTGTTACATGATACACATACAATAATGTGAACTACCTCCACGCAAAAAAAAAAGGGGGGGGGCTCAAGTTCAGTGTAACAGAATCCTTAGTTTTATCCACAGATGGTGCAGGAGGGAAAACCAGTTGTGCAAGCGTATGCATGAAGAGCTGTTGACTCCACCAGTGTGATGGAGTTAGAGCTTAAAAATATAAACCTGCCTACAGTGTTTTGAAAAGGGAGCAAACCCTACCTGGGCCTACCCCATCTACCTGCGATAATCAAGGCGAAAGAGAGGCACCAGGGACACACCTACCACTACCAGAGACCTGCCTGATAGCACAAGAGGATGCAAGAGGCAACCAACCCTATCTCCATGTGAAACTCAAGCTTGTATCTGCCTACAGTACCTGAGACAAATTCTGACTACTGACCTTTTTGCTGTCATTCTCAGCTCATTGACTGCCGAGGAGAATGGAACTTCTTTCAAGCGGAAAAAAATCTGTCAGAACTCTCTTCACACTTGATTATAATTCTTAACTTGTGTTCTTGTAAGGGGTTGGAGGTTCTGTTTTCACTTCCCCTTCATTCCTCCCTACTCTCTCTCTCTCTGAGAATCTTAGGAAGATGGAGGGGCCAAAGGAAGGAAGGAAGGGCTTATAGAGAGGAAAGGTAAATTATAACTTACAATCATACATTTAGTTTTTCAAAATGGAGTTTTTCCTCTAGCAAAGCCATAAATGTTTTTTTTAAAATCCTTTCATGAACTTCTCTCTCTCATTCTTCTCCCATTTTCTCTCAGCCGGGACAGACTTGAAACTAGCACCCTGACAGTGAGTTCTTTCAAGATGCCAGTCTTTTGCCTTGGGCAACGAGTTGAGATGAGCCCTTCTTCACTCAAAGACTTCTCTAAAGTGACTCCATATGGTTTCTGGAATCCACTATGCTACAGGCTGTCCACTTATAGAGTAAGTTGCAAACTTTGCCCCATCCCAACCCCCCCCCCCCCTTTGCATTTCCACAGCTGCATTTAAAGTGGAGCTGGGAGCTGGCAGAGAGCCACAGCTGTGGGCGCAGATTGTATCTGATCATCTTGGCTGCGCTATAATACAGCAGCCGGCCGATTAATTTCAGTTCCATGTGTCTGTGTACATGAAATTCCTGTGTGATATTTGTAGGCCTGAGTGTCATTCCAGCCTGACAGTGATGCTGTCTAAAATAAAGCTTTAAAAAGCCAGTTTCATTATTAATAGCTATTGTTTCTGGACCTAGTACTAGTACTGTTCTTAAAAGCCTTTTGTGGGATTCTCTTCCTGGAATTCATATTTCTCCCTGGAATGCTTATTTTCCGCTATGTCCAGAAAGAGAATTTAGATTTAGTCTGCTCTTTCTGATGAGACTGGTAATTATTCCATCCACAGGCACATCTCTCCGTGTTTTATCCCGCCATCATGCAATACGGTTCATAATGGCCTACCTACTTGTCTTTCTCAACAAAACACTCCCTTTGCCATATGCAAAGCTAAACCAAAAATATCTGTAGCCTAAGACCTTTAAGTTATAACAAACATTACAAGGTGATCGAAATTTCAAAAACCACATGGAATTCAAATAAACTGAATGTTTATGGAAGAAATGGATGTAATTATTTCTTGTATGTCAACTTACCCAACAGACGTCCTTGCCACGTAAGTTCTGACATCTGAGTTTTCACACATCCACCCACTAACATTTGCTCAGCAAAGGAGTTATCATCTCCACGGAGTGCTCCATCTCCGAATTTCACGCACCCATCTCAGATAGCAATCTATGGTGTGCCGATTGCACAGATAAAAAGTTGCCAACCAAAAGTGCTGCCACCTACCAGTGGATGCCCACGTGAGCTGGACCCACCAGTTGCAGCCCCTCGATTGGTTGCTCCACCACCAGCACAGAATGAAGGGTGGGGCCTCTGCGCCGGACTCCTCCCAGCTTCTTGCCATATATGGCCACCTCCAGGGTGTGCACACCTGGGCTTTGGAACACATGGTCCCACCTGCACAAGCAAGGACAGAGCACTCAGGCAGGAAACAAATGTGTGAGCAAAAACATATTAAGCATTATGTGCTTGTGCCTGCTGAGTACTGTTCCGACACAATTCCAGACAATGGTAATTCTGGGCTGTCCTTTAGCCCTCCCCTCCATACATCCCCCCTCCACCCTCCCGTTTCGTCCAATCTCAAAGCTATTCTGCTGTCTCTAGTTGCTACCATGAGATTAAGTTGCTTGTTGTTATTCTTGTACACAAACCACCAGGAATCGCATTCTCCGGGACTACAATACCAAGAGTGTTCCGGCCAACACCCAAACCAAGACAATGGTTCCCAGAAGTTTTTCATTGTTCTGGCTTTCCCTTCCAAACAAATGGACTTTTTTGTCAACCACATGCTTAACACTATACAATGTTTACAGAAATCTGTAGTCTAAACACTTACTTCAACTGCCTCTGAGTCAGGCGGGCTTCCTAATGAAGCCCACTCTTATTTTGGTTTGAGTCATGGTGAGGGAGTGACTCAGAAGGCAGCAAAGGAAGTGATAAATCTATAACTCTGGCCACTTCATGCAATGTCACATTTATTTCTCTGATTTTATTCATTCTTTGGTTGTGAAAACTTTTTTTCTTTGCCTTATTCACTATCTGCTATTCTTTATTTTTTAGAAAGTCCCTTTGTTATTATTAAAACAATTCACAAATTGCAGTCTTCAGCTTGTCTGTCAACATTTTTTAAAATGCTCTAACCGTAGCCGATTTAAACAGCTAACATACTTATGTCCTTAGCTATGCTGTCAGAAAGGACACAAATTTAGCCTAGTAACCTTTTGGGAACTATGGGGCAGCACTGCTGTACTGGCTCACTGAGCCAGCCAGCTGAAAGACAGCTTCACAAAAGGCCAGAAGAATGTTTACACCATTTGGATCCCTTCCTCCTTGTCTTCCTGTCTGGAATGTTTTCTTTGTACCACATCAGAGGCACACTAACCTCAGCCACCTCTACTCCATCCCACCACCTCCTGCCTTGTAAGGGAAAGGTCAAAGGGAAAACATGAAAAAGCTGTGGAACAGATTTTTTTTAGAGGGAGTGGGGGGTGCTATAAGTTTAAATTGGTTGCTAAAAAATGCAGGAATCAAGGGTAGCTCTGTTCTCGAGAAAAAAGGTGAATGTTAAGTTAGCTTAGCATTATGAATCCGTTCAATCCTTATGCCTATAGTAAAACCAAAACCAAGGTAGCTTTAGCCACTCAAATACTGTAAAAGTACAGATGCCAAACGTTTAAGGACAGACTTTGCTTTAAATCTTTCCTCCAACAAATTGATATGGCCACTCTTTGTGGACACAGCCTACGTAGGACTGAAATAACTTTGCTATAAGACACCATCTTCAGATAAATCTATTTAGCCATCTTCCTATGCACAGCCCATGACCCTAGTACAGCAGAATTAATGTATCAATAAACAATGGGAAGACAGATTTATGGGATATGATAGTATGTAACTTACACGCTGAGACCTGCCCTCAGCACTTCACTGCTGCCATCACTGTAGCGCACTTCTGTCTTCTGCACATCACGTGGAAAATCCTACACAAAGAAATGTGCACAGCCTATAGACCCACAAATCCCACTAGCTCCCATCTTTTTGAATCAGTGCAAGTCATCTAACTTGCATTAAGGCAGTTGCAATACAGTGACATTATGTTTATATTATGTTCAGACAATATTTTGAAAACTTAAGTGAGGAACACGAAACTGACCAGCACAGAACAGTTGAAAATGGGGACAGAATGATGCTCCAACAGAACAAAAAACCCACAATAACAACAACAGAGACTAACCAAGATCTGGAACACGACTGTGTGGTGCAGAATGGCAATTGCTTGGTGTTCTAGTCTGGGTTTTCCAGATGTCTCATCCAAGTCATCTACTTCCAGGCTGAACTGTTCTTTGTGTGTGTCAACTGAGATAAAAATGCAATACATATATTTTTCTGGCTCTACTAGTTTATTCAAACGTATAAGAAATTACTGCGAAAGATGCCCACACCCTTTCCCTTGTTAAAAGGAAAGGTTCTTCTCAAAACTCCTACGGTGTGATGGGTGCCTCTGTCCCTCATTAGCTACAAACACCATCCACAATACAACAATCATTTCCAGAAAATAACATCGTCTGAAACAAGCTTTTACCTAAACATTTCTATAGTTTCTGTTTCCAAAGTAGGAAAAGTCTTCGGGAATAGTAATGGTTAAGAAATATCCCGTCACAACTAAAAATATGCAATAGGTACACACACATGGACGGCTGCACAGAATCATTTATTTTTCTGTCACAAAAGTTTGCACAGCACACCCAAAAACCCTATATGACTTCCATGAGAAACCTTTTAGAAATTATAAACACCAAGTAATAAGAAGTGTGTGCTTTTCTTGTCTACCAGTAACTTAACTGTACACGTAGATTACATTCTTTCTCTTATTATTTATTTTTGAATCTAGCAATACTTATGACTCTCCTTCTGACTGCCACCCCACCCTATTGGACCTTCTGTCACCCCCCCCCCCCATTTGACCTTCATCTCTTCAAATTGTCGACAAGGACTGATGTGGGCTGAGGCGGCTGTGCAGGTGTCCTTTCAAAATGTTTGCCGAGCGTGTTTCATTACTGACCAAGTGGACGGAATGGGTCCGAGAGAAGACACTTTAATAATGGCATCTTCCCAATGACTTCCTACACCGGAACCTTAGCCCTGTTCGACTGGTCATACCTGGCCGCCAAACCAAAAGCTATGACACTATGATGACATCTCCCCCACCCAGCCCCCCACTGACCCGTCAACTCCTCCACGCACGCAGCTTCCAAGCCCCGCATCTCCGCTGGTGGGCGTTGGCCAAACGCGAAGCGACAGAACCGGTCGGTGTCCTCTCCCGTTCGCGCCATCCGTGAGCCCCTGTACTTGTACACATCTCTCGGCTTCTCACGGTCTACATCCCCACCCTCGTCCAACCAAAAAACCCTGCCCCCCATTCTAGATCCCTACAACACCGCTGAGTTGTGCTGGCCTAATCATACATTTGACTTCCTTCTTTTCCAAGTTTTCTGCAGCAAACGAGCAGCTTAACATTTCTTCTTCTTCTTCTTCTTCCACATCTAATGCTCAAACAGTTCAGGTTGCAATACGCCATAAAAAAACCACTTCATTGTCAGATCTCAAACATTTAATGCGGACAGTCGCTAAATTTAGTCTCCAACAAGCGCTTAGCGTAAGTAGTTACTAAACTGTGTATACCGGTTATAAAAATACAAAAGACGAATTCTTCAATTCAGCTGGGATATACAGACGCAATTTCTTGCCCCACTCTAACGGGCTTACTCCATTTCCCGCCTTTCTCATCTTGTTCGTCAACAAAACCGCCGCAACGCATGCAAGGAATGCTTCGGAGCGACGGAAGAGCGAAAGCCCCGCCAAAAATAATCGTTACCCTAAGCTGGACACCTGTGTGTGTGAGAGAGGGAGAGAGTGAGAGATGAAAGAGTGTGAACGAGCAGATGCTAGCGATAGCCCCTATCGCTAGCAATAACTCGTCAATCTCTAAAACTAGGAAGCATCATGCCTGAGCGGATTACATTTTGGTTTGCGGGCTTGAGAGAAGAAGGGGTACCAGCGAGCGTGGAACCGCGCGCACTCCACAGGTGATCACGTAATTGTCTCGTCCCCCACCCGGCCTTCTTTCCACCAACAGCCTCCATCGCGGTGCTGTTCTGAGGCGAATCTTACAGACGCCAGGTAATGACATCAGCGCGCAGATGCACACGTGCGTCAACCCAGCGTCCCTCCACACCTAAAACCCGCCTCAACCCTACAGCCAGGGCATCCATGCAGAGCCTACCTGTCGTACCTGTCGTACCTGTCGGCGCGGGACATTCCACCTGTCCAGCTTGCACTTGTTGAACCGCTCTGCCACCTCGCAGCAGAACAGGCTGACAGGTAGCGTACATGATTGTTTCCTCCGTCTTTGACCCCGTCCCCCATTACTCTCCCCTTCCCTCCCAACTCCGCCCCCACCACCTAACGCCGTTATTACGTATCATTACTCTGATCTCCCCTCCTGTACACCATGCATACCCTCACCCCCCCCCACCCCAAGTCAGCCTCAGTCCGCATCTCGGACGCCTTGCCTCTCGAAACAGAAAGCGCGACCTTCCCTCCCACTCCCCACAAAGCGCGTCTTGCCAAACTGGCTGCAGAAGCTCACTGACGGGACACCAGTGATTAATTGTGTGCACGGCAGCGACGGGCGGGCGAACACCGGGCTAATACTTGCTCTAATTATTTACAATCCCGGGCCTAAATGATTACAACTGGTTCTAGCTGCAGCCAGTCGGAGCGCAAGAGCCAGATCACGTGAAAGACTTATGATGGTGAACGTTTTTTTTTTCCTTTTTAACGAGTCTGTTTGCTTTCATGTGTTTTTTCTGCAAACGAAATTTGGGGGAACAGAAGAAAAAGGAAGCAGGCTGGCTCGACGAAACGGGAGAGAACTCACTTCTTTGTTTCGTTCGCGAACTCGGATAAGACAGAGAAAAGGGGAGGGGAGGGTTGGAAACAGAGAAGGGTGGAGGATGCAAGTGGTGCAGCCAAATACGTGGCATTTTCACCAACACATGCATACACACATGTACGTGTGCGTACTGTCAGGTGTACGTACGCACACATCCACACATGTTCACAGGCGTGTGCAAGCACACATCCATTCATGCGTAAAGTACACACGTTTACTTAGATCCGAACTGTTTCACTATCCTTGTCGTGCCTGGCGTATTTGTGCAATCACGTGCACACAGTTCCTGTCACTTTTGGCTCACAGGTGCCTCAGTAACAAAACTTTCTTTTAGTCTGTATCATTCAAAAAGGTCGTTTTACCCTCGCGTGCCGACTATGTACGTGCGGGTGTGCCTGCGCGCGCGTGAAATAATAGAGAGGGGAAAGAGGGTGGGGGACGGGAGTACACAGGTGGTTGCGTTTACCACTAATGAACAAGTCTTCCGAAACGTCAGTACTGATCTTGCTCACGCAGAATGCATTCATAACAGGCGAAAATAAATTCCTTCTCCGTGTACTAAGCCCTCAAAAGAGTACTGCAGAACAACATGAACACTACAGCACCCATTCCCTGACACCTCCCACCCCATCTCCAAGTTAATCTTTCAAAGTTTTAACGAAACATGCACTTTTTCACGGTTTCCTGCAATTTAGAGCAAACCGATTCTAGTGTTTAACGAAAATTTGATACGCAGAGTTCACGAAAAACCGTAAACTCATAACGAAACTTCTTGCAATGCAGACAGAAAATCATTCAAAGTGACTGAAAGTATTACGATACGGATACAGATGTGAAAATGGCGATGGACAGCGAAGGAAAGGAAGGGGGAGAACCTAGTGCTGCAACTGACCTTTGACTTACGTCGGTTTTGACATCGTCATAACAACCAGCTGCCGCACGTTACTGGCCTCCGGCGCACATACGGCACTCTCCCCCACGAGACTGATGATACGGCAGGCTGCCAGCGGTGTGCAGCCAACGGTCCCACAAACGCCAAACGCAGTCGCGCTGCACGCATCCCGCGCGGGCCGACCAGCCAACCGCCGCCGCCGCACGCCGTAGTCAGGGGCGATAACTTGCGGGCGCGCGATGTTGTCCAGTTCTTGCTGTCGGTACAGGGTTACGCCCCGCGGCTGCCAGCGGAACACTACGCTGTGCTGCCGCCTTTTAGGCGGTGGGCTGTCACGTCACCGCAAATTTTAAACAGGCAACCGCCAACGCCTGGGCGGCGAGCTGGCTCAAGTGACGTCTATGTTTGTATCTAAAAATAGATGTCACTGCCGTGCACTTTGCTTGGACTCGCTGCCACGCTGGCAGATCAGAGGCGAGTCTTACAGGCGCGATGATGACGGATGAAGCTGGAATTCTGCGGGAGAACATATCTGCCTTCTGAAGCCATATTTAACTTCGGTCGAGATATTGCTATAACGCAATAGTTGACTTACCTACAAGTAATTATAATGTATCAATAAAGACGTGTGTGGGGGTGGGGGGCAGTCCAGGGGTACTCGACCCAACCGAGGAAATCAGCTCCCCTGCTCCGACAGTAACACAGACGCACGCACACACATGCACACACCCTGGCCCTAGCCATGTGCGAGCCGATCTCCTCGGTAATGCCCGTGCTGGTACCGACAGGGGCCCGACTTCAGCGATAGCTAACAGAGCAGCCGCCTCGCTTTGCGTCCTTCAAACGGAGCGCTGCACTCCATCGGCCCCCCCCCTCCCCAACTCCAGCCCCGCACTCCATCCCTACCGCCTTTCCCCTCCCCCTCCCCTTCCGATTACGCCTTGTTAGGAAACCGCTGCAGGGATCGCGTCACCGAACTTTTTCCTTTCCCGCCAAAGCGTTACGTGCACGATCTCCACCCGTGACGTCACTTCCTTCGGACTCTCAGATGGCGCTGCTGGCGTGGTGCGCACTCGTCACGGGGGGAGGAGAACCGACAACCGTTCACCCGCGTCTGCAGCAAGTGCTCTGGCCCCGTTAGCACTCTGATGAGACGGCTGGCAATTTCCGCTGCCTGTCTGCGGTTACAATTATACTCACCCCCCACCCCCACGCCCCACGGTCTCGTCTGGGGAAACTCGATTATCCTGTGTGTACTTTCGTCAGTACATCATCCGGCTGCCTCGGACTGCAGGGGTAACAACTCTTGTCCGACGTTTCCGTTGGTGGTGCCTTTCTTTCCTCTGGACCAGACTACAAAGAAAACTCTACCTTTCTTTCCCTCACCCACTATCCCCCTCCTACCCGCCTTCTGCTGGGCTCTCTCACAGGTGACTTAGCTAAACAAACGATCCTCAAAGTCGATGCCGCGGCGGGTAACGAAAGGCGTGACTGGTTTCTGCAACCCCGTTAACATGCCGACCACACGAAGTTCGGGCATCAACGCGGGAAACAAATTTATACCAGCCATTATGCGGCGAGGTCCAACCACACACACGCCTATCAGGATCAGGGCTGAAAAGTAACTGTTATCCGTGGGGATTTGGAAGAGGTCAACATCTCCGTCTTCGCATTAAAAAAAGGTGGGTGTGGAGACTTAGTGAAGTGTCTACAACTGTTCTGGTAGGACTGTATCTACATATACCACAATAAGACTTCGATCACGGGGCGATCACGATCTATGTAGAACTGATGGTATAAACGAAACACTAACAAGAAGTGTCTTGTCGTTTAATTTTTCAAGCTGACTCTCCCAATTCGAAAATAGTGGGGGGAGAAGGGGTTAACAAACCTCCCCCATACATACTCAGCGACTGTTACCTCGAGATTGTTTCTTGCAGCTACGGTAACAGCACTTCGTGGAAATGCACGTCCTTTTGCTGCATGCAGTATGATGACAGGTGTCAGAAATAGACCAAGGGAAGGTACATGAAGAAAGCCAATAACTGCCAGTCCTCCAAAGAAGTGGTACGGGCATGAAAACAGCGTGTGCCAGAGACGAGATCCGAACTTATAACCCTCACGCTCCTGATGACAAGCATACTTCATTTATACGCTAGTAGTTGCCCAGAATGTGGGATAATGTGTGGGGGAGGACATAATGTTTTGAAAGGTCATTTGAATTTCCTTGAATTTTACCCGCCTTTTCAAATCTTACTGAACGGACCAGGCAGCGTCGTCGATGATTCTGCTGAAACGTGTTCTTGACTGCGCGCGCACACGGCAGTGGGAACATTAGCAGCAGTGACAGATACGAACAGACAGCCACAGAAATGGCAAGTCGCTGCTCCAGGCTATTAGCGATCCCCAAACTGGCAGTCTGTGAACCTAATGACCCCCTTAATGACTAAAAAGTTCTCATCTCACCCCTCTACCCGCCCTACCAATCACTGACACACACACACAAGAGAGAGAGAGAGAGATGCACGCATGACACATGTATGCAAAGACATCTCGGTATACAGAGCACGCTACTAGACGTTCAACAGTATGAGTAAATTTACATCATTATCTTTATTAAAGCTGTATCGTTATAACACCCTGGACATTTTATCACAGCTCTCCTCCCCCTTCTCCCCCCAACCCCCTCTAGTGTCCAGAAACTAAAACCAGCCGGACATGCCCATGACCTGCTGACGAGCAGGAAAAGACTAGCGAACCGCCTACACCGGCTACTGCTCGCTTCAGTGCACCTGCAGCCTACCTCAAATAGACTATCATTACAGGGACAGTCTATGCGCCAAACGACAGCTCTAAGACGCCTTTGCAACAACAATGACATCTCCTGCCTCCAGATAATCTCTGCTCAGCCTACGTCTAAAACGATGGACTCTAAACAAACAGATATTTGATAAACTTTTTCAGTTCATTTTTATTTCTATCCACCGAGTACTTCAAGGTGGGAAGGTCTCACCTGCATTTATTTGGGCATTCATTCGTGCTGCTAGTTCTAAGGTGACTGCGGAAAAATCCCAAATGGGGAGGATAAATGATATGACTACAAAGTCGCCTAAATTTAGAAGACTTGTTACACTTGAAAATGTCATTACACGAAATACATCACGCACACACCCACAAAGGCGTGACTGAGGTACAAAAAAAAAGGAAAACCCTCACATGTGCGTGCGCGTACACACACACACACACTGAGTGCCTGCATAAGAAGGAGGGATATAACGAATAAAGGAAGAAGGATTAAGAGAAAATGGTCACACGCACGTCATGAAGCACGCATGCCCTCATTCATCACAGCTCGTACATAAAAATAAAATACTCGTTTCTTCTTGCTATGTACAAGTTTTGCCATTCTGTAGATCCCACCCCCCCTCGAACCCACATTTTGCCCTTCTTTTCCTCTTCCTAAACGACACGCACTCACAGACGCACGCTTTACCTTCGTTAAAGGCGGTGAAGTTGACGCCATGGTTACCGGTCTGTGTGAAGACCTTCTCTAGAACAGGAGAGGTCGACACCAGCCTGCTGCCATCGGAGAACTGCAACTGGTACACGAGGTCCTGACGCTCTGTCGGTTTACCTGTCGGGACAGGTGTATGCTACAGATCTAGGGTTCTTATATATACAACAGGTTCGTCATAAACAGCGCGTTTAAGTCGCTCTATGCCCCTACTAATGTCTACCTGTACATTCTCATCCACTGCTTCCTCACTTTCATCTGTGGGTGCTTGCCGAAAATAGTCATTTGTTCTGCTGAACAACTGCTTAGCAAAAACCCATGCAGCTCTTCGAGTGACTTTAGACAAGCATCGTGTTTAAAGAAGGTTTAAAATGGAAAGCTGTACCCGAAATATCGCATTCGTGCAGCTAATGTGCAATGTGAGTTAGTGAACGCAAGAACAACAACAACCACACACACACACACACAGCCAATCGCTGCGGGAATTCATTATTTCTAGAACTAGAAGGTAGATGGACCTTTGAATCAATCTGACTTTAGCTGAACGACATCATTTTTCTTTCACTTGTAAATAAAGCCTTTCCCTCCACCTTCATTTTCCCTGTGAGGTATATGGCCAGCTTTACGGACAATGAAGGACCATACATCACTGTCATATAGCTGTTCCGATACATGCACTGAAGCTCTGTACAAGCAACGTTGCCTAAAACAAGCAGCCAAGGTTTCGCAAAAAGTTTAAAACTTCGTTATTAAAATGATGATTGGAGGCGAAACCTGATTCAGCAAACGACAATAAATCAAAGCATGGAGACTGTAGTCAAATTGTGATCAGACTGACAAAATCAAGAGTCCAGAGTGGCCCTGTGTGATAATAAATGACTAGAAAACACCCTCCCACGCCCCCTCCCCCTAAAAAAAATGGGAAGTGTTGGGGAGCCAGTAGTTTTGTTCTCGTTCCGACAATGTGCGCAGCACGTGCAGTGTGACTGTAGTTTCCGCCATGACTCAGCAGGATGCAAGCTGGTCCGCCCCTGAATTACGCGCGAGAGGGCGGGGTGGTGGGGGGAGGACGGGGGACGAGGAAAAAAAGGTGAAGATGCGGTGAGATCCTGACACCACGTGACGCCAGGCGTGGCGCGGTCCGGAAGGGCGGTGCACCTTTTGTGGGCTGAGCGACGACGTGGTACTGACGAAAGGACAAGGGAGGCAAGCGGTTAGTAGGTGAGTGAACCTACCTACTGACCTCTGACCCATCCCACACTCCACTCTACGTATACTCCTCGCCGCTCGTGCCTCTACATATTGAACATGTCATCGGGGAACAAGACCAAACATTTCTTGGTGCACAAAATAATGTACATATATATAACTGGTAGGGTGAGATAATGGTGATATTCTGACTCAAGCGGGAGCCTCGAATACAGAATGCAATAAAGGCATGCCTTTATTTAAACCAGGCATATAACATGCTTACAGCAACTGGTTAACATTTTCCATGTGAAATGCACTGGTAAGCAGAGCGGAAAGAAAGACAGACAGGCAGAGTTGTACAACCAACGCTTTTGTCACGACTCATAACTCAAATCCTTCCTTGTTTGACCTCACTAATTACATCATTTGACCTTTGACTCAAATGACCTCACCTTTCTGCAGCACCAGGAAGATGGTGGAGCTGTTGGGAGCCCGGACCACGTGCGGCACCAGCTGCAAGCCCTGCACAGTCTGCTGCACGACCATGTGAGCAGCAAGCGAAACGGAGGAGATGGCGTTGTGCGCGCGCACCGTGACCGGGTGGCGACCCGACCTCGTGAACTGGACGGAGGTCTCGGCCGTGGTGCGGGTCATGGTCGACGACTCGCCGTCCCGTCCGTGCGACCGGTGACTTTTCCCGAAGTCGAAGTCAAAGCGGAGGGCGGTGCCCCCCAAAGCAGTGGCCGCCAGGAAGATTTTCTCGCCGGGTTGGGCTGCCCCGGATGTCTCCAGCTTCAAGCACCGCACAGGCGCGTCCACGGTGACCTCTGCCCTCAGCAGCGCCACCTGCCGGCTGACCCGGTTGGCAGCCTGCACGCTGACGTTGAACCTCCCGGGACTCATGAACACGTGCGTGGCTTTGGACGTCAGACCCTCACTTTCCACGTCTGTCTGGGAGCTGGGGTCTTCGAAGTTCCAGGAAATGTTGACGTCACTTCCTGTGGACAGTTGGGCCTGGCAGGACAGCTGCTGCTCAACCCTCAGATGAGGCGGATCTGGCTGACACGACAGGGTCAGCCCCTTTACCGCTTCCTGCACGACCAGCGAAGCAGACGCCGTGACGTTGCTCAGGGGATTGCTGGCTGCGGCCTTCACGTAGAAGCCACCCGGTCGGGGGAAAAGCCATTCCAGGTGGGGGGACGGGCTGGTCAGGTTAGCCACGGCTGCACCGGAGTCGTCGGAGATGAGCCAGCGAACCTGCAGGTGGCGGAAAAACGAGGACGCGGGCAACAAGCGGAGGAAAAACTCTGCCGTGCCGCCTGCCGCCAGCGCCTCGGGCGCCTGCAGCTCGTCGGCAGACAGCTGATGCAGCAGTAGCAGCGGCACCGGCGGTTCCGTCAAGTCCTGGGTCAGCAACGTGACGTTGTTGTTCAACCACGCCCGCGGCGCGAACTCGCCTTCTGCCAGATACGTGTGGTGGAACTCCGCGATCAGCTCGCATCTCTCGCCGTAGTTAGCCACCAGCTGCAGCCCTTCCACTCCCTCCTCGTCTGCCACCTCGCGCCTCCCCCGCGCCCCTTCCCGGCATTCCTCAGCGTGTCGCCGCGCCCTGGCTCGCTCGGTTTCGGCGTCCGCCGTCTCTCGCAGCGAGGCTGTCCCCACGTGTCCGTCATCGAAGTCGACGCGCAGGCGAGTGTTGTGGCGGTCTGTGGTGTGGACGGCCAGGCGAAAGGTCAGGGGCTGACCTGTCAGCCACTGCGAGCGCGAGGCATCGAGGAGGGTAAACCGGGCTGGTCCCAGGCTTCGGTCCACAGCCACCTGCGACACAGTAGCACACCTGTTCAAATAACCGTCATGCAAGTAAGGCTTGAGCCGCATACGCAGTTCCGGTCATAAGATCGGTCGTAAGGCCTGTTCACCTTGGGTACTTTACGTGCATATTTATGTCTAAACAGGAGATACGAACGACCACGCAACGCGACCAAGGTCGTAATTAAAACAAAATCAACGTACCGTTGCGGGACTCAATAGACACCGCCACCAACAAACCAAATAAAAAATAAAAATTAAGGGGACACTTTTCCCTTGGGAAAATATATTTAAATTGGTAATTTCATTTTATCTCCACAGTTCCCTGCCTAAGACCTTCGGTATTCGAACTTTCCACCCATGTGCCACCTCTGTAAAATCTCCAGTAGAAGTAATACCTCACCTGTCGCCTCAGTCCGAAAAATGACATTTGAACCTACTGAAAGACCTCCCACCTACTACCTAGCCACCCAACTCCGGTGGGAAAAAGAAAAGAGTCACGGTTATACTATAATTAGCTCAGGAACACTCAACGTGCAGGAAATAAAGAAATAAGAATTCATCAAACGGCGCAAACTTCTTCCTCAATCATTCCACCAAATCTTTGCTAGCGTGCTCTCTTGGAAAGAAAGAAAGACCGAATGAAAGAAAGTGAATGACAGACCGACTGCGTTTCTAAATATGTGTGATCAAAAAATAGCCGAGGACAGTTTCAGAGCTGTTTGTAAGAGGTCTTCCTGCAGCTATGAGCCCCGTTATACCAACAATGCCCGAACAAATGGCGACCCCTATCCCACACCCTTGTTTTGTGTAACATGACCTCGAGTTCTGCGACCTCCTGAGTCTCACGTGCTGACCCTCGTTAAGGTCGACGTGCATTAAATTTAATTTATTACCTAAGAATGCTTTCACTTAAAACCGCCTTCATGCTCCCACCCCCACTCACGCAAGCATGCAGTCACGTACACACAAACGCACTGAAAGAGGGGAGGGAGGAGTGATCCCTTCCAGTCACGTCCCCAAAATACAAGTGAAGCCTTACGTAATATGCTAATATTTTGCTTCCGTAACCTCCAGAGTCTGAGCGCTGCCCTTTTGTGCGAGAGGCTGAAGGACGAGTCATCTTTTAACACTGTTTCGCAGATAAATGAATGTACGAAAATAACAAGATGTTCCGCTTGCCAAGCTGCCACACAGTTTACTCACACCACTAATTAAAGCTTTATTAAGCTGTTTGGTAATCCTTACAGCAAACCCAGCCCATGTTTGGTGAGGTAAAAAAAAAATGCGAAGGACAGGATGGTTTCACGATAACACCTACAGGTAATCCCAAGACACGTTGCAATGGTCCTCTCTCTCTCTCTCTAAGCAGCCACAGTAGCAATTGCCTTCGTCGTCCCCTTTTTAAACGCTTCTGAATAATAATAATATTATTATTTAATAAATTAGGGTGAAGGAGTATCAAGTACTTCAAGATATTGCAGTTTTTGCGGGAAATTATAAATTATATTATATAATATTTATGTTAATATAATCCAACCTAATAATATTATTAATAAATAATATTATTATTGATATTATTAGGTAGATTTATAACGCGCATTACCGCGTTCAGTGAACGCGCTCAGTGCGCTTAACCCACAAGCATGTATATACAGGCACACGCAGTATAAAACTATACAAACTATACAACCAATACAAACAGAAACTATACTAAGTATGCGACAAGAGCAGAAGACTAAATTACTGAGCAACGAACGAAATATCGATGTACAACCAACACAGGAAACGTGAGTGAAAGAACTCCCCACCTACCTACATCCTGCATACATACATACATACATCGCACAGATGCATCCATTATCCCAAAAGTGATCACAGCACCATAGTTCCAGAATAGTTGCACGACTGGCTTGCATGGGCATTCGTAGCTGGTCTTCCAGTCGTAAGAGTGGTCGTAAGGTCCGTTCGCCACGTGTATTTTACGCACACCTTTACGTATGAACATGAGTTAAGAACCCTTATGCAAGCCACCCCTGGAGCGTGTCATATTTCCTTTTCCGGTGACTTATTTAAAAGTCTGTGAGCAGTTCTTTGTCGAGAACAATAAGTGTCCTGTTGTGAAATGCACATTTTGACAAACTTAAGTACAAATCTTGTTCTGTGTGTTCGTTCTATTGCAGTGTAAGGAATTTCTGACGTTATACAGTCTAGTTTTAATCGCATGTCTCGCGTACGTGTAGTTAACCCACTCAACTGGGGTAGTATTCACATTGCACCTTACCTGCCGATAACCTACCCGACTTCCAGTAAAAGACCTTACGTCAAAGTTGCGCTATTCATGATCTCTAGCATGTGGTGTGGGAAGCGATGACATGCGCGCGCACATGGGACAAAAGCGACAGCTGCCGCCATCTTGTAAGTAAAGTGAGCGAAGCAGCCCGAAGAAGAGAAGGAAAAGATCAAGGCGAAAGATGCGAAAGTGCAGAAAAATATTTTGATACACTTTCGACTCAACCAAGGAAGCGGTATGCCGACAAGATTTCAGTTATTGGGGGCATCGATCATTAGGAATTGTCAAATTACCTGTCGGAGATCGATATTAGCAAAATACTTGTTCAGCAGTTCTGTACGTGCTGCAGACATTTTCAAGTATGTTGTACTTGGAACCTCTGCATACATCAATGAAGAATTAAAAACTTCCTTAGTATGGAGGCGTACTGCTTTTACGTAGAGAGTTTGTTGGTGATGTGTGTGGCGTGTGGGAGGGGGTGCAGCCATCAGACAACCAGTACATAGTTTTCGGAGTGAGCAGTAAAAAAAGTCGAAGTCAAGACAATATAGTCAACGAGGAAAATAAAGGATATAAATCTGTAACTTTTTTATCTTTGCATCGGGGGAAAAAATCAAACGTTGGTTAAATTGACTGTTTCCCTTTGACTTATTTGCCCCCTTTTCTTTTCCCCTGCTGATGGTCTGTGCTCAGAATAGAATATATGAAATGAGATCAATTATCATAAGAGAGTCACTGTATATAGCCCTAACTGGACAAAACATCCCATCGAGATCCCTGCAGACATCACAAACATGTTGTTATGCAGCGGTGTGGTGTGGAACGAAGTACGTCATCCCGGGAGGGGGTGCGGCATCAAAGACATGAACGAAGCCCGTTGTCTTGCCAGCGGCAGCGACAGAACACGGGGCGATTTCGCTGGGCACCTCGTGTCTCTCAGTGTGCAACAGACCAGAGTGTGTTTAATGGAGTATAGTTTTATTCCCAATTCTGTCACAGCCGACGTTTTATGCCACTCACGTGTTTGATTATATATCATATATGTATCAAATCATACTTATATGATATATAATCAAATCATAGTTTTAAGAAAGCGTTATCCATAAGATTTCCCTTCTCTCGATCTTCCACGTAAGAACTATACTGTGGCCGGCCAAAGTTTGTCTTCCCACAGAATATTTTAGACTGTTTAGACTGTTAAGCTCCGGAAGCAGTAACAATAATAACGAGAAGGACTGACAAAAATGTAAGTAACCAAAACAAAACAAGTTCATATGCAAGACACGCCGTTTGAACCTGTTTTAAACCTACTGTAAGAAACAGAAGACCAGATACCAATGCCTCTGCAGTCCGGCTCTGAGCAACATGTACGATGTACAAAACATTGTGTTATCATGATTACAGAACACACAGTTGTTTATGTACAAAACACTGTGTTATCATGATTACAGAACACACAGCTGTTTTCGGGGAATGGGAGGGGGGAGGGAAAGGGAAGTAACAACTTCCAGAAGGAAAGATGTTCAAAAGCAGTATCTGCGCTGTACATTAAAGACGACAGCTCTGACAAGACTTCGATACTGTTCTTACATGCTTCCCTTCTGTGTCGAGTTGAACTCTGGAAGTTTCTCAATATGATCAGGTGTAAGCCCAATTCTGGCTGTTGAATTTTTTTTCTCCATTTATGTAAAAGAAGAAAAATACACACCCATTTGAAAAAAAAGGATGAGGGAGTGTCAAGTACTTCATGATATTGCAGAGCTTTTGGGCGGGAATTTCAATGCGCCAAACAGATTCTGTGAAAACTTGCACAGTGCAAAACGTAATTAGCGGAACGTCCAAAAAACAAAAAAAGGCCAGTTCTATGAACTTGTGAAGGTGGTGTCTGCCAGCGTCAAAAACTTTTCTCGCCAGTCTCCCTAATTCATGGTCAAGACTACTTCACTCATTCCCTTTTTTACATATTTTATTCCTCATCAAGACATTTTTATGGTGAACATCAATAATAGTTGACATACGATACATTTTTAGTGTGGTATCACATCAATGACAACTGTAAACATACAGACGAAGAATGTCAACACAATAGATAAGGTTGATGCACACACACACACACACAGAAGAGGAAAAAGGGAAAAAAGAAGAGGGGGAAAGGAAAGACAAGACAATCAGAGTAAAGGGAACTTCCACTTCTTATAAACGTCTGGGTGAGGCATATGAAATGTGCGAGTTGTAAGGATATATCTCCAGATCAGAAGACAGACTCTCAGCTGAAAATGAATTTTTTATATGGTATCCAGTTTTGCGAAAAATTGTTTTACAGTTCACTTGACTCCTTCTAATCTTGTCGAGATTATTTTGGGATGACCTTTTCTTCCTGTGAGGTTCATAAACGCATGTCTTGGTCATGCCGTCTTTTCACAAACATTTCTCTGTCACTGCTACTTTCGGATCCGCACTGCCGACATTCCAAAACCACTCCCATGTATGGAACTTGCATTGTTACAGTCTAATTTTAGCATTTTTTCCCCCACGGAATGCATGAGCGCTGGTCGGGGGCGTAAAATATTTCCGTCACAAACGAACATCTAAATTGGGGTCACATCAAATCCATTGTTAGCATGTACGGCTCTACGCTCTGTTACTTTAGTAACGAAAGACAAGACAGACATAAATGCAAATTTCTATACTTGTTCTCAAACATCTTCTCGCGCAACAAGAATTCCCACTTAAATTATTTACTAGAGATTTAAATGTTTGCGCAGTTTATTGAACAATATTATTTGAATGTTACATCTGAATGATTTTGAAGCCGAAGGTTTTAAGAAATAGAAACTGTATTAACAATAAGCAGTCGGCGAAAAACCTTCTGAGCGCTTATTATGCTAGGTTCACACGGTCTGACTAAGTTGTATGCAGGCAGTCGTAAAGAACTTACCTTAACGCGTGGATTAAGACGTCCTCTAATTTCTATTCAGCTTATCTTTTTATCGTCCCCGTGACCTTTGATTAACATAATATTAAAATTATTTATAAGGCGCCAAATCTCATGGTGATCAGAATCTCGACATCGGTGTTGTCATCAGCACCAAGGGTGGTAAGTGGTGCAATATCTTCCTCCCCCCCCCCAATGCAAATAAGTGTACATGTAGGCCTACTTGTTTCTAATAACTGCCTCCAGACGACTATGACGCGGAGTGTACCTGACGCAGAACGCAACTGAATGAAAGCGTCGGGAATTAATCTTAACTCTTTTAGATGTCTCAACAGTTTTGAACCTAAAACATAAACGCTACGTGATTTGACAGCCGATTTAATGTAGGAATATTTACAGTACCAGCCACTAATCTATTCTTTATGAGCACACCGTACTCCATACTTTTTGGCCGTAGTCTCGCGAGAGTGGGAGCGACAGCTGTGGCGCCACAGAGCATAAAATTCACCTTCTTCCCCGCACCCCCTTTCGTTCTGGTGTCATGGTAACAAGACCGTGCTGAATGCAGCGCTGACACCTTTAGTTAGATCCAAACGTCACTGAATGGTCTGCAAGCGTACGAATTCATGTGGGTTCCCTCTAGTGGATTTCTGAGAAAGTTTGCCTCTGTCACGAAAACAACCCTTGCAAAACACAATCGATGATATTTAAAGCTATATTTTCATTTTAATAAAAGAGTTTATTCTTCAAAATTGTTTGATGCATTCCTAAAAAGAATACATTTTCCCCCTTCTTTTTGCCTGGACTAAATCTGAAAGCGTGGGCGGGACATAAGCTGGGTTTGGACAGCATGAAGCGTGTTTCCGTTCCACGTGTAAAACTGTTATCATGGCTCTTTTGTGACCAGAGCATAGGATATTAACGCTCCGGAAAGCCAGCCTGGGGCTCGAAAGCAGGGCTTTATTTTATCACTGCCTTACGGCCTTTCTCTTTTGAACTGTCTCATTACATTATCTTAATTCTCTGTTATTTTGCCATTATAGTGTGGCACGACAACAAGAAGTATACAAATGAACTGCACTTCGTTTCTCGTACTCTCCACCTTCAAAAATAAACCTTCTCAAGCCAGCCTTTGAGAGAACGCTTACAAGTGTTACCGATCCAGGCTGGCTTGCATACGCGTTTTTATTTCCTGTTCATTCGTAAAGGTGGACGTAAAATACACAGGGCAGTTGGGTCCTATGACCGCGCTTATAACCGGAAATTGAGATAACGCTCATGGAAGCCAGCCCTCTGTCGCAAAGACACTTTTACGGATCGTGGCTGTGGCTGTGCGAACGAAACGCTCTCCTTGCAGGTGTATAAAGAGCAGAGCACTCTCGCATTGCCCTCACGTTCCCCTCTTGCTTCCCCTTAAAGCGACACCCGCCCGCGGCGGAAACTGTTTGCTTTCCTTCGCGCCACCGCGAGACACACCCACACATGAAACAACGCAAGGGCTGCGAGCTCTTGCCTCCTCCTAAACGTATCCCGCCCCCTCCCCCCTGGAAAAAATCCCGTCCCAGCTCGCCAGGACTTACTGACCTGCGTTCTTCGTCCAACCCCCAACCCCTCACCAACCCTTCCGCGCTCCCCACGGACTCCCACCAGAGTTCGATCAGACGCGGCGAGAAGCAAGCTTTTGTCTCTGCAGTTGATGCACTTGTATCTTGTCTAGTCAGATTTGGTGATACCTCGAGGGAATGTAAAAGCTTGTACCTTTCTCATCTGTATGTAGACACAGGTTCCGGCTCCTGCTCTTCGGATCTGGAAGTCTGGTCGAAATTCGCCTGATCTGTGGCGACCCAAAGCCTGTGAATAAGCAGTCGTCTTCGTGGAAGGCACCTAGAGACTGTCGACATTCGATCCTGGAGAGGTGGAAATTGGACCGAAGTCTGCTCAGCCTAGCCTTATATTTCAAAGATGTAAACGTGCTGTGGTCAGCATCCAGCTCTAAGTTTGGCAATTCTCTAGCTGCTGCCTGTGCCACTTGTGTGAAATGGTCCCCAGTCTCATGAAACCAGCCTACTTCGTTGACGTCATATAAGGCGTCCGGCCTAGAATAAAGTAGTAGGGTTGCGTGTGATACACGCCTTCCTACCCCATGTTTTATCTGCAAAAACTCGTAAAGTATCCCTGGCTTTTGCGTAACCAGAACAGCTCCTACGTCAGGCTTTGACGTGTACAAAGTTGATCCAGACAAACTTACAGATGGTACACCATGAAATGGTGGGACTTTCGATCGAAACAAGAAAACGTTCAGTTTAGAACATTTTAAACACATTTTAATAACGTGATTCCTTCATTCTGTCCGACATACTGTTTGTCTCTTACCCCCCCCCCCCCTCCGTTTAGCGGCCCACAACTCAAGAAGCAAGTTAATTTACGCTCGGCCACAAAACTCCCTCCCTGCCCCATCCTGTCTCTCCCCCCCCCCTGCACTGGAAGGGCACCCACGTAGGTATCATCCACAGTTCCACCTTTGTGTGCGTGACATACGAGAACCCTGGGCTCCGGTGAACGTCGGAGTGTTCGCGAAGACTAAGGTGTTAGTCGGCCCTCAAGGTTCCGGGGGAAAAAAAACACCTTTTAATGAGATTCACACGCTGAGCGACAGTCTACTGTTCTACCTCCCCCTTTGCAAGGTGAGCAAGGCCAATGGTATTGAAGAAAGTGGGGTGAGGGGAACGCTTTTGTCAAGGCCTGCACCCCGTAGACCCACTCTGTTCCCTCTTTCTCTGAGGGTAAAAGAATGTTGCTACCCAATCAAACCCACCACACAGAACCAGTGTGATCTTGCACGCGTTTTGACCCAGATTTTTTAGACCAGATTCTGCGTGCAGCAAACATGACGCAACTGCCGGCACTTTGCATCTCGTGACCTAATGAATGCACAATGTCGTGTACGGCACGTCTCGCAAAATAAACTTGTGTTCGTTTTCCGAAACTTGTAACTCTAAAAACCAAAAGTAAACGAGACAGATGTTTTACTCAACCAGTAGACAAAAGCCGACAAGTAGTCAACAGCTGAGGAAGGCCTACCCAAGATTACCCTGAACTTGTCCTGAAGATTGGTCACCTCTGTCCCGTCGTCGATGAGCTCTGTGTGCGACTGACGCTGCTAAAGGGGCTGGTAAACATCACCCCGCAGAACAAAGAGAACAACATGGGTTGGGGGGGGGGGAGTAATTGATAAGAAACGCCAGGACTGAATGAATCACTGGATTTGGGAAAAACCGAATCCTGGGATCCGCCCATCGCTCTAGTTTCGCCCGTTCCTGTGTTTTTAGACGTCGTCTTTTTCGTCACCCACTATGCTCTGTCCCACCCCCTCCTGTTTGTGTTTTGTTTCCCGAACTGATGCAGACTTCAGGTCGTTAAAGAGAGGACCAAGAGAGGCAGGGGAGGCGGGGAGATGGCGGGAGTGCAGAAGGAAAGTAAGAGTCTGCGGGTGGTTTCTCCAATGGGGTAACTGCCTCCAAGTTTTCAAAGCGTGGGGCGCCATCTCTGGTGCAGATTGTTGTGCGAAATGTCAGTGTGACGTCGGGTTGTGTTTTTTTCTGCAAGTGATCACTGTGTACACCGTGGTTCTTGGCAAGGTATGCGCCCCTTAATGCTGCGTGTAGACCTAGCTTAGACCGATGTGTTACAAAAATTCCTGGGTGTCCTTTGACGGGCGAACCATCTTACGCATCCATATGGTAATAATAGCAAATCTTTCCCTATTGTGCCTATCTGTGATTCTTTTGGGGAGACTGTATGTGGATGGGGGCTTGAGCCACGAATGCTCTGATATACCGTAATACAGTGTTTTATTTCCGCCTACCCTGCACTTTGTCGTCCTCTTTACGTCGGTCGTGTGAGAGTGCGTACGTGAGACAACACGCTAAAAGCAGAAAGAATTCCCAAGCAATCGATCCCACCCACCCACCCACCCCCCTTTAATGAAGAAGTTGCCCACATTCTCCCGCCGCCCTTTGAGAGGAGTAGGCGACTGCAACACATCACTGCTTCAAACGTGTTTTTTTTATATATATCTGTGGGGCTCAAACGAACAGTCTCCAGTCCTTCGCATCCGATCTTGCGTGCTGCTTGAATCCCTATCTTAGCGTCCTCCACTCGCGTTCACATCCTCCGCGTTTACACCCTCCACTCGCGTTCACATCCTCCACCGTCGTTCTTGTGCTAGTACCCCACCCCCACCCCCACCCCCGCCGTCCACCAGCACTCTCAGCCTGGATAGGATGCAGCACAATAGGAAAGACACGAGTGAAGGGCTGATCAGGACGGGAAGGCAAAGTAGGACGTGAGAGGTGGGAGGGGGTGGGAGGGGGCCCACAGTGGGGACGTGGGCGGTGGGTAAGACAGGGCGGCAACGGTGAGGGTGTGGGGTTGGGGAGCTTTCTTGGCGGCGTGATTGCGGGCTCCGCGGATTTTTCACCTCTGTCCTTTCGCTTTCATCTCGCCGCGCGCGGGGCTTTTGATTGCCAGCGATGGCATCCCTCAGGTTGGACTGCGGTGCTCGCACGTTTCGTGGTTTCGGCAGCTCTGAGTACAGGGGCACACCACCCCGTCAAGCGCGCGCCCTCGTGGTGGTTCACGCACTTGCAGAGTCAAGTCCCTTGCCCCACGGGCCGGTAGAGGATCTGGCGAACGTTTCCAAAGCATGTCAAAACACTTGGTGGGTCGCCATTACGTAAGATGCAGAAGATTCCAACAGCCCGCCCGTCTGAGCAGGCCGCGCCCTCTTTACCCCCCCCCCTCACATAAGTTCTGTTCTGTGACAGTGTGGCAACCGTCAAGATCTCAAGACAGCTTTTATCGCCACCACTACAAGTTTAATTTGTTTACATGGAAGAGAAAGGAAAATAAACTTCCAAATTTGAACCTGAATCATGTCTTGTTGCCGCCATTTATGCAAATGACCCGTAAAATCTGTGCACTTTCAAATTCGTCTGTTTCGCGGTAAAACAAGATCTCATCAACATCCAAACAGCCTAATTTAGAAGAAATTATCTTCAGTCGGTACTGAAAATCCCACTTCTTGATTTTTTTTGTTTGTCTTTGCAGAGGCTAGATTGTCACATATTTTAAAACTTTTAATGACTGACCAATTAACGTGGTTTGGTTTTGAGAGATACCGACTTCTAAGATGTTCGTCGATTGACGCGCTGACATTTTTATACAAAACGAGCGCGAACATCCACGTACACACCGACTCGCGCACAGCCGAGAGAAAGAGTTATAAATGCAGCACTCCCACCCCCCTCTCCACCCCAGCCACCACTAGATACATAGATGCTGCGGCACACCGGTGTAGACGAACATACACTGTGTGCCACATACGCACTGGCAAAGGAATAAACACACGATAAAGAAAATACACTCGCACCAGCGTGCTCTCACGCACATGGAGTCGGGGGCAGTGACAGAACAGGCACAGTAGTGTCGTGGTTAGATATATACATACCTGCACAGCTCATCCAACCGTCATGTTCTGACCTCTCTTTCTCTCGTCAAAATGATGTTTAATGGAGTGAAAGATGTTATTGTAACTTGCAGGGCTGGCGTACAGACAGGGACAGAGACCAACCCTCACCGCCTATTCATTTCCCGTTCCATTATACGTCTAGGGCCTTCTCTCATCTCTGGAACACAGGCGCCACGCGCTGAGTGGTCTGTGACTTGGCAAACCGCTCGTCGTTTGCGTGTCCTGTTCACATTCCGCAGCCGGGGCAACAGCCTGGCCAGCGAGGGACCAGCTGTTAGTTGGGGACTTTGGACAGATCCAACGGCTTTGGTCTGCAGGCAGGAGCGCTTTCCTGCCGGGGCGACCCCAGATCAGAAGGGGTTATCAAGGGCCGGCGTGATCTCAGGTACCTTCGTGCGGGCGTCGGCGCCCGTGACCGGAATGCATTTCGAGAGCTTTGCGGACTGACACGAAAAGGAAAGCAAGGCGTTGGTATGTAGAACTCACGCGTGTAGTACCGCGGGCGCCAAGAAAGTTTTACGAAGTGTCACAGCGCGGAGGCCAGAGAAAAAATTGTAATGGGGTCGATGGGAGGGAGGGGGTTAAGGGAGAGACAAAGCAGTGCGACTGCAACCAGCCGGCAATTTGAACAGTTGCCAAGGTCAGTGGAAACATTTATGCCGGAGTTGACATCTGAACCAACTTCTGATTCCGTTTTGGTAACAAAGCTTTAATGTTGCTCTGACTTAACTTGCACAGAGAGAGAGAGAAAGGCAGAATATGAGACAGAACAGAGAGAAACAAAGAAAAAGGAATTCAGACAGCGAGAAAGGAAGAGAGAGTGAGAGAGACAGAGTCACCAAAAGTACTTACCACGTCCAGCTTGCGCTCTTCCCATCCATACTGGTTACTAGCATTAACGTGCAGGTAATACCGGCCAGTCTGCGGGAACACCAGTCTCTGCAAACAAAAAGGCAGCAGCGTCACCATCCCGTCCTTCTGCTAGTCAGCTGGTAGGTACGGCAACCGGGTGGACGAATACATCAAAAATGTGGGTGGGTGGCAGGGCAGGCAGCTAGTTGACTAGTCAGATGGATGGAGGGCCAGACAAATGAATGATCCAATAACATTTTACAGTATGCGCTGTGCTACTGATGCATCAATGCACATTCAAAGTCACAGCTGTCTTCACATAAATGTTCTTAATGCGTTTGGAAAGACCACCTTCGGAACCTGGCAGGCGTCCATGTTTATGATCCGTCATTCAAGCATCAGAGTCGACTGTGTGTGGGTTATCTCGCCGTGTGAGAACAAGCTCTCCGGAATACTAATCCCATGTCTAAGTCCAGACGGCAACGGCACATAGTAACACGACTGGGATGTTCTGCCTGACAGTCATCAGGGGCGACAACTGACAGTAATGGCTACTGGTGCCCGGGGCATGCAAGTGCACGCACACCAAATACCAGGAATTTTTAAACGTGCACGGGTGATATGCCTAGGTGAAAAACTGTCGCATCAATGCATCTGCATCGCGCTCACACGAGCATGTGTACTCAGGCACGCAGACAAATTACACCTTTCAGTGTTATACAGGACAGGAAGGTGGTGGTGGCTAGTGGAGGGAAGGTAGTGGGATCGAGATTGGTAAGGGATGAGACAGACTTACAGAAGGTGTAAGTGCTGCTGCTTTTCGAGTGCACACATCTTTACACTATAAACAATACGCGATGAGTAAACTTCCGGGTGGAGAAAAAAAAGGTAGCAATTCCACTTGACAAAAAACTTAATTTCCCCTACACACGCGGGCGCGCACACACACACATGCACCCACGCGTCGCTGCCATTAGTGCCAAGACACGACGGGCAGCGAGAGTACGCATGCGTCACGGAATACACTGATTGTATGTTTTGCCGTATTTGTTCGGAGGCACTCAGGCTGCATTTGGACTTGGCTGCCTGCTGACAGAAGATGTCAGAGGATGTCTGGGGTATGGAGGAAGGACATCCTGGCAAGGTTAACTCTATATGACATTATGTGAGTCAGCACATGGAGCACGCCCAGCCACTTGCTATCGGGAAAACTTTGCGAACAGCTTATCACGGGGATAAGGGACACTCAGAAACGGGGTAGAAAGGACTACATGCCCGATGTTATTCGTGTGTACTCATAGGAACCAAACTTAATTCTATTTCTTTTCAAATATACTTTAAATATTTAAACTATTTTATCCACATCAGCCTTAATCATCCGAACCAGGGCTGGCTCGCATGAGCGTTCACATCTCGTGCTCATATGTACATCAGGACTTAAAACACACAGGGCCAACAGGCTTTAGGAACGCTCTTATTGTGGAGATAAGAATGTTCATAGCTCAGGCAACTCGATACAGACATGGTGGACCTGCACTAGAGACTTATATATGTAGGTATCTGTGATTGCATGAAACTCGTGCATGTAATATACATATTGTGAACGTGTTTTAGCATTGAAAGCACATTTAAAATATACAGTGTGAATAGACTTTATGGCTTGTTTTAGAAAGGAAGAATAAATAAAAACGCCGGCATGCAAGGTCTTCAAGCACGTAAGGAAACGCGGATATCTAAGCCGTTGCAGTCAACCTCACGCTGGCGAGATCCCGCTGTGATCTTCACGCTGGCGAGATCCCGCTGTGATCATCACGCTGGCGAGATCCCGAAAAGTTTCACACAGCCACACCTCAGTCCTCGCAATGATCATCACACTGGCGAGATCCCGAAAAGTTTCACACGGCCACACCTCAGTCACCGCTGTGATCATCACGCTGGGGAGATCCAAACCAGTCTGGCACAGGCACACGCCAGCCGTCGCAAAGACGAGGGCGAGATCCCGTACAGTTTCACAGCCTTCAAGCCGTTAAGCCCGGCCAGTCGCCGTGGCGCTATTGGTGGTGATTCGTCATCAACGCAACTTATCGCACTGTGCGGTTGGGGAAAGTCACCATGGCAACGGGCGAAGAAAAAGGAAACCACTTTCCCTAGTGTGTTGAGGTTAGCTGCCTTGGTTGAATAATCACTGTGCACCTCTTATCGCCTGGGTTTAAAAATCCACAGCATATGGCCGGGAAAAAGGTGCCCACAGGTAAAAGTCACCCCTTTGTCACGGTCATCTGTCATTGTTCTGTCAACAAGATGGGGTGGGGTGGGGACCGGATCAATGCCGGTGCAGAGAAGTGACCTCTAAAAGGCCTAACTGTGACAACTCACTTTTAAGTCGGTGCTTGGACGTCCATATTCGGTACTATCGGAAGTTTGCCAGTGTGACGTCTCCCTAACCAGCAATGACCTCGCGCCAAAGTAGTAAGGACACAGTATCATTTTAAAGCATGACTCAATCCGGCCACCATTCCACGTATTGCCCCGATTTTCCCTCGATGAAGTCATCTAGAAGGATAAAGCCTCGCCCAATTTAGAAAAAAAAAATACGTAGCAAAACATACATTGAAAGTAGTCGCTAGCAAATGTTCTCGCTAGCAACGCTACTCATAACATAAGCGGTGAAGATTCTTCCATCCTCGAATTTCATGCACATAAAAAAGCGGAAAAACTACGAAAAAGACTGCGTTTCCAGAAACACAACTTGGCAAATTCCCTACAAAAGAAATAAAGGGCCTTTTCACAAGTCGCTGTTATGTGTGTTCAGTTTTTTAAAAATATTATTTATCGTTAACTAAGACCAAAGAACCTACTCTCAAGTACCCTGACCATCTAGAGGGAGAGTGCTTTCATCTAATAGAGATTTCGCGCCACGGGAACAGGAAACCTTCTCAGCTATGGTCTAAAACGTCCCACAAAACTGATAGCTGCATTTACGATAGTCAGTCCAGAAACGGAGAAAGGCAGGTGTGAAGATGGCAACGGATGAATACTGCACAATGTTTAACTCGAGGATATTATCCTTGGTCACTGCTGGATTTAAACCCGGTGCCTTCGAAACTTGGGTTCGATCCTTAACCCCCAACCCACACAATTTTGTCGTTGGGATTTCTCTTTATAATTTTTTTTTAGAGTGCGCCATCAAGTATACCCCCCCCCCCCAAGAAAGTCTACAATTCGAGACAATATTTTTGTTCTCTAGAACTGGTGATCTTTCACGAGAAAAAAATTTGGGAAGATTTGTCGCCTTTGTATGTTTTAACGCCCACTCCCAGTCTCATAAAAGCAATTTTGATAAATTTACTTGTAGAATTTTGACTGTCATTGAGCAGTGTTGATACGCTGTTGGGTACACGAATCTTTCGGAAACCAAAACTTCATAATTTTCAGAACATTTTTGTCCTTCCTAATCCTAAATTTTAGGGTTTCTATTCTAAAGAATTTCTATTTACCTATCATTATTCAGCAGTCCATAGAAGGGGCAGTTACAGGAAAATATGTTTTTAAAATGTTGCAATTTCAACTTCCCAATCCAATCAAAACAAAACAATCGTCTTTTCTTTAGTGTCCTTTTCAATGTGGTAAAGCGCATAGCTGAGAGAATGTTCGCAAGCGTTCTGGCAGTGTTCATATCAGAACTGATCACCGAGAATAGACAACATCAACAATTCGGTAGAAGATTTTGTTATTTATTTATAGAACGCATAGAAAACTTCTCTGGAAGGCCTGTTTAGTATTTTTGTTGCAAGCATAACGATGATAAACAGTGGAACAGTTTTTATTGTTTATGAAAACATTCAAGGGTACTGTAAACAGAGTTATTATCTGTGGCAAGCATCCAGCAGTACTATCAACAGCCTGTTTATTTGCGGCAAGCATGTTCCTGTGACCGTAGACAGTGTACTTTTAAGTCTGATTGAAAAAGAAAGCAAGTTGTGGTTTTGTCTAAATCGGGATGGCGGAAAGAAAAGGAGAAGCTAGAATAACAGCAGAGACAATTATTCTTGTAATACTCTTAAATCGCTTTTTTTTTCAAGGGCGAACGTAATATGGGACCACTTGATGTATTGTCTGTCGGTTACCGTGTGCCTGTTCGGTGCGCATAATTACCTCCCGTGGTGCTGCCAGCAAGTCAAACGGTTTGAGCGAGTCTTGTGGCAGTTTCTGTGCATGTTCCTCTTCATCTCGTTCCCTTCACAGGTGCAGATACATTTAAAAAATTAAATTATTGTGGCTATATATATTCATCATTTATATTCATAATTTCAAATCGTCTGGCTGACTGGAAATTAAATTCATGAGCAAAAGATCGTCTACAAACTTCGAAAGAACCCCATCCAAACCGGCGC
Organism: Lanistes nyassanus; assembly: GCA_004794575.1. Taxonomy (NCBI): domain Eukaryota; kingdom Metazoa; phylum Mollusca; class Gastropoda; order Architaenioglossa; family Ampullariidae; genus Lanistes; species Lanistes nyassanus. The sequence continues at coordinate 286,820 of SMGT01002340.1, read as the reverse complement.
CTGTTAAGCCCTGACAGATAAGGTCGAGCTTTATATCTATACTTTTAAGGATGCCTAGACTTTTAGAGATTTGGTCGGAAATTGGATTCTGTACTCCAAAGAGAGCCATGTTCAGTGTAAATTATGCAAGAGAACTCTAACCTTCTCAGGTTGCATGTATTTTCAGGGTGTTCTTGAACACGATGTGCACCGAGTACATAGCGTGCTTCCAGTTTCGTAACCTCTCCCCCCCCTTTTTTTTTGGGGGGGGGGTAGCCCAGTACAGACAAGTTCCGATTCATTCCTAAAGCGGATGCAAACATTCCTCCCAATTACTACGTAAGCAGAGCGACTTGGGCTGGCGCTGATAGTCAAGTGACGGCCCACACCACTGCGCATGCTGTGATAGATCCCCCCCCCTCCCAACACACACTCCTTGGCGGGGGG
>SMGT01002340.1:244104-274597 GCA_004794575.1 Lanistes nyassanus | reverse complement strand
CCCCCCCGGCTTTTGATGTCGGCGGTGAAAAGCGACGACGTCTGGCAAAAGGGAAAGCAAAACAGCTACAAGCCCCATCTGGTGTGGAGTCCCGCGCGGTCCCAGGCACGGGCCGCGTGCCACCCCCCTGATGGAATGTGATGGAATGACAATCAATAGAAAGTAATTTTGCTGATATCAGAAATATCCTGGCAGGGGCCGCTGTTTTATCTCCTGTACGTGATCAATGGCACATCCCGCGCACCATAATTACATTACGGCCATTCGCATGAGATACACCGAGCAAGAAACTGGCCCGCGAACCCCCATGTCCTGCGGCTTACAGGCGGCTCAAATGCCGGCAGCCAAATTAAATTGATGGGTTAACAATGCGGCACATAATCAGGCTTATGGGGCGCCATCGTGGGCCTGGACTCCTCACTTCACCAAGTTCTCCAGCTGCCAGGCTCCGCTAGCCGAATTACCGCTTACCCACCCAGAACCAAACCAGTCCACAAGACACAGTCCTTTCCACGCCAATGACGTAACGAGTTGACACTGCACATTTAAAAAAAAATCTCTACAGCTTTAAATCAGCGAAACCGCTCCACCCCCCAGAACTTCTAACTTTTTGCCTCCGGACTCACGACCAGAAACACTTCTGAAAATTACGAAACTTATTAATAATAAAGCACAATGCACTGGAAATTGGAATAAAAACTGGCATTTTGTGGACCTTCTCAGCGTAAGATTCCTTTTAACGATCTAACATTCAACCAAACTGACTGTGGATGAAGGGAGTCTCTCCAGTGTCGAATGTTAATAATAATAATTAAAAAAACCTTTTAAAGTGGAAATGCAATTTTTGGCCACTCAGTCCACAAACAGGAAATATCACACCAACCTCGAGGCTGGAAAGCCCACATCTAGAAAAACTACTCGCAGTTTGACCAGCATTCCACAACGAATTATTCTGCTGTTTAGCTGTCCGTCAGTCATTTTTCACAACATGTTAGTTACAGGCTGTCAGTTATCACAACATGTCAGTTACAGGCTGTCAATTGTCGCAACATGTCAGTTACAGTCAGTTGTCGCAACATGTCAGTTACAGGTTGTCGCTTGTCACAACATGTCAGTTACAGGTTGACAATTGTCACAAAATGTCAGTTACAACCTGTCAATTGTCACAACATGTCAGTTTAGGCTGTCAGTTGTCACACATGTCAATTACAGGCTGTCAATTTGTGCTTGAAGTTATCCCAAAACCTTCCATTGACGTAGATTACACAAGATATGTGTAGATGGATGTGAACAGCGATTGCCTCATTAACAGCCCCTCCCCCTGTGTGGCTTGGATGTTTTTCCTTCCCTGTTTTATCAGCGCACGGTTGACAGTACGTTACTCTCCACAGAGACTAAATTTGCCAGGTGAATTATGATTGATGTGTTTTTTGACAATTTTTTTCTTTCTTTCTCAATACCCCCTGAGGGTAAAAGAATAAAGAAACTTGAAGCAAGACCAACACTGGGATAAGAACATAACAACAGCGAAAACTAAAGGGCATTTCCAGATGCACGTTTACAAAATACAGTACATAGTTGAGGGAAAAAAAACCAAATCGACTATCACGAGCTACAGTCGTTATAAATTTTTGTCGAGATCTAAGTTCGTCTGCACAGTTTTCTACTTTCTTACAGTCCTATACAAGCGACAGGCAAAGAAACTGTGACAAAAAAGTAACCGTCTTTGTAACCAGAAGTGCAGAAAATATTGTAAGTAGATATAAGACGTTAGACAAAAACGCTGGATAGAAAAAAGTACTAGACAGATATTAGAAAGAAAGAGAGAGAAAAGAAAGAAAAAGGGCGAGAACAACCAAAAACCAAAGAAAAAATAAGAGAAAACACGACGTACCTTCCTGACTTCCTGACAAGCGGGGGTAGTGCAGACTCCAGACTCGGGAAAGGCCACCGCTCTGTGCACCACCCGCCCCTTCCCGTCTGACAGACTGAAGACGAAGGTGACGTTTACGCCGGTAGTGACGTCAGCCTCCACCTCCAGCGCGGTGCCTGCAAACACCACCACCAGCGGCTGCCCACTCCCGCTTCCCTCCTCCCCGCCGTCCTCTTCCTGTCCTTTGATGACGTCATGGCTGGTGAGGCCTGACGGGTGCACACAGGATGGGACGTCAGACGGATGGCGGTGCGCCGGAAGTAGCTGCAGCCCGCGGGGTCGCGGGGTCACCACCGTGACAAGCAGCTGAGTTCGGACGTCGGACAGCGCGTTGGTCACACGCACATCTGCAGACAGATAAACGCATACATCACGTAGATCGTCGTAGCGTCGGGTTTCGATCGTCAGTGCAGACAGGGCATGCATGTCAGATATTAGCTGACAGCCAAAGATTCATGTCAGTCTGATTTCATTTGTCTCCAATCGTTTTCAAACATGCTTAGGGTCGCGAAAATGAAAATGCAAAGCAACCATTTTCAAGCAATACGCCAAACTTCGGCGATATTTCGAAAGTCTACAAGACGGCTTAACGGTAGTGCGACGGATAGCTGTCACTGAAAAAGCGCATTGGAATTATTCTAAAAGACCTCAGCAGAACGAAATACCAGCGGGATTTGCGGAGAATCCGGACGTCGGGTAGAGGAAAGACAGGGGTCCCTCACCTACCGATCCTCTCAGTTTTCGTCACGTCACCCGCCGGCTGCGAGATGTTCCCCAACGGTGGGGCAGACGAAAAAAAGGTCCTATATTTATAGATTATGCGAGCACATTTTCTTGACGTTAGGAACAGTTTTGGCAAATAAGCCTTTACAACAAAGCGTAGTTTTAAGATATACAAAAAGACAGCTGTTGCGTGTACTTGTACTGTGTGGTGGAGCACCTTTAAGAGCGACAGCGCCAAGTAGTTACCCTTATGCTGTTAACTATCACTTGCTGGGCAGTCCTTCGCCATCCTTCTGTACCCAGATTTTAATTTAAATTCACCGTCAACTAGTGGAAAAGAGAACGTACATCTTACATGTCAAAAAAATTGGAATCACAAAGTCGGATGTGACAACATGACCAGTCGTTTAAGTGCGACAATAAGACGGAGACAATGGCTGAGGGAGACCTGGATGGTTTTGTGACAAAGCTTCAGACTAATGTGTCGAAGGTTGGGAGTTCCAATCCAATAGTAGCCAAAGATTATACAGTATATCCTGTTTCAGTTCACAGATTAATAATAGGCATCTATGCCGCAATAGGTGGAATGACTTTAGCTCTGAATTTACCAGTCAACTAACCAACCAACGAATGGCAGACTTGCCGCACTTTACCAGCCAGCCAATCAACCAACTTTTTAAGGGCGTCATTTTTTTCAAGTCAAAGAGTTAATCTTTTGCGCCGCCTTCGTTCTCTTTGTGCGCATTTTAATGAAAAAACTTCGGAACTCTAAACACCAGTGCATGGCGTCTTGAGAAAAATTGTTTTTAAAGCTTCTTAACGACAATCCGTTGTCTTCACTCACGTGATCCACGCTTGACAACGAACAAGCGGAGGCATTTTGATTCCCCACTGTTAGCTAACAGTTCATGTCTGTGGGTTCAGCATGTGATTTTTATGAACTGGGCGCTGGCCAGAAATGAGAACTGAAAACGTCAGGAAAGAATCAACTGAAGTTATTTAGACTGACTCGCATTCCCCCCCTCCCCCGACGACGTGAGGCTGAGGGGCGAAGACAAACAGAAAAAAATATAAACAAGATTCAAGATTGCAGTATGATTCAACTGAATCAGTTCGCCAAAGATACAGCTAGTGGCCCGGCCAGACGTTATCAACATCTACAGTTACCCCGTCAAAAGACACGATTTCATCGAAATTTACTAAATTCTCCAATTGCAATGGAATTTTGTGTAAGCTGTGATGGTTGGGAAATTCTTGAGTAAACATTCTTTCATTCGGATGAGTAAAAGTAAACTTCGCGTCTTCGGTTATCTTCAGTTTTAAACGTCACATAAACAAAACGTTTAAAAATTCCTTTCTTCATAACCAAACGGAGATATCAGCAAGCAAATGCCTACTAAAAATATACCTTAGATTTTAAAACAAAACAGAGAGCTAACATTCACAGCAGTTTAGTGGTTCTGGAGTTGATTGTTACAAAACATTTGCAACAATCCTAGTCACATAGCCTGCATAATCTACTGTTAGTAATAGCAGAAAGTACAGAAATGTTAAATTGTCCAACAAATTTAAAATCCAGGCGGAAATGTAAAACCACGATTATTGTTTACTTCTGTTGCTTGAGATATGTAGCTTCCTCCAATATGTTTAAGCTGGGGTCATGCATAACTAATGTCAGTTGTGTAAAAGGTTATTTGGGTTTGAGTGTGAGGCCTGTTTATTCACACTCAGTTGTGTTAGTGACACACACTTCGGTAATAAATGGTCTTTGCTGAAAGCTAAATAAGAGTTGTTGCTGGTGCGTCTGAATTAACAGTTACTCTGTTGACTGTTTACTGTTGATGGTACAGTTTTCCTCCTTTAGTTTTCAAGAAGTATAATGTGGGTTCACCATTTATAAAGTGAAATTATCAACTTATGAAATTATCTACTAGTAGATGAACAAAGAGGATATTTGGTATGATGGAGAAAAGGTGTCTGGGTGTCATACTAAGCACTGCCAGTCTCTGGGTGTTACACTGAGCACAGATAGAGAAGCAGGAACAGCCCCATGTGACTGTGAACAGGACTTTCAGTGCAGTGTGCCTATTGTGCCTACATGACATGCTTGTCATGATCCTGTAGCAAGGAAAACAGGCAGGACTGTTACAGCTGTGTAGTCACGTTTTTTGCAACCGGTTTTCTGACCATAACTTTGCACATAGGTAAGAAAGGCTTGTAGCCACAATTGAGCACTGTTTTTGCAATCAGAAACTTGGCACATATATAAGTAGCCCGTCTTATCAGAGCCCTGCAGTCATATCTGTCACATTTTGGCACACAAGTAAAAAAAAAAAAGTTTCAGCCTTGCCAGAGTCCTGCGGGCACATTTGTGCTGTTCTCTTCTAACTAGAATTTTGCAGAAAGTAACAAAGGAATGCAAGTCCAACAGTTTTGTTTATATAAAAACAACCGTCTTAGAAATTTGGGAAACACTCCCATATGCTCATTTGTAATCCGCTTGGAAAAGAAAAATATTAGTCTCACAAAAGCCATGTTTCCATCGGTTTTCATCTGGCATATGCTACATATGTATTCATAACATTTTATCACAAGTTGTGTTTTACATAAAGAAAATACATTTCAATTTTCAACTCTTCATTTACATTTACAAACAGAATATTATCAGGTAAAAGATTTGACAAGATATATTTTCATGTGTCTCAACCAATGCACCTGAAATGTAAGTGATGAACTTTTCTCGTACTTAACTTTCCCCTAAAACACAAAAAGCACAGATTTCTGACTATGAGGCGTCTATTAAGCCATCGCCTTTAGATCACTGCTGAAAAGCATCAGTTTCTTGTTTGCTGTTTCCATTTCTCGCTATAATACTATAGTGTTTGTAAGCTGTACAAGGTGAAAGAAGCTTGTATGTGCGAAACGCACACTCAGCTCATCCGATCCATAATCGCACATTCACTCCATATAATGCGCAGTCGCACATTCACTCCATATAATGCGCAGTCGCACATTCACTCGTACATGACGGGCAAGCAACAACGTTAGGACGGCGAAAGCTAGCGAAGCTGGTAACGGATGGCTAGGGAAGCAAAATGGCCGCGGCTGGGGAATCCCGTTTTCGATGACGTCACGCACAAACCACCCATTCCAGTCCTGTTTACGGCAGCCTGTGAGACATGGTGTAAACTACGCCGGCCCCATTCTGTCTATACTATGCAAATGTAGTGTTTAACGTTGCATTCAAAGGCAGCGGGGACAGCAGTCCACAAAGGGCTCGAAGCAATATCGCCGGAGTTAGGACAAACTGGCTGGCTGGCCGATACCAGGAACAGTCTGGTGATAAACAGACAGCGATAACACGCGAGGATCATCCCAAGCCCAAACGAGGGCTGAATTAAGTCTCTGCCGCAATCAGTTATACTTGCATGTGAGCGGCCAGGATCCTAAAAATATCTCGTGTTGCCACAGCCGAACACACAATCCATCACCAGCGGCCTGGGGCGCCTTGCCAAAAGCGATTGACGGTACGCGGGCTGGTCATTCATCGATCGAACGCTTAGAACACAAGCTGATTTCTTTCAAGATGATAATTTCTCCTCTCCCCCCCCCCCCCACCACCTTTGGCTACTTTAACGTCCAAAGCGATTAATAGAGACAGCGATGGCTAGAACTGCCTCCAGAAGATGACAGGCGCTTTTCGTGAAAGCTAGTCTAGCAGTACACACGCTTTTGGGAACAAACCACCCCCCCCCAACAGATTTGTTTACTCCTTTCCCCCAGCAAGGGACATGGAACTCTTCTGACCAAGAGAATTATCTTTAATGCTTATCCTCCCCCAAAAAAATCCACAATTATATTTAATTTTGATCAAGCAGGATTCCAAATATATTATTAAAGAATTCTTGTCCTGCAGTTTTTAAGTTCGCAGGTGTCTAAAGATGAACGCGCAATGTTTTCATTCGACACAATAATTTAAGAAATACATGTACTTCCATTCTGGTTGCGCTCTAACAACTTACTTCTTTATAATAAGTCAGCTGTTGAACTGGTGAAGGCGACTCCAAATGGAGCTGTCACGCGATACACAACTTCCCGGTAGGCGACATGTCATGACGCAGTTAACGAGTTGCATCTGATCCTAGAAAAGGCTGATATGACATATTCCGGCATTTTATTTATTCATTTTTTTCTTAAATTCTACAGGAATATTGACGCTCTTTCTTTTTGAGGAGAAATCTGTACTGCAGTTGTTTAAGCCGAATCTCCAGTGTGCAGTGCGCGCTCACCATAATTCTCTCCACCCCACCCCCCATGCACACACCATTTCGCCTCTCTTCTCTCTCTTCCCCCTCCATCCCCGTCTGTCCAACAGGCCCACGTTATCTGCCAATGTAACATTTAAAATCTTCGCCTGCTATCGCGATAAAAATGGCGGCACACCGAAAACAAACAAAAAAAAAACCCCAAACAATATCAGACTTCTTACTAATGTGGCTGTTGCTTTGTAAACTTTGCAAATCCTCGTAAACTTTGCAATGAACACACTTTATTATGACTAATGAAAACAGACAGGCAAACCATGTGGCTTCTAAAAACATTTTAAAGGAAATTTCAATCAAGTGCTTGTTTCCAAACAAGTAACACGACTGCAAACCACATGTCAGCAGATTTTAAAGTATAATTAAAGAGCCTTTTTCTTCAACACTAGGTATTTGTTTTTGAAACTTAAGACTGCGGCACACCACAAAGATATATTTCTATGGCAACACGAAGAAGTTTCACCCGCAGATTCTGACACGAATCTTAAGTTAAATGCGAACGTGAACTCTCACTACTGGCGGGGTGAGGAGGGATGAGAGTCATTCATCCCTTAATACACCATGGATTCTATCCACGATAATATATAGACGTCATAAAATACACCAGCCTTTGTGGGAAGTGCACCGTGTGCCCTGCCCTTTAAAGGTTTTAACCAGATCGAGACTTCCAGAGGGAAAATCTCTTTTCCGTTTAGTTATTTATCCCTGTTCATCAAAGCTCCTCATGCGACCGTCAACTTAATTATCCCAGTTTATCAAAGTTTGTCATGGGGATGTCATTACCCAGTTCATCACAAGTTTTTCCTGGGGCCGTCGCTTTGCAAGGGAACGCATACCACGGCTGTTCCTTCATCGTTTTTAGTATCACACCCATCAGTCGTGTAGAGATAAGACAGCTCACATGTGACCGCGGCCAGCCAATCAGGACAGCTCACAGATGGAGCCTTGTCAGGTCACAGCAAGCAGCCAAACAGAAAGCCATTCGAGAAAAAAGGTTTTGTCCTTTCGGTTACCCTGCTTCGCCCACGCCAAGTGAGCACTGAGTGCATATCTGACAGGCTATTAAATTTATTGGGTATTTTTTTTAATAACGCACTTTCATAGAATTATACAAACCCATTAAGCGAAATATCATAGCAAAGGTTTTGGCAGTAGTTCAGCTCAGCTCCCAGATACCAAACCACTAAACCCGTCCAAAATTCGTGGAAACATAATAGTGCACAGATTTGTGTGACAAACACAATAATGAATAGGTAACATTTGTGACAAACACAATAATAATTCAATAGGTAGGATGTGTGTGTGCCAAACACCGCAATACACTAGACAGCATGCAGCTGTAATAATCCAGCACAGACATTCGCTTATTCTGCACCGCGACAAACGTCGCTGGTGAAGTCGAACCGATCATCCAAGAAAACTGCCCTCAAGCACGCATCGATACCCAGCTATCTCACGGGTGTAAGCTTTAGCTCTAGATCGCTGGGTAGCGAATTTAAATTCTGGATTTTCCCCTTCCCGGGTTCCGTTTTCACGGGTCTTCTTTCCAACCCTGTCCTTCAGTTGGAAAACGGCCTTCCTCGAACTCTTTTCTGAATTTTCTTCCTTTTAAACAGGGCCACCCACAGCTGTTACGTTTGTCGTTGGTTCTCCTACCAGGTCAAGGCTCCTGTGCCGTCCAAACAAAATCTACAGATCACTTTGATGTCTACAGGTTTGCATTTTCAACTACGGGTTTTCCTCCTATCCCTTACCCCCTAGATCTTACCTACATCTAACAATATCGTCTTTGACAGACCACTTGTCTCACTCAATTCCACCTGCAGCTCTAACCCAGCTACGACTGAAAGCATTACCTCAATAGACGCTAACAGGGGCCCCCCGCCTGATTTCCCGTTGTGTCCATAGCTAGGTGAAACTCTACAATTCTCTAAACATTCATTTACATACTCAACTCTCACATGATTAATTGCCAGAAATACTCTTTCATGAAAACGATAATCTACAACTTCCAGAGTTCTTTGAATTCGTTTTTTTTCTTTCCCTGCGGAACTAGAATCGTTTCAGTGGCTTAAAAGACAACTAAGGGGGGGGGGGGACCCAAACTTTGGAAACCACTTTAATCCCCTGTGGTTTAGCTCAAATCCATTTCTGTGCAGGATATTTACAGCCCACTCGAGGTGAGCGGAAGCAAGCGGGACGCCATCTTATGCCGTGTATCAGCGGTCCACTTGTGCTGACACAGCCTGCAGGACGGCACCGCAGTGCGCTATCTCAATATTTACCATCCAGTTACCTGTTGTGTTTCGCAGACAGCAGTCATTAGTATCGCGCCAGTACCCTCTCTTTGTCACTCCTCCGTTCCTTCGCTCTTCTCAGTCCCTTTTTTTCTCTTTCGTTCTTTCCTTCTTTCTCCGCTCTCCGTTCGTCGTACTTCTTATCCTTTGAGGCTGTAGGTTGTTTAATGTTCCTCTCTTTTTTTGTCCCTGTCTGCGCTCTTTCATATTTTTAATCGTGTAACTGTTTAAGAATCGCAAATCAACTTAGTCGGGTCTTTGTAACCCTGTTTACGTATTTATCCCCTCCCCCGAAAAATAAAATTAAAAAAAACTGTCAAGTTTACCGTTAGTGGCTTGTAAGATGAAGATATAATAAACCATTTATTTGTTTATTTATTTCCGTGCCTTGAGCGCTTGGTAGCTTAGGAAATGGATAGGGGCGGTTATTGAAAGCGACATCGACCTTGAAAGGAACAAGTTTTCACTACCAGATCTAATCATTCCGTGAGTAAGATCTATTTATTGAACCACATTTAAATATAAACCCCAGAAGGGCCAATCGTCCACGAGCACGAACGACAAGGAAATACAGAGAACAAGGGAAGCACTCTTTTTTTTATTAAACAACGGGAGGCCACTCTTACAGACCAGTTAAACCATAAACCACGCGCCCTAAACCAAGTTTAACGTGGAGAATTTACGCTCCCCCGTCTGACAGGACAAGGTTTGCTTGATGAACGCACGCACGCACGCGCTCGACGCCAGACGCCTTTATAGCACGTGACGGCGCCACAGACGATTATAATAACAGCAAACACTCGGCCTGGTTTCCTCCGAGCTCTGCACAGCATGTTAATCGCTTCCGAAACGCATGGATACAACCACACTGGTTTTCCACTGAAAATGTTACGTAATTCAGGGAGATGGAGGATGCGCATATAATGGATCACATTCTCGCCTTTCTTTTCTAGTGGAAATCTGAAGAAATTGGTCAGATTTCATATTCAATATAACAGTTAAAACACACACACACACACACACTTGAAAACGACCTTTATTTGTTGGTCCACTTGTCGACTGATATATGTCTATACTTAACATTAGCTAAATAGCTTCACGTCAGAAAAAAAGAGTACAGCAGAACTGGGTGCACAACACACATGTCCTCATGAGGTACAGCTCTACGGCTCCTACTCATCTTTGCGGTTCGTGGGCAACAACAGGCGATCAGTTACGGCTATCTGAAACCCATGCACCAATGACAGCGCGGTTATGCATGACTGCTCTTCCGCGGACACGCACACACGTAATGCTCAAGCACATAGGCGTGGAAACGATGTGAAACTTTAGTTACACACGTGACATCGTCAAGTCAACGTCGCGGTCCTCAAAGGCCTTCATCCTTCTATAGTGGTTGGTTACAGCTGATCTTTTGACGGCTGACTGGAATTGGAGAGCCACAGAGACGCCGTGTGGCATCCTTCAATGAACCTTCACCGAAAGGTGACCGCGCTCATGAAACCGGCCTCGGAACAAGAGCGAGAGGATATGAAACAGGGATTTGCGGACACGACAAGACGCGCGCGCAGCTCGTGCAAATACTGCAGTCGGTCGAGAAAACCTACCTCTTCAGCTGGAAGGATAATGTTTCTAAATTTAGACGGTGGGTGCTTGCGCCAGTGAACTCCTTTCTCCTTATCCTTGCACTGCCCCCTTTCCAGTGGCCATTCTCCACACAGCTTTCATACTTCACTTCCACCAGGGAACACTTTAGGGCCCGCTAAATGATAGTATTTTCTGTGGTTAAGTGTACAGACGTGGAGAATGCAAGCGACGTTTACTGCCGACCGCATGGTCTCTGACGTTGCTGCAAGCTGCTCTAAATCTACTGCTGGGTATGGCGGCAGACTTGCATACCGTCCCGGATTTCCGCAGCTACACCCGAGAATAATTCGGAAATAGGGGTGTTGTGCGGAAATCCCGGAACGATTATAACTACGCTGGAAATACCAGGATCGTGTAGGATAATTATCATTTTGGGGATTTGCGTGAGACCATATTTTTTGCGACTTGTTGTCGCAACAGTCATAACTAGTTTGGAAAGTCTTGGGGCAGTAAGCAATTCTGATAACGGTCATCGCACGCTAGCGTTGTCATCGTACGCCAGCGACAGTTCCTGGCATCCTGGCACTTCTGTCACGTTAAAGGCCATTTCAAAGGGGCCAAGAGGGTTGTAGCATGACGTCAATGTGAGTGGTCGCTTTTGTGCAGTGCACTGCATGTCGAGCGTCGCTAGCAGCTGCATCGGAACAGAGATATCCTATTGCAGTCGCCCTGTGCTTTCAGCCAATCTGTATGGCACACGCTGATTACTGTCTCGCGATAAATGATGCATGCGTGCGACGTCATGACTCACGTTAGCAGCTCGAAAGGTCCAGACAGCCTCACCATGTTGCTGACAAATCTACAAGTAGCTTATTGCATCTCAGCTGCAAGATGATCAGATCGGCACCAGCAGCTTCAAAAATCTCATCTGACTTTATATCATACTTGCTTTTTTTTTCTTTCTTTTCCTTTTCGTCTTTTCCCCCTCTCTTTTCTCTCTCCCCCTCTCCCACATCAAACTCCCTTCCTTCCCCTCTCTTTCAAACCCCTTGCTGGAGGTCGTAAGGGGAAGTAATTCACAAAGCCCGACAATCCGACGTTGCCTGGTAGGACAAGCATTCAATAATCAACAGAAAGATTTTCTTTCTTACAATCAAGGCTTAGGTCCTTTATTCTTTCCTGGTTTCCTTGTGTCAAAATGCCCACAGCTTCACGCTGTTGCGAAATCGACTTTCAATTTAACATGCATCTGCACGAACACTTGCAGAGCCTTGGAGAGTGGATCTGCGATCTCTTCTCACCCGCACGGGACCCGTCTGGCCATGCTTACACCAGCCAGCCAAAGAAACGCTAGAGTGTTCAGGTCAAGAAATAGTTTTCCTTGATATTTTGGGCCACTTCCAGTTGTAATCCGGCGCAATCTTCGGCTTAATTCCGAAAATGTCGATTCAATAAGATTTCTTCCATTCCATGTCACCATCACTCTCTAGCACGTTTTCAAGTTGGGCAGAACGGTGTCCAAAAGTTAACTGGAAGTGGCAACGTCAAGAAGTTCAAATCTACGGCTAGAACAGCAGAAGTCTCTGTTCCAATTAACATGAGTCAGTGTTTTTCCAGGAGGTAAAAATAAAGCGGCTGAAAACGGCCAGCACACAGCGTCACGGGGGTATGATCCTACAAACACATACATTAAATTACATTGACTATAGGGCCCCAACACTCAGCTTTGTCCTCACAACACTTCTTATCATCTGATCTCAGTCCTGTAACTCGAAAAAGTTGCGAGATGCAGTTTCGGACAATCTCTGCCTTCCTTGTCTGTCTTCTGCTGTACGCAGCGGAACTGGAATGCCAAGTGTTGTCCATTTCTTGATGTCAAGCCAGCGTTTTCTTTGCCTTTCTATTTTCTTTCTTTTCTTTTTTTTTTTTTGACGTATTCAGTTGTATACAGAAACACAGGTTTGCTTTCCACTTCTCCTGCCCTCCAGTGTGTCGTGCAAGATGGTCTAGGCCTGTCTAAACAGTTGCTATGATACTGGTCTGGAATTTCTTGTAACGTGTAGCTGATTTTCTTTGCCCCTCCCTCTTCTTCTGATACCCCCCTCCCACCTCCACTACCCTCACAGTGTTTGGCTGCGATGTTATGCGTACAATATTCCTGGGCCCGGATGCATAACCGTTTGATACTGCATTTCTGGTCATAAAGAGATGTCACGAGGCCCGTTGCCCGGTGTATTTTACTTGCACCTGAACAGGGGATAGGAGCATGCAAACTAACCCTGGATCATCTTTTCATTGATCACCTAAGTCAAGCGACGTTTGTTGAAGAACAGAACTGTTATAATAGCAGATTTTTTGATTTTCGCAATGTTTTCTTGGTTAGGTCTTAACAATATTTGTAGATCAACGTTCACTGAGAGAAGAGTTTCAATAATATTTCCTTTGTCAAATCTTCCAATTCTTCCAACGTCCACATACAAGCCCGAACTTCTTTAACAGCTATGACCAAAGTTACATGACTGCATATATTCCGAAAGGCGGATAGGACAACGAAATAAAAAAAAACGCCAAAATTCGACATTAAGATGTCGCCAGCAGTGTGCAGAGCAGCTCATTCCTTCGCTTTAATATACTGAGATTTGGAAATTAAGAACACAATTTTCCTATAATTAGAAGTCTGTCCAAAAATGTTATTTGTCTATATTATAGCAGGAAATTCAGAGGGAAAAGGTCTTATCAAGCCTAGCACGCATGTGGGTACTCGAGGAATAAACTGTCGAATTTGTCAGTCTGACCGAAAGCAGACGCAAGAACGACGGTATCAGATAATTCTGGGATGAAATAAACTCGACAGACTTGTCTGTATGGCTGTACAATTATGGAAGCGGTCACAACACAAATGTATCAGTCCGACAGGAAAAAAAAGGTTTAGGAAAGACGGCCTTAAATAGTTTACAGATTGCAAACAAATAGTCACTAAATGACCCGTATATAGATCAGGGCTGCTGCAGGCGATGACAGCACTTGATAATTCTGGGATGAAATAAACTCGACAGACTTGTCTGTATGGCTGTACAACTATGGAAGCGGTAACAACACAAATGTGTCAGTCCGACAGGGAAAAAAAAAAGGTTTAGGAAAGACGGCATTAAATGGTTTACAGATTGCAAACAAATAGTCACTAAATGACCCGTATATAGATCAGGGCTGCTGCAGGCGATGACAGCACTTGAGTTTCACGGGCGCGAAACCAAGTGCGTGTCACGGAGTTTGTGAGATGGCGTGGAGTACATTCTCCTAAACTCTTTGAACTGAACCAAGCGCGAAAATGTATTAAGCACATTGGGTGATGCTAGCACAATCCGACTCCTCCCCGCATCACCTTACCAACTTCTTCAGCCTCTCCAAACTTTTTCACCCCGCCCCCTCCCAACCCCTTATGTATTTCCTTTCACCACTAGAGTGCATAATTGCAGTTATGTAACAGACCTGGCAAGTTAAAGGCGTACCCGAGTGTAAGTTTTTTATATAAAAAAATACAAGCGCTTATCACAAGAATCATGCTCCCAGAATCTAAGCGAATACACCTCCGTTCCTGACAACCAAGTCAGCAGGCACAAAAACAGTTTTAAACAATGGCGTCGTATTGAGACCGATGGGCATGATCAAGCCGTTGTGACAGCTCGGACAACTAATGAGGCGAATCCATGCATCAATACGGGGTCACTTCTTTGACCCCTCGCACGCTAAGATGAGAATGCCCGGTTTCGAAAGCTCACCTCGCATGAGCTGAAAAATCGTGCTTTCAAGTCGTACTGGAGCAGGGTGTTATGAAGCTTCCACTTTTCTGTGGGGCGGCATCGTTACAGCGGTGTTCATCTTCCCTCCCTCGTCAGGTACCCATTTCCAGCTAGGCATGCCCGGGGAAGCATTTGAAACCAAATTCCATTCAGGTGGACCTTTAACTGTAACAGACTTGCACCAGCTGCCCTTTGCAGAACTCCCACCACCGACCATCGATCCACTGGGCACATTCAACGTTTTGCCTGGGACATACAGCACAGACTTGCACCACGACTAACCTGTATGAGGGATCACTACATCACGACGAAGGCGAGAGAAAGGGAAACCTGTGAGCTGTTCTGCTCATGCACTGTCCACACTGTAAGACTCATCACATGCCCACACTGTAAGACTCACGCCCTGCCCACACTGTAAGACTCATGCTGTGCTCACACTGCAGGAATCACGCACTGCCCACACTGTCTCATAGCTTTTCCACACTGTAAGACTATGCCCTGCCCACACTGTCTCATAGCTTTCCCACACTGTAAGACTATGCCCTGCCCACACTCTAAGGCGAAGTCGAATGGAAAGAGCCTTTATGAAGAAGTCCAACGTCTACGACAAAAACGTCAAACTATAAGAACTTCCGTGAATGTTGAAAGTTTCGTTACAGTCGCGATAAGAAATCAGCTGAACTATGACAAAATGGTGTTTGAAGCCTGCTGGGTATTTTTAAAGTTAGCAGTGTGAGAACAGCATAAGCATTTTTATGATCCTTGATCTTTGACCAGCGATGCGAGACCACAGATGACGTGGCAGTGCCAGAACAGCTCTATTGTCGGCGACCCTGATATGCCCCGGAGAGTCGTTGAGACTGAGCATGTAAATATAGCCTGGCTTCCAGACCGGACAATAAATTCAGGGCCGTCTGCTCCTTGTATGCTCCAATCTCTGTCTTGGGTAAACCACAGGTGAGACAGTTTCCCTCGAAAGCCGAGGCAGCGAACAATGCAGACTGCGGTCTTACCGGGAGGTCAGGGGAAGGAGAAAGTTGGCGGGCCTGTTGGTGGTGGTGGGTGCACACAATAGGAATAACTCTGACCTCTAGACAAATGCCAAAAGCCTCTGGACTTTTTCAGCGGGTGGGTGGGTGAGTGGAATTTGAGGAAAGGGTGGCGGGGCTGGGGTAGAGAGGTACTGGCCCAGACTAAGGCGAAAACAATAGGGGATCCAAAGGTGTGGTACACTTCCGACGCCAGGTTTCTGGTGGGGAGGAGTGGGGAAGAAGGGGGGTAGTAGATGTGAAACAGTGGTGAGGCCGCAGAACTCATTGTGTCTATATATGGCAACGTGAGACCCTTCCCCCTCTTCGTCCTCCATCAAACCTACCTGGCGGGGTGGCAAAGCTGTACCCTTTTTTTCTATCAACACCCATGTGTGAAAAATAAAGTTAATTAAACAATATTGCGAGGTGTCACGACTTCCGCCTGTGGCTCCTAGTTTTTTTTACCCTTGTATACCGTTTACACTTGTCTACCTTTTACAGCTTATTCCTGCGCTGCTGCCAACAAATGTTCACCACGTGTCCCAAAGGGCGCGAGCCCGGAAAGAGAAAAAAGGTCGTGTCAATCACTGCCAGTGATGAGCAATGGGCGGGACATCGTGGGCGGGAACCAGTCATGTGACTACGAGGGCAGAACGTAACAGGCTTTACTTTATATAAAGAAATCGCGATGTTCTGATCCGTCGTTCTGTGTCCGCATAAGGACAAGCCGTCCTCGCTGTTCATCACCCATCAACAAGTTCGCAGTGACGTCAGCGAACCAATTCCTTTTCCCGTCATTCTCACAATGGGACTTCTTCCTGTGTGGCGAGATCAGTTTCAGCCAACATCATCATCATCATCTGATCATCTGTCCCGTAGCCTTGGAGACCGTTGAAGCACCACTGACGACTTGGCAACCAGCCTCCTCTATTTCTATCCTCTGTCCTTCCGTCAGTTCTGCAAATAATTAGATCTCAAGATGTGCCCCACTATTTCAGTTTACCCTTTTTAACAGCGCTCAGCAAGTTTTCATATGGTTCAATGGCTTGCTGTACATGTATTGATTTATTGGTAACGTGGTCTTTGTATGAGATATGAAGGACCTTTCTGAAACATCTCATCTCGGAAGCTTGAATCTTTCTCTGCAGAATGGCTGTCGGGAGACAATGTCTCAGAAGCATAGAAAAAAATAGAGATGACTAGGGTGCGCACCAGTCCGATCTTGGAACCAAGGGTGTTGTTGCCCTTCCTGATGAGTTTCAGTTTTAAGTGCTGCAGTTATGTGTGCTGTTCTGGCAACTACTTCTGGCTTTCAGCCTTCATCAGGACGCAAGGTACTTGAAGCTGTGGGTTGATCCTAGCTTGTCGTTTATGATTCTGATGTCAGTGTTGATGCCACTGGTGTTGTTTGTCATCAGTTTGCTCTTTTCTGCACTGATCTCCTTGCCATAGGCTGTTGATGACTCGTCAAGATGTTCAACCAGGTCGGCAAGCTCTTTTTCATCGGCAGCTAAGCCATCATTGTCGTCGGCAAAGTGCAATTTAGTTGTTGTTATGCAACCGATGCCAAGTGTTCCTTTATGACCTTCCAGGGGGTCTGTCATGATTCTTTCAAGGAAGGCGAGGAAATGATAGAGATTTTGGTGGTGTTAGAGGTATTTCTCACACAGTATCTTTAGACTGAAGATCTATTCAGTAGTGGTGCGACCTGCTCTAAATCCTGCCTTTTCCTCTGTGATGATCTTTTCAGCTTCCGGGTGCAGCCTGTTGAGTGTGATCCTCAACATCACTTTGCCTGGGCGGCTAACCAGCCTGATAATACGATATTTCTGGCATAGATACAATTTGCCTTTTTTTGGGAAGTGTGACAACGGGAGACTGAATCCAAGGAGGGGGCCATTCTCCTGTCTTTAATATCTTTTTGCACATTGCTGTGAGGGCGGCAACCACAGATATCTGGAATATTCTAAGCTGAGAGTCGCGCACGGCTTGCTTTGGCTGCTGACGCCATCTATGTCATCCGAACAAGCCGTTTCTGCTCTTGTATGCTATGCGTCGATGATTGACAGTGCAAAGTTATAAATATCATTCCTAAGCAAAGTAATTGCAGTAGGTTGGTACCACATGATAGTTGAACATCCATGCAGCGCACTGAAACACTGTAGATAAACACGAGACAATTTCCAAAAATCGGATGACCAAGATAGTTGCCGTTGTGGTAAAAAAAAAAATTGGCAAGAAATCAGATTACGCATGCGCGCGTAGACTAAAAGAGTAGCAAAACACTAACCCTAACCCCATCCCTACCCTAACTCAAATGCTGAGACTGAAAACCATTCTAATTTGACTAATAACTGGTCCTCGGACCACATGTACCACAGTAACCAATGACCCGTACGCATGCGTGTACTGTAACCTAACCGGTCCCGGATCAGATTTCTTGGCGGACCGAATTTCTTGCGACAAAGGACGTTTTCGCCGAAACGGGCCACTGCTGAGTCTAGATTACTTAAGATGTCTATGGTTACAAGCCTAGAAGGTTTTTACTGCGCATGAGCAGTTTCCAATTCAACTTTCGCCACGTGCTAGATCATCTCCAGGAACAGGACCGTCTCAACAGACCAGCGATTTCCATTTCTGTATCCCATAAAATCATAATGTAACTCCTTCCTTCATTTCTCTCGTCACTGGACTTCTCTCGCTAAAGGCCTTGTAAATAATTCGTTAACTGTCTTTCTGGTTCTCTTTCCCTCTCCTATCAAAACTCAGCATGCCTTCCATTCTTTCTAACAAAAGCCCCATTTGCATGGTGAAGAATAAACTGTTAAGAACCCGTTCAAAAGACTTCTGGCTACAACAACGCAGGAAATCATAGGTGTGCATGCAACAACAATCATGCCTCGAGGACTACAATCTTTCGTTCCTTCAGCAGCCAAGGGGTACAACTGGTCACTCTATATACGTGCTAAGATCTCTCGTACTTTTGGAGGTCGAAGTACCTAGGTACACCTCTTGGAAACAGTAAGGTGCTCAGGAACCCAAGGCAAATTCGTCCACGAGAAGGTGTGCGAAAAGATCAAAGATACTCACGGCTGGTAGAAGTTGCCAAGCGGGAAGAATTAATGACAAACACTTACCACGATAAAAGTCACCCGCGGGGGCGTGAAGGGTGGGAAAGGAAAAGAAAGATGCAGGTACTCAGTTCTGGTAAAGATGCGGATATGTGAGCGATGGTTGGGTGAGATAGGGAGGTACCAACTCATATAATGGCGTCCGTGTGTTCGTAAGCACTCTCGCATGCATGCATGTGCTGGTGTGGTGATAGGTACTCCACTTGCCCTTGTGCGGAGGTGAAAGAGATGGGGCGGAGGGTGGTGGGACAAGGAACTCAGCGAATGGGGCGGAGGGTGGTGGGAAAAGGAACTCAGCTATAGTACAACTGGCTCTGTCACTAGAGGTAAGCAGGTTTTTTTTTATCTTTTTGTCCGCATACCAAGCCCTTAGCAGAAAATTCAGTCAAAAGTAATAAAGTAATCACTGGTATCATGTTAGTGATGACAACAGAAACTACCCTTCGAGTAAATTTCAACATGCAACAAAGAAATTTTTTAATGCCGACATTCGCGGTCAATAATACTAGACCTCATCTCCAATAATGATGATGATGATGATGATGATGATGATGATGATGATGATGATGATGATGATGATGATGATGGCTATTTCATCATGGCAGACAGGTATCAGGGCGTGTGGGAGCTGGAATGGCGACAGGCGGTACTCACCCACGGAGAAGTTGCCGGTCCGGGGGAAGACGAAAGGCACGCGAGCAGTAGTCACGTGACCGCTGGCTGGCAGGTCCACATGCACTTGCTGATCCGACCACGTCCACTGAAAACTCAGGTCGTTGACCCAGTCCTCGTCTCCAACATCGTCTGCAGCAAATACAGTGTGCCTCTCGTTAGTCCTCAAAGATCACAGAGAAAGCCGACATCTCCATCATTTTAGTTCACAACTGTTGTTTATTCCACATCATCAATATTGTTTAAAATAGTTGATTATTGAAATTATCGGTGGTTTGAATTAGTTCTTTATTTCAGCAGTCAATATCACTAGATGTCAATGCATACGAAAGCAAAGGTGCTACATCGAAAATAGGAAGAGATCGTTGTCCTATCGCACACAGAAGACCGGTAGAACAGTGAGGGTGGGAGTGGGGAGAGGGGGAAGCGAAGCTCAACGAACCAACCAAATTATAACATGCGCGGTGGGGGTGGGGGTGGGGGTCGAGGTAAAGAAATGTCACCTAAGACGTATAATATAATTTAAAAATTAACAATAAATTTTTGGAAATAAAAAATTCATTGTTTTCATGAAATGTGCTAAAAGGCATAGCGAAGATTTTCTGTGATGATCTCATTTGCAATTCATGTGGCTTAATCTCAAAAAAAGATGACGAAAGTTATCTCAAGCTGCAGAAGTTATGATTTTTAAACTAATTTCTGTTTCAGCCCATTATCAAGCACTGCAATATTACCATTGCTCTCCCACACCTGAGTGGACTGTCACAGGAAACTGAAAGAAATTTCTTGTCCCGTGGGTATTTATTGGAACCCAAATGCTAAATACCGGAAGTGATTTGTGTACGCATTAAGCATGCGCAGATTTTAAACACAGTCGAAATGGGTAATATGATCTCGTCAAACAGGCTTCAGATGAAATATTATTCATGCGGTTGATAGGAAACTGTTAATTAAAAAAGCAAAACCACGCGCCTTGCATTCTAGTACGCTTTATCGCGCGCACTCGATTTTTTCGGGTTTTCATCAGCATCCTCATCTTTCTCACCGCCACCACCACCCCTCCTCCTCCTATTATGTCCATTTATGGCAATAACCACACTGCGTCACAGATTCCACAGTCTTAACGCTCTAGAGAAAGTAAAAGAAGGTTAAATATTTTGAACACGGAAGTTCGGAAGTTTTGAGAAAACATCTCTTAGCATGCCAGGGAAACCAGGAACTGTACAAGGAGAGATGCATAACCAAATCGGAATCTCAACATTTGACTCCCGCCAAAAAGTCGGTCTAGGCGGCGGGCTGTGGTGATGTCTGTGGTGTGCAAACCTCGTGAAGCTAGAACGTAGAAGGTGGGAATGAGATTTGGGGGAGGGTAGGTTTTTTTTTAAGATGGGCACTAGCGGGTGAATCATTACGAACCACTTGAGGGTCTCCTTTGTAACTGTCAGATCTAAACGTTTCCTTGTGCGAGTATCTGGCATTTCCCCCCTTCCCTCTCTTTTCTGCGTCACACACACACACCCACACGCACACGCACGCACGCACATGCACGCACACACGCACGCACGCAAACACACGCACAATGCAGAGAGACAGGACAAGACAAAACATACAATAAAGAAGGGAATTTGCCTGACCTAGGTGATATTTACCTCATGACCTATGGACAGCAGCTGCTGGGTTTGTAAATATACCATACAATGTACGACAGAAGAAAGATATATTTTCCTTGCATTCGCAAATTCATTACCATTAATTTGAAAAGAAGCCATACCCCCTTCCTCATTTTAAAGGGGGAGGGGAGGTGAGGTGTATGCCTTGTTTTGTTTAGGCAATGGTGGGAAAGTTATTGTTGCTATCTCCAAACTGTTCAATTTACGATGTTCATATGCGATTAATAAATAAAGCAAGTCCCTTCAACTTTTTTTTAAATCTCAGATGCTCAGAAATATGCATCAAACATTTCAAGTAAAGGAACGGAGTGCGCCGACAGATACAATACAGATGTATCACACTTGTACAGTATACCAAGCATCGTGGTTAGGTCAAACATGAAGACACGCTTTCAATGCATACATGTTCCAGCCAGCCAGAACTCGAGAGAAATAACATTCTTATTCGTTATTGCATTTATTTCTCTTTGAAGCCTCAACACATGTTGCATCAGAAGGGACTTCAAAGCAGAAGAGGAAACAACCAAAAATAACATAAAGGGATATTTGTAAATTATCGGCCTTGATTTATCTTCTTATCTCTCTGCCTCAAAAAAAAAATAAATAAATAAAATAAAAACTCGCGTCGTCATTTTTTAAAATACTGCTAAGCGGGAAATAAAGCTGCTTAGCTCACTTAGCGATCTTGAACTTTCCTGGAAAATGACCATCTCCCTATGGTCGCCTCTGTTTCTTCGTCGCGAACAAGAATAACACGAAAAGGATGGGCGGAGGGGGGAGGGGAGGGGCGAGAGGGGTTTAAGGAACAGGAAGAAAGCGATCCTGGTTATTTAATTAAGGTTACTGGACGGCCACACCCAGAAATGGTTCAATGTAACACCATACTCAGATTTTAGCATCTGATGATCGTGCAACGGCATGCTTAGGGCTGTCCAGAAGAAAGAAAGCTCTAACAACTCCCTAGGCAATAGATTATCGGTGAACGCTGCTTTCAGGAAACCCGTGCGAGCAGCGCAGGCCCCCAGAACCCTAGACTAAGTGGCTTGTCGTAGAACAAAGCGCCAAAACTGGTAGCAAAGATGATTCATTAGCAAAGCAAATATTCTTTGCTGCTCAGCGAGATATTTGTGGGGCCTCGGGTTTCGGCAAAGCGCTCGTCAGCGATTCTACAGAGCCAATCCTTTACTTTGGAAAGATAAGACGATCTGAGGACAAGACGCTGAGGGAAAACAAAACGGATGATGATCATCTTGCCTAGTACATGAACCAGCGCCCCCTGGCGTGATGCCAGATTCTTGATGCACGATTGTACCCAACGAACGATTGGATCCGCATCTGTAGCGCCGACGCTACTAAAATTAACTCTGAATAGTTTAGAGAATGTTTATAATGTTGCCCGATAAAGCACTCACCAGCAATTTTTGTATCAACTTTAGGGCACAAGTGGATATCTCAACAGCCGTCGCCAACTTTCTGAAACACTATTTCGGTGTAGAAATAGACGAAGATACTAGTCAACCCTGCAGACGGTATCGTCAAAACCTACAGAATCCTCGGTGAAACTGGAGAAGATAATCCTCCACATTATATCATCGAGCACACTCACAGTGTGGAATGACGGGCTGCCGGCTTGCACATCTCACAAAGAAGCCAGGTGGTGGAATATCCCAACATACACATATCACAACATAAGACCCAACGCTCATGTAACGCAGGACAGAAACACGGAGAATAACGTACTTTATCTCGCGATATTCGGAAAGAAACATATCTATCAACAAGCATCAGCTGGCGAACATACTGTTTGTGTCAACAAAATCACGAAGCGAGAAAAATCCTCAGACATTTCTATATCAAAATATCTTGTGCTAAGCCTATGGCAGACGATCAGACAGTAGACGAGGATCAAGAAAAACAGAACGGAGATGTAACCAAAATCAGATCACACGAAGCTAAAAAGGGAGGCAAATCAAGCGTCGTTGGTGTGATTTTATTCCTCAGCGTACTTTATTCTAGATGTACAGGCAAGAAGTTTGGTTTGAAACTACTTTGAGAAAATTAACAACTCACAAACTAGACGAAGGTCAGTTCTTGTAATTCTACTAAAATGCTTAGACTATGTGCATACATACACATTACAGAAGCTTGCATTCCGTGTTTTGACTCCTTTTAAGTACGAAAGCCCCACGAAAGTGATTTCAGATTGCGTAAGGGTTCTGTCAAGAACAATCCTTATGAAGTAAATAAATAAAAAACACAGTAAATAAATATAGTACATTAAAACCTCCTATATAAGACCTTCCGATATACGACCTCCTCCAGCATACGACCCAAACATTTCTGACGGAGACCATTTACTATATAAACGACCTCCCATTTACGACTCCCTCCTGAACCCGACCAACGACCGATGAAAGTGACCGGTTTTGCACAGTATACGACTTTCGCTGGTCGAGCGGAAAAGGCTAGCAGACTTCTTTTTGCAAAGATCTTCACTGAGAAATGCGAAGGGTCGACCCCAAAATTTCACGAGAAGGGGAAAAGAACTGTTTTAACTCTAGAAAAGAGATTGAAAGTTCTCCTAACAAAGAAGCAACAAGGGGAAGTCGGCAATAAATATTGGATCTGGCATCCATTTACGACTTTACGCCTAACGGACTGAAAGAAATGAAGGTTTTGCACAATATACGACTTGTGTGTCTTTTCGATATTTCACTGAAGGACAAATAGTTTATATCATAGATTATGTTCTAATTCATTCCCGAAAATCTTATTTCATATTCTATGTTTAAGCCTTTGTCTGAGCCGATTCACCGCGTTCAGTAACCACAAGGTCAGCCAGACACAGTTACATCTCGTTCACACTTTCTACCCTAGTGAAAGCTAAGTTTAGCCACAGGTGTCCAGAATTTACGCCCGTCATATGTCGCCACTGGCCTGCAGGGATTGGGTATCGCTTCTTTGTTGTGAGAAATGTGACGTGACGCTATACGCCAGCCTCAGAGATCTGTGATCTACAGCATCACGCACTTGATCACCTTTTTATTTGATAAAATTTTGATTTAATTGGCAAAACCAGAAAGAAAGTTTTATTAATGACGTGTGGTAGGATAAAACTCGATATGATGAGATACAGTAAGTCTGATGTGTGATAAAACTACATGTTCAGTAATTGAGATGCGAAAAAATATGTTCACATGTAGTTCAGAGGTAAATGAAAAAACAAACGTAAAACACTTGTTACAGTTGGCTGCCATGATAACATACATGCATGTACTTATTTTTCTCCCCATCACGGTAAATGTACTACATGTACTAACAGTTCAGTGCAACTAGTCCTCCCTTATAAGACCCCTCCATTATAAGGCCGGATTTTTGGCTGTATTTTCGAAGTCGCGTATTGGAGGTTTTACTGTATTAATGTCCCGGAAAGGGGCCCGTGCCATGCTGGTATATCAGCGAGCATTAGTGTGTAAGAGAAGTTATGTGTTGGAATTAGAGGTTGTACGAAAAAGTACGGCAGTGTAGCATGTAAGGCCATAGCATGGAAGGCGAATTCAGCGTGAATGTCTTAGCAGGAGTGAGTGAACGCGTGTTTAAGGAAATGGAGTGACTACGGGTGGGTACTGTTCCGGAGTGACAAGGGAGTAAAACAGGAGAGTTGGAAAGGAGGAAGGAGAGTTGGAGAGGAGACGGGAGAGAGGTCGGGCGTGTTTTGGCGAGTGAAAGAAGCGTGGAATTATACTGCGTGGAAGAAAGCTGCTGTTGTTTCACGGTGAACACCAGAGTGTTTCTGGAATAACTTGCTTGTCTGATTTGCCAGTTGGAATATTTTCGATCTCACGTCGTCGGGCAGAAGTTTGTGTCGTCCCACAGAGGGCGAAATGATCGAGTTGTACTGTGTACAAGATATTTCCAGTGAAGCTGTGTCTAGTCTGTGTCTTCCTTGGTGAACAGCAGAGTGCTTGCCGCAGAATCTGGGTGTTGCATCCATCTGGGGCGCTTTTTATCAGTTGTGCTACGTCATCAGGGGAAATCGTATCAACCTTGAAAGGGCGAGTTGGCGAGAGGATGTGTGTGTGTGTGTGTGTAAAGCAAAGTGTTTTCGTGTGGATACATTTAAAGAAGAGGCGTTGTGGAGTGCCATTCTCAGCTGGAATATTTTGCTAGCTAGAGTTTGTGCGCGGAAGGATCGCCGTGGAGTTTTCACGAAGCGCACTTTGTGATGACTTGTCCCACCGCCATCTTGGTGTGACGGGGATGTCGCCTGGCGCTGACGTCACCAACGCAGAGTGTGGTTGTGGCGGACTGCGGTGGCGTGCTATTTTTAGTTTGCCTCGTCTGCTGACCCGAACATTAGTAAAGCAGGGTGTACACTGATGACATGAAGTCAGTGGGGGTGAAAATGAGTGAACATAAACACTGATGACTTTAGTAGTAATGAAAACTGGATATTGTGCAGACGGTTATGACATCAAGTCAGTGACTGTGAAATTGAATGAAATATGAACCACGATGACTTTGTTTTATTTAAAGCTGGAGATATGAAGGGGAGATGTGAACCTTCTTGACTTTATTAGTATTGACAGCTGGAAACTGGGGAGTACAAGGTGTGATAGTCCTTTGTGTCTATGGTTTCCTTAATTTGGATTCTGAAGTGTAGTCGGTGTCTTGAGTTCATTTATATTTATAAGCTGGCGTTGAAGGGAGTGTACAAAGTGGTGAGTGGGAATGCTGGAGGTCTGAGGGCGTATTTTTTTCTGTTGAAACTTCCTACTCTTTGAAGAAGTTTGAAACTTTGTGTATCTGTGTGTTGTAAATGTTGTGTATCTGTGTGTTGTGAATGTTGTGTGTCTGTGTGTTGTGAATGTTGTGTGTCTGTGTTGTAAATGTTGTGTATCTGTGTGAAGTGTAATTACAACGTGTGGCCCACCCGGGTTTTGGGCCAGGGGCGTGGAAAGGCGTTTTTTGGTAACTATAGTGACGGAAATGAGTGTGAGTAAATTAATTTAGAGTGTTACAGTAAAGAACATAGTTCTTTCTTTAAACTTTTCGACGGTGGGGTGTTGTGTATCCCAGTGTTGATGACCGGGCGTGACAGGGAGAGAAAAGAATAACGGCGAGTGTGGCTGTGAGAGCGCATGCGCAAGTGTCCATGACAAGACGACACAAAACTTAGAGGTGGTACTGACCTGTCAGGTTGCTATGGCGACCCAGCACCGCAGTGGCTTGAAGAGTCACGGGCACCCCGCTGACTACCCAGAAACTGGTGACGCTGGCGCTGACGTCAGTCAGGTACGGCCCATCCACTCGGTACACGCTCCACAAAGGTGAGTCAGGTTCAGGTGCTGCACCGCCGCATGGCAGCCACACGTCATCGAGGTCAGGACACCTGCACAGTGACCAAGACAGAAACCGTTCTTAGGAATGTTACGGAGGGAGTGGGGGGATGAGGGAAAACCCTCGGTTTAGATCGATGCACTATGTCTAAAAGGCCCGCATCGCCAACCTGTCGCGGGCAAAAAAATCCGACGGCAGTGGACAGCAGGGAAAACAAAAAACTCTCCAAACATATAGTTGGACAAGGTAACCCGACCCCGGCAGAATATCCGACGAAAGGAGCATTTCCAGCATACTATCCTTCGAACAGGGTTCAGCTAGAGTTTACCAAGACAGTAGCAACAACGCGAAATTTATATTCTATTTTAGTTTTTGAAAGCGACTGATCACGTGTCCATAATCGGCCTGAATCGTCCGGAAATGTTGGTGACTGGAAATGCAGACAGAAACGGATTCATGCGGATTTGTAGCAACTCTCCACACGTAAAGGTGCACGAGAGAAGCACAGGAAAAACGAGGGAGGGGTGTAGGGTACAGTCTCTTAATAGCGAAGAGCCAGATGAGAACGTTCTTGCAATCCACCCAGGTCCACACTTGCCAGCTCCTTCATTTAACCTGCTAAGCGGACGATCGACTTCAACATTCTATCGTCATCTCCTCTGTACATGCAACTGGCGTTGGCTCCTCCCCTAGCCGCGCGAACACGCGTACAAACACAAGACAAAGGGAACGTTGCATCTCTACGTCTACTTATGCACGTGTCGTGCGGCCACTGCAGGAAATACCGGGTCTTGAGAACGCATCCCGACATTTGCCAGACAAGATATCTCAAGCATATGCAAACAGGTCAGTTTACTTGCTGCGTTAACCACGAGCTATCATCAGTTGCCGCAAAAAAAGAAGGAAAAATTAAAAGAAAAAAGCGAACGTTGTCAATGTTGCCGTATTACATCTTTCATGGCTAGGGAGTTGCGTCTTAAAAAGTGATCTGAAAATAAAGCCATTTGTGAACAGGAAAGCACCAGAGTGGACGTGACAACATTAGCTGTGCATTTCGAAGTGTTTAAAAATCTGTCTCCTCGATCTCAAGACAGTTCTCCCTCTCAGTCACAGACAGGCAGGCAAGGAGACAGACAGGGGAGATATATTAACAACAATTTCAAACTGAAAGATAGCTCGTGCTAAATCTGATGTCCGCAGTCCCGCTTACACCCCAACCCCATCCCTACCCATCCCCACCCCCACCGGCCTTGATCTTTTACGCAAACACTGGCCGCCGAGCTTTTCTTCGTCTTTTTCTATCGCTAACCGTGGCATACCTTGCGCAGGTAGGTAAACGACATATTAAATGTAGCTGTCAAGGACAAGCTGTGCGCCATGTACGGCCGCACTATCTCTTAAAAAGGAGCTTTCGGCCCTTCCTCCTTCACCCACTCTCCGGCTGCCCTTCTTTGCCTCCCGCCTCCCTCTATGCGTGCGTGTGCGTGCATGTGTGTACGAGAGAGAGAGATCTACACTATCCACTATCAGCATAACATAAAGACATCACTATAGAAGCTTAAATGTTTAGCACGAAAGTTAGTCCCTTTCTCTCAGGCAGCTGCGCATTCACACAAGCGAACACGCAAGGTCTTTCTTACTTGCTCATGAGAAATTTAAAAGTGACCTCATTTACTAGCAGCTTGATTCATCGCCCAAACATTCCACCACCCGCCCGGCCTTTGTCTCTGGTGTTGGACAGCTTAATTGTGCGTCCGCACCCCCCAGCCTCCGCCATCTATTTTCAGGCTTCTACGGTGGGGAAGAGACGCCTAATTTAGCCACAAGCTTGACTCCAAAACGAAGCATGCTACAGGGAGTACAGTGATTTACAACCCCAAGTTGTGTCACCCTGCAACCGGAAATGATGTCATAATTGCCGAGCAGGGCACTTGGCTAGCACTCTTTCTCTTTCTGTTCCCGCGTGTTTGGTACGCGCGCGCGCGCGTGTGTGTGAGAGAGAGTTATATACACGCGCGAGGGGGAAGGGACAGGGAGAAAGAGAATAGAGATAAGACAAACAGTAGTGGGGAGGGGGGATGAGAGAATTAGAATGAGACGGAGAATGGGAGAGGGAAAAAGAGAACGAACAATCTTCATTTGTCTCGATCCATTGCTTTTATCTGCTAGGCCTGTCTTCTCAATGGAATGAAAATCAACTTTCTCGTCACACCTCCGAACGTGGCAGTAAGACTCGAGTCGAGGCGTCCACTGTTGCCATGTGCTTGCCAGACACGAACGATGAAAGAAAACTGTACTAAATTTACACCCAACAGCGGACTTATTTCCTCTTTGAAAACGCTATTTTGGCGAACTCGGAATAAACTATTCCCTCCTGGGACGATCGAATAACTTTATTGCCGAATAAAATGAGAACATTCAATTTTCGTACATGGGAAACTCATGGAGCTTATTCTTAGAATATCCGCTATGACAGGAATAAATCGGCTATTCGACTGTCTTGCATACGGGCCCTGGAGACTGCACGTCCTTGTCATTCCCAACCCTACTGAAACTCTGGTTCTGGATCTTAAACCTGGCCGGCTCTCGTCAGAACTTTCTGACATGAAAACCTTCCCGCCGTCGTTCGCATCATTTTCATCTTCTTCTTCTTTTCCTCCCCCTTCCTGTACAGGTATAGACGTACCCCCACCCACCTACCCCCACCATTCACAATCACACATACTCCTAAGGACGGCCCTGCTCTTAACCTTATACTTCTCCTAACCAGAGGGAGTTTTCTCCTGTTAACCCCACTACTTTTAACTGTTCTACCCAGGACAGGCCTCCCATCAGCCCGATTACGACCTCTTAGATTCAGTACTGATTTGTTTGCATTACCAAAACGGTGTGGGGGAGAGGATAAGCTGACTGTATAGTTCTAGTGTACAAACTACTACTAGTTCTACTTTACTGTACTCCTTAGAATAGGCACCAGTATTATTGTGTAGTTCACTAAAAGTTCTACTTTACTGTATTCCTTAGAATAGCCACTAGTATTATTGTGTAGTACACTAAAGTAGTAGTATGAGCGGTACTAGTACGGTAGTAGTACATTTTGTGCGTATGTAGTCTATTGCTGATTTTTGCAAACTTTCTGCAACAGTATGACTTTTGGATTCTGGCTGATTGTTCTGTTTGTGACATATGGGTTATTTCCCAAGCGCTAATTTTGCCACCGGCTAAAACTTCATCCAGTCAAAACCAAGAAGCAACAGGTTCTTTCCGACTTCCTCCTTTCACAAGTGATCTCTCAAACCCTGTACGGTTACTTGGTGAATCACGCAGCTCATATCAATAAAAACTCCCATGACTAAATTTCCTTGTCTGGAAGTGACTGAAGTAACTCATTCAAAATCAAACGTCAGCCCTCGCGGGCATTGGTCTGCGCATGCGCTGTGTCACCGCCCAGTCGCAGTGACTATCGAGTTTTTCGTGTTCTACAGGGTTAACTACAGGCTCGACTCCGTAACACGTGAGCTGAACCACTGATGCTCATGGCGATATCAGTTCTTCTTTAGTGCCATCCCCAAATTGCGACTGGGGCCTGGAAAGTAAAGAGAAACGAGATGTATGGACACGCTCGAAAAAAATGTGTGCTTGGGAGCTGCAAACCGAACTAAATCTTAAGGGGCTTTGTTTATTATTTTTTGTTTGTTTTCTAGTTTGTTTTTCGTTTGTGTGTTGTTGGGGTTTTTTTTTTTTGGGGGGGGTGAGTCATGAAAAGGTACTGCATTCAGTGTAACTTTAACAACTCAAGAAATAAAACAGCAGTAATTCAAACGATTTTTTGAAGTTAGCGTCGGTTTTAGCACCGTGTCATTGCTACGGAACGACTACCGGTATTTTAACAGTTATAGTACACGACGGTACAAAGTCGAATCGGTTCGCAACCCCAGACTGTATCTTCTGATTGCAATGACCCAACACAACCTCAACCACCGTGCC
>SMGT01002340.1:205276-238634 GCA_004794575.1 Lanistes nyassanus | reverse complement strand
TAATGTGCGTTTGTTTTCGCCGTAAAATTATACCAAGAGCTTAACCAGTTTGAATTACGTATCGCAGTTGCTTCTTCACTCATAATATTGCAAAAATGCAGAACACAGCGAGAAACTGATAATACTTTGCTACAAAGCATTTTGCCCCAACAATTTCAATCCAGTCAAAGTGTAGTATTTTATTTAAAATGTTCGTTATCATTACAAATCATCACAATATTAGCAACAAACCGTTTATGCTCTCTGCCCAGTACAGTGTATTTCGTAAAACTTCTTTCCCCACTCCACCGCAAATGTTTCTTCTTAAGCAAAAGGGCGAAAAGTAATTCTCATTTGCTTTGAATCTAACCTAATCAACGTGTGATGATAGTCACAAGTTGTATATCACGTATGTGGCAAGGGTTCTGCCACAATAAATGTACGTATGAGCTCGAAATATTCCTAAGAAAGAAAGAAGTTAATTGTCGAATTAACGAACTCATTTCGTCCCAAAGAGGCTTCTCCTTTGCAATATCATAAAATGATAGAATCAGACATTCACAACGCCTTTTTTGTGCTCCATGGTGCACAACAATTTGTTCTTAATTTCCTTTATTGTTCGACATCGTGCCGCTAGCCCAGCCGTCAGGTCCCGGAAAATGTCGTGTCTCTGTGACCGAAAGGTCACACGCATATATAATTCTTCGGTGGCTTCAAAGGGAAATTTCCAATGGTTATTACATGGCGCCCTTTCGATGACCTCGTTTGCCGACAGACACGATTATTTCATCTCGCCACCCATTGTCGCAGCACGTGCTTACCTAGAATGTTCCTCATCGTTTGCACGCGCAAAACCACGCAAACTGACCGTGATGTGGTTTTATCCCGCGCACGTACCTCAGCACCTCGCAATCTTCAATCGTTCTGCCCTTAGGGACAAAACTTTGGGACAACGCTGATGAAAAGAGCAACTCTTTACTTGCCCATACTGCACCCTGGGTCGAAAGCTCCATTAACTGACGTTGTTCGCGGATTTTTTTTCCCTCAACGAGCAGGATTTGAAGCTCAATATTCTGATCTTGTTTGATTCACTGATGTTCATTCAGAAAGACTGCTGAATATTCTGAGCATTCCGTCTCAGTAACTAAAGGTGGTCCGGAAAAGACCAATATTTTTTAAACTTAAATGTTTACAAAGTAGTAACTAAAAGAGTGTGAACCCAACATACACAAGACGAAACATACACACAGAGGCAGAGAGGGGGCGGGAGAGAGAGAGAGAATTCAAAAAGAAAGTATATTTACGTTAGTATATTAGGAAGTACACTTTTTTTCTCTTCAACAACCTGTGTGAGCAGTTTGGCTGCATGTTTTAAAGTCTAAAGAGTTTGAATCTGTCTATTCGCTATTTGCATGGTGTATTATTATCATACACAGACAAATTCACCAGATAAATATAAACAATATACATTAAGGAGAACATACAGAAAAAGTAGATATTCACATGTTCAGACTTGCGTTAGCAGTTTCAAATGACTCAGTTATGGGGCTCACCTCCCAGAAACAGACACGACATCGGACTATAGGTGTAAAAGGACGCATAGTCTCTAATAGTGAAGTGTGAGGTGGTCAGAACATTGGACTCGCGTGTGGAAAGTGCAGGTTCGAATACAGTAGTGGCCAAGGATTATGTCGTAAGCATTGCAAACTCCATTTAACAAGAATATTAGACTGTCATCTTGCTGAAGCTTTCAGCCTGGTGGTTTTCAGTGTATAGCTTAGTAACAGGGCCGCATCCCTTCAAAGTGTGAAATTACCCCCTTAAAATTCCATTTAAAGCCCCGAAAACGTTGATTATGTTGCACGTGAGTAATAGTAATGTCGATCATTTTACGCCCGCGGTTCTAACGTCTCGGCCCTGATACTGCGGCCAGGGTGCTTCGTTCTGTCCAAGCAACTTCATCAGTTCGATTCTGGACCCTCGCTGACCGACCATGTCTCTCCCGTGAAGATTCTTTTAATTCCAGAAGGGAAGGCTCTTATATCTCTTCATTGGTCGTGCATAGCAGCTTCTTTGAACAATGAGAGTGGAACCCACAGCGCGGTACGATCTGTGCCCTGCTCTTGCAAATGGTGGTTACAGTATTTCACTAGTAGAACGCTTCAACAGCGTACCATTTGACATTTTTATACTCATGCCCACTGCATGGCCCTTTTTACATAAATATCCCCGGACAAATTGTAAATTTATGCTGTAAAAGGTGATATATAAGCCAGCAAGTCTCAGCAGAAACCTATTAGCATAGAGTGATTGTTTTACATTCCGTTTGAAACACATAAATCGTAAAGTGACATTGTTCTCACACGCAGGTGTAGTTGATAGTGTGTGTGGGGGGGGGGCGGAGGGGAGAAGAGGAAGGGTTGGGGTGGGTGTTTGTTGCTTAATGTCCCGCAGCAAACTGTGTGCATATCAGAAGGTACCTGTTGCTGAGACAAAGTTTACGTGCTGCCACAAGTGGGACTGCTGTCGCAACTCAGGCTTCAGTCCCACCCGCCCACATTACACTGACACCGGGCCAACCAGTCCTAGCACTGTTCCCTATAGTGCCAGGCGTCTGGCAGAACAGATGTTTGTCAACTTGTGAGTCTTCTTAGGTATGACTGGGGGAGGAGGGATGGCGCGAACCACCGACCTCCCGCCTCGGAAGCGGACGCCTAGATCACTAGACCACTGCGGCGGTCAGGAGAAGAGGGAAGGAAAAAATGTGATGGAAATCAAGGTCTCAATGACCTACGTCACCAGGTACACTGGGGACTGGATGAAATGAGCGAGATTTACCCGCGTGCGCTTGTCGGGACAGGTGGTGTGCACACATGCGTGCGCGCTCGCCTCTACCCGGGCGCGATTGTGTGTTTGTGTTTTTTGGCAGTTTCATTCCGCTTGCACGTTTAAAAGAATTTCTGCTGCTGCCAGTTTTACGGGTGGGGCTTGCTATGTCGATATAAAGTTTCTCTAAAAGCCCACAGCTTGATGAGACATCCTTGGCTTTCCAGGGGCGGCTTGCATTAGGGATCGAATATCGCTTTCGCACGTAAATACGACCCTAATCCAAGCGCTCAAGTATTTTTACTCGCACTTTTGGGACAGAAAATGCTTTGTTATTAGTTTGAATCATTTACTGTGTTAATGGCAATAGTTGAAGAAAGTCCAAGTATATTTACAAACATTGCACGGATTTTAACCGTTCCATGCATGATTTCTACTTTTAGCGTAACTTGTTTATTCAAAACGAGGCGCTGTACAATTTATGTGCCACCGGCAGGTGTGAAACCGGTAAACCCATTTTCCTGTTAAAGCTATTATTTTCATAACGCAAATTAGCATAATGGAATATTTTATTGCACGGTGCGTTTCCACCAGGTCAGATGTGAACTGGTGGTTTCAAGCGGATGAGTAAGAGGCTTTCTGTCCTGCATCGGGTTGGATTTTGATTTTGCCCGCCTTTTCTGTTCTCTTTTTCTTGGTCCCTAAAATGACAATGCCCGTTTATATTAATAAACGTCTCGAAACAATGAAAGTTACTGAGCACTTTCTGACAGTAACAGCGAGACAAGTAAGCAAAAAACTATTTTAAAAAACGACAGACAACGGCCCCAGGCCGGCTGGATTCTGCTCTCAAAGACAATGATCGGGGTTTTGTTTTTTGGGGGGAAGGGGGGAAGGCAGAACTAAAGTTCAGATAGTTAAAGCCGGATGCAGAAACGTGTGGGCCTGACATTCAAAACCTCCTGTACGTGACTTTCTACATTTCATTCCCGTCTGTTCTGCCTACTCCCACTGACTCCTCTAATGTACAATGTGGATCCAAGAGATATGCGTGTGCGTGTGCATAGAAAAATATGTGGGTGCGTGCTCTTGTCGGGAAGTGTGTGTGTGTGTTCTACAAACCTTCACGCTTCCATATTCAAAGTAAATTAGTAATCACTTTGATTACATAAATATAGCCATTCATGCAAGCACAGACTTATATAGCTCCTAAATGTGTAATCTTCAAAAGCTTAAAATTCACGGACTTCTCAACTGAATGTTTTTAAAAGGTGACACCTCCACCCTCCCCCCACCCACAAAAGAAAACCTAAGAAGACTGTGGACAGCAGCAGGTGTCGGGGAGAGGAGGGAAGAACTACAAGAACTGTTAATTTGGCTCCTGCCCGATGCCTCTGTTCCGAAAGGTGATATGCGCAAACTGTGCATGCAGCCCGAAAAAAATCCAGATCTGTTCAAGGTACTTGTAAACTCTTCTGAATTATTGAGAGGGATGAAGCAGCCTACTCATAACTCATTTTATGTGTGTGTGCAATTTGTTTTAGTCTGCGCAATGTATTTGTGTTACTTGAAAATAATTTGCATATAGTACCTCGAGTGTATGGTAAAGCTGTGGCCCCTCCCCTCTCCAAGCATCCACAAACCCAACCACTCATCAATATTCTTAAAAATTTAAATCAAAACTTTTAGATTTTGTTCCTTTACTACCATAAAAGTTTCCCTCCCAACTTGTAGTCGAGAGTCAGTTCCGTGTAACTTTCTCTCTTTCCATTGCGGCCCAACTCCCTCCAGAACTGTCACTATTTCCCTTCCTTGCCCCCCCCCTCCGTTAGTGAGAGCTCAGTATGCAACCCAATCAAAAAATGCAATTGCAAATCTCATTCACTCCCTCACCTACTGACTCACTGACTCAGTTCAGTCTCACCTCTTGTCGCAGAGGTCCCTGTTGGCGTCATGCAGAGTTGTGGTTTCATTCAGGCATGCGCAGTTCAGTCCATTACGAATCGCAGCAAACTGCCACCTGAAACGAAAGAAAAACATGTCAAGGAGAAAAATGAATGAACTGTCTGCACAGTCTGGGTGTAACTTGTACAGCAAATCAAAAGGGTAAATTTACAAGACTGGTTAATCACTGGTCACGATGACATCAAAAAAGATTTGTTGTCGAAAGCCTCACCAACTCCAACGAGCTCCAGGTGCGGGGATCACTGTTGCAGATAACACCCGCCCCAACCCCCCCCCCACTCCACCTTTGATACAAATTCAACAGCAAAATACTTCTTGTTGGCACTTAAAAACCTGTGTTTGCGATTTGTACGGCCTACGCTAACCCAGCACAGTAAAGATGCGGTTGTAGCGGGTACTGTATGCTCCACCTGGGCCGTACCACAACAACAACAACCCACCACCACAGCAGCAACAACAGCAACCCCCACCAAAATCTATGTGCTTGACGATGTTTGAAAGTGAAATTATTGCATTTGTTTTACGAACACTGCCACTGGATTAAAAGACAACCGAATATTCCCAGACACGACTACAATTCTTTGCATAACAGTTTATATGAACAAACTACAGAAGATAGAAGGATAAAAAGGAACACGTGACTGCTGCTTGGAAATAAACCTAAGTAAACATTGTCTACTTAGAAAAAGCCAGACCCACTCCGTCCATTCAACCAAATCGAAGTCAGATCGGAGCGTGGTCTCACCTTTAACCAGGTCCCGCACCACTGCTGTACATCATACGTTTAGGCACACGCCCTTTCGTATTGTAACAATAACACACTGCGATAGCGACAAAGTGCTCGAGCGGTTACCAAAGCCCAGCTGTTAGTCACCTTTCCGCTTCAGCCCCCCATCTCCTCCTTGTTCCCCACAGCCGCCTCGGCGGTCTAACGCCTCCGAGGCAGGAGGTCGGTGGTTCGCATCCCGCCCAAGTCATGCCAAAAAATTAAAAATTGGCAATCTAGTAGCTGCCTGCCAGACGCCTGACACTACAGGGAACAGTACTAGGACTAGTTGGCCCGGTGTCAGTTTAATGTGACTGGGTGGGACTGAAGTCTGTGTTGCGACAACAGTCCCAGTGTGGCAGCGCGGTGATTTGCCTGAACCAACGCCATCCTGATGTGCAACTGTTTTGCAACAAAACGTTACGCAACAAAAACCACAAAGCCCTCAAACCTTTTCCCTCCTCCCCACCCACACACACATATCTAAACCACTGAGGCGGGGTCGTTTGGGGCTCACATACCAACACGCCACTTATTTATGTTGTCGCCAATAGTGGGAGGTGCTAAGGGCGGGGACAATAAGTTTATGCTAATTAATTCCGCAAAGTGATGTTCTGTTGCGCGGCCATAATTAGCCCTGAAGCTGCGGCTGCAGCCGCATGGAGTTGTGCAACAGTCCGCGCACTTCCTGTCGCATCGGCACCGGCCCCCTCCCAGCGCTACCCTCCACCTTCCCTGCGGTAGACGAAGCGAGGGAGAACTGCGTGGATGCTTGAAAGGGGCGGCGGACGACAAAGTGCGTAGATAACTTCGCTTACCTACCCCCAACGTAAACACAAATTACGTACGCATACACAGAGATTCCCGTACACGCATACCACCTGTCCCCACCCCCCCCCCACCAACATTTCGTACACACACCTCTCTATCAATAATAGTTCACGCACGTACACGCTCGCACACACGTGCTCCTCGCACAAGCACGCGCATGCCGGCCACAGGTGCACACCGGTTATCTAGGTAACAAGCAACCGAAGAAAACTTGCCTTCAGTTTGCCAAGCAGCCATCATCCCCTACCACCGCTTCGACAAAGCTCGTTCTTGCGCCGTGCAGCGCAGCCGTGGCTTCGTCTACCGATTGTGGTAGTCGCTTGGCCCGCATCTCAGTTTTGCCCTCGGGCGCCGACACTGTTTGGCGCGCACGGCGCGACAACTGCCGCACGAACACGAAGCGGACTGCCGCGTTCCAGATCCGCAGCCGTGCGTCGTCGTGCGGCGGGCGGGACCCGGTCGGATAAGGGTCCGCTTTGTCAAGTCGGATTTGATCACCGCGAGGCGACGGGCGCCACAAAGCATGCCGCTGTTGTTGTTCACCTGCGACCGCCGTCGTGGCTTGTTATCCCTCCCTCCCCACCCCACCGCTCCACCCTCTGCAAAACACAAGAAAAGGCCTGTGGCAACGCAAGTGATACCTGTCACCCCAAGCCAGAGACTGGGATAGAAACGGTTGCAGGAAACCAACAGGGGATAGATCACACTGGCAGTCAAAGCGAAGATCCGAGGCATGTGTTCTTGCGTGCGTGCGGGTGTCATGCACATGTCGTTAAGATAGCGCAGACGTCCCTTATTTACTTTTTGTTTGCCACGCACCCACTCACCCCACCACCGACCAATTTGGTGTGTTACTGGGCACGCACCCACTCACCCTACAAGAAACCAACTTGGTGTCTTACTGGTTTCCCCCCTTGTCCTCCTCACCACACCCCCACCTCCTTGAAGTAAACGCAGAACTCAAGGCAAAACGGATAGCAATGCAATCTTCCAGCCGATATAGGTAACAGTATTTTAATTTGTCCTGGTTATTTTGCCCACTCGCGACCTTAGAAAAATACGTCTGCATGGTGAAGCAGCATCGACGGGCCGCCATGTTTGCTCTGACTGTACGTGACCTCACTCGTGGTTGGTTGGTTGGTTTAGAGAGACAGTGCTTGCACAGATCTACCGACTGAACTATCCAGGCCCCATA
Organism: Lanistes nyassanus; assembly: GCA_004794575.1. Classification (NCBI taxonomy): domain Eukaryota; kingdom Metazoa; phylum Mollusca; class Gastropoda; order Architaenioglossa; family Ampullariidae; genus Lanistes; species Lanistes nyassanus. The sequence continues at coordinate 231,072 of SMGT01002340.1, read as the reverse complement.
GTGACCATCCTCAGCTTCTTTGAGAGTCTTATACCTCACATCTTCCTATCTCCCAGTAATGGGGGCCTGGATAGCTCAGTAGAGCTGCGGGCTAGCAGGTGGAAGGTTTCTGGTTCGAATCCAGGATTATTTCCTGGAGGTATACATTATGCAGATTCCATCGGCCATCTCCCCGAACATTTAACTGCCAGTCCCCACTGGACATCTTACTGCAGCTGTCAGTCTGATGGTTCTTTCAGTGCGTAGCTTAGTAACAGGACTCATCCCCACATAGTGAGAAATCACCGCCAGGTGGAAGCACTGTCTTTCTAAACTAACCAATCTCCCAGTCAACCTTCATCCTACATTTTTAAAGGATAGTTTTTTTATAAAAAAAAAACACCCACTCACACATGTACAGCTTCTCTCTCACACGCGTTTCTCTCTCACACGCTACACACATGCACAAACATATATGCGCATGTATACTCACGCATGCACAGCTTCTCTCTCACACGCTACACACATGCACAAACATATACGCGCATGTACACTCACGCACGCACTCTTGCCCGATGCTTTTCCTCTTCACCCTTACCTTTTAAAAAAAATCCGGCACGGTGGTTGTGTTAAACAGTCACCTTTCGGCGGTAAGTGACGTCACATCCGGAAATTTTTTGTCTAAATGTACGTATAAAGATTCCATTCTGTACCCCACCCAACCCTCGAGTTCGTACCGCCTCTTACTAAGGAGAGACAAGAGACAGGTGACAAGTCGTGAGGTTTGGAGCAGAGCCTGAGTGACACAGGGTGCCATCAATGTGTCAGTGGTCGGTACCAAACGACAGGCAGACAAATGAGCGGAACTGGGAGCAGTAAATCGGTTAAATTAGAAACGAGGCAGGCGACAGTCGGGTGACTGCCTGGTGGCTCAGAGGACACAAGCTCTCGCAGGCACTAAACCCCTCTAGACGGTTCAGCCGTAAAGTAGCTGTTGTGGGCAGCAGCAGACGACTTTACGGGACGTTGGAGACAGCATCAACGTAGATGGACGGTCCTTTCTTTTGCACACGACACTATCCTCACCCACCCTTGTGACGAAACAAACTGCAAAGCATCGCCTGATGCGGGAGAAAACGACAAAAAAGTAGTCGCCTACAGTTTTTGGATCGCGAAAACTCGTACCCGGGAACCGAACGGAGGGCCCATAATCACCAGCACCAAAACCCTCCCGAAAGACTTTAAGGACGCGCGCCAGACTTGTTTTCATTTCGCCTGCTTTGTCTGTGAACAGACGACAGAGATGGTGCACACTGTGGGTCTCTGCGGAGACGCCGAGGTGCGTGGACCAGTTCCGTTGCCAGTCGACACCATTTGTAAACAGAACAATCGATACGCATGCGGTCTAGTTATCAACTTTCAGCTGGATTATTTAATTTCTTTCTAGTGTCTTTTAAAACTAAGCTTTGGTTCTCCAAAGCATTCATCAAAGCATTCCGGAAGTACATTTGCTGTTCTACAATTCAAATCGCCACACAACAGAACTGACCTCACCAAGTACACTCAGACAATTATCGAAAGAGTCTTCTCGTAAATTAATGTTGTCAATATCCGAAACAGTGTAGAAAGGAGAGTTTTCATGGGGGTGGGAGTGGGGGACCTGCAAACGAAAAGAACACCACTGTGGAAATAAATTAACTTCTTGTTAATCACAAAGAATAAGAAACTGCCACGGGTATCAACAGGAATCCGTCTAATATACTTCGTCAAAGCGAATCGAATGAAAACATTTCACCAATGTTCACCAACTCAAAGCAGAAGCAAATGCTAAAACAGCTAGAAAAATGCAGGGGATAAATATTTCAGAACGATCCTCTGAAAGCGCTCGTGAATAGATAACGCTGGCTGATCAATTAGACGAAAAGGCGTACAGAACGCAGAAAACTGCACCCTGGAGACCGGGAAAGGACGGCGAGGTGGGGGTGGGGGTAGAAAAAGAGGTGCAGAAAGGAAAGTAAAATTAATGGGTTATGTTGATTAGAGAGAATGATGATTCTGTCACGTGCCTATTCGAGTAGCGGTCAGGTTTGAACATACTACGTAAGATATAGGTGTGTTTTGTCTTTGCATGTCTTGAATGCAGGTCTTTCTGAATCGACAGCTGCGCTGTAATAGTCCACGCTGTGGCTAACTTTGATAGGTCGTTGACGTCATCAACATAAACGCCAATACAGTTGCTAGCGCCGTGATGTAAGCGCGAGGCCGGCGACAGGTAAAGCTGGTAAAGGAAAACGAGTGGATGCATACTCTAGAAGCACTGTAACTTTTCCTGCTTTCCACTATGCCGGAAATCACCATTCTTTGGCCAAGAAGCCAGAAAATATGTTGGTGCGATCTCGGTACAAGTCGGTTTAACAGAGTCGAACTTAAACCTTTATCACTGAGAACTAAGCTAAACTTCCACAATACCAACGGATTAGAATTTCGTTAAAAAAAAATTACTCTACTAGATTCGTGTCTCTAGAGAGATTTTTACTGCAGACTCGCTGAGGGAAAATTGTGCCCTGGGAAAAAGCTCTCCAACAAACCCTGATTTTTTTTTAAACACACACGGCTGGATTAGTTTATTCCAGCACTTCAAGTACAGCCTTATGGGCCAGCACGCAGAAAGGGTCTTCAGCTATTATGCGCGTAGAGCAAAGGCGTTGCATTTTCGGAAACGCAATAACTTTATGGGCATATTTGGTGTGTTACACTTTCATACACTTAAGACATGGATGGGTGAAAGATGCAAGAAGGTTGAGGGTAGGGGGAAAGAGAAAGGAGGGTGGGAGTGAGGGGGAAAAAGAAAAAAAATCAGAAAGCACCTGCAAAATCCCTTCTGCCGAAGTGAGAACTGCAGCCAGCTGAGTCGTGATATATCGTGCAATCGTTAAGAACCCCGACTGCACACAAACAAGCCAGGCTTTGATTCAATGGGCTGTAATTCGGCAAAGAAAGGCGTTAACGCCACAGAAGACCAGCTCACCTGTGCATGAGCAGTCGGGTTCTCACCCTGTGCCCCACTCCTCCCGACACCCTCCTTCCCCGATCCTGGAAGGACCAGTGAACAACTCTTTGCAGGGCTGGCCTTAAGTGTGCGTGCACATGTGTCGTGTATATTCTTGTGCGTGCTGCCGTGCGGGTACACGGACTCGAAAGCCGTACGCATGTTCAGAAAGGAAGCAACAGCAGATGGACTGTACTGCAGAATGTGTGTACGTGGGTGCGCACGCGCGCGCAAACGCAAATTTTCGTGTAGTGTTTGATGTCACTGTGACATGCGATGTTGTTGCTCTGACGAAATCAGGAGCGGAATGGAAACTTTCCAGCAACAACAGACCATCTCTGACGCGCGCGGCACCTTGTAAACCCCAAGGGATGGTCTGTACTTTCGCAGACTACGCCTGTCAAAAATATTCCGTGAGGTTTTTCCCACTCGCCAAAAAACATTTTATCAGTACAGCGTCCGCCAACTGCTGAAGATTCTTGATTAGTTAAACCTTCGTTTGCCTGAATTATCTAAATGATCTAAAACTAGCCCCCACCGCCGTTCCCACCCCTGCATGTCTTTATGTCAGCGTAGGCTAGCAGATGCCCCCTCCCCTATAGTGTACACTTCCCTTCAAACATCTGCCCAAGCCATTTTTTAAACCTGCGCTTCCAACAGAGGCGCAGGTACATGTACAGAACCAGAACAACAATGCTCTAACAAGCCTCTTGCTTTTATAGTGGCGGAGCCTCATTTTTCTCGCTGAGCTACGTGAAATGAGGACAAAGACATAAAAAAGTGAAGCTGATAAGCACCAGCCCATCCCCCTCTTGATGTCAGCGCTGTCAGGATCAAGAAACATTCTCCTTCGTCATTCCCTTCCAGACCCCCTTCGTTTTAAACACCCCCCCACACCCCCCCCCCACACACACAAACCCCTGCATGTTCTAGACTGGCACATGGTGATTCTCCCAGCCCCGGTTTTTGAAGCCTGGTTGGTCCTTGTAACCGTTCCCATCATCCTCATCTTTCTCCCCCTACTTTCCCACGCCTTCTTCGTCACTTCCTGGTCAAGACATTATCAGCTGTCAAAGGGAGACAACAGTCTTTCTGCTAAGTACAAGGGCGGCAAGCTGATCAGGCAACAACTGACCACGTGACAGACCAGGCAGAACTTCCTCGTGTGAGAGTTGCTGTGCCTACCCTTCAACGGCCTTCAGTCTCCGAAAGTTCCAGAAATACTCTAGAATGCACCCCACCCCTCTACTCGTCTGAACCAAGCTCAACCTCAGTATCTTCATCATAATGCTAGGAAGCAACATAGTTCCTCATATCAAGTGAAGGAATTCTATTTTCTGATTTGAAGTGTTTACACAGCCCTCTTCCCACTCCTTACCCAACTCCCAGCATCACACACCTGAGCGACTGAGGACTGCATTTAGTAAGTAGGTAGGTAAGTTTAGAGGGACAGTGTCTCCACCTCGTGGTGATTTTGCACTATGAGGGGATAGGGTCGTCCGGATCTACTTGGTCACCAGACAGAAGAAAGCTCGAGCCAACGTCTGTAGCCGTCCACTTTCTCGTACTCAACTCGCCCGTGGTGACGTCACGATTTCGTGGTCAAAGATGACGAAAGTCGCTCGCGCCCTGAGCGCTTTTCTCCGTGCAATCACAGAGAATAACAGAGAAGGGTTATGGACTATTTTTCACAGATATTTTCTAGCGTCATTTACTATTATGTGCGCAGGTTCATAACAATAAATCTTATGTTATCGGATTGGTGGACATTTTTGTAAATATAAGTTTTAATATTTTGGAGTATCGAGCGATCCCACTGAGTTTGTCTGGGCCGGTCTGAGGGAGCCAAATCGTGTAGCGAATTGCTCGCTGTTTATTTACAGTTTTTTTTTGTTTGTTTGTTTTTTTTTACTGTGTGTGCCTCAACGCTCGATCGCTATAAGTTTGTTTTGTTTCGTAGTTCTCGCAACATACTCCTTACGGTAACGGCTACAAACACGGCTGCAACTGGGGGCTCAGTCTCTTTAATTATTCCAAAACAATCTTCTCACCGTTCCCTCAATATTATTAGTATTAAAACATTAGCAATGAGCATTTTCACCTGGCCGTGAAAATGGTTATAATTCTAAGGTCATACTCTTGTTTCCAACCGCTCTCACCGGATCTGCTCCAACATGACGTTACAACCATTTCTCGGTAGATGTTTAAAGATTTGTGTCCCGTGAACGGAACGGGCGATTTCGTTTAAAGTTGAAGAAATATCTTTCTATAACGAACTGAAGCCACTCTTGTGAAAAGTATAATGCACTCAGGTGGGTCTCTGTTACAGCATCGTAACTTTTCACTGACACCGGGAAAAAGATCAGCTATTGTTTGAAAAATGTTTTTCCCTGTCCTTATATGACAGAACTGTGCTACCCTGGGCTTACCCTACACTAACCCAGAACCAAATTTTGCACTAACCCGCCACTAACGTATGGTCTTCCTAACCCAAGGCTACATGCTTACGAAACGAAAGATGTAGTTGTAAGATTAACGTTTACAGGTGTAAATATTGTTAAACCACTCCTGCTCAACAGCCCCTCATGATACAGGGATACTAAAAGTTTAGAAGTGGGCACATCAGCGCCAAGAGCGATAGGAAAGAACGGATATGATGTAACATGGCAAACAGTAGGTCAGAGAGAACTCGATCATGCAAAGAACGGATATGACGTAACATGGCAAACAGTAGGTCAGTGGGAACTCGATCACGCAAAGCTACCAAGCAGGTCTCTGAAGCAATTAAGGTAAAGTTATGTACATTCACGTGTACAATATTGCTCATGTCTGACAGCACAGTCATCATCTTCTCCTGAACCCGAGAACTGTTATCTCTTGACAGCTATGTACATTATTTCATGTTCTGATCGCGTCTCAGCACAGCCCTTTCAGAAAATAAAGACAAAAATAGTGTATTTCCTTACTATATTTAGTTCGTCTTGACAACGTTGTTCCTTATGAGGGGCTGACACAAGATGTATTGACTGCCATGTTTACCTCCACTCTAAACAATGCTGTCCTTTGTGAAGTCCTTGTGAAGCCACATGAATATATCTCTCATCACGCCGTAGACAAAGTTGTCCTTGACACAGAACACTACTCGGCCTCTCTAGACAAAAGAGATTTTGCAGTGGCTTCACCTTGAGAGGACACTGTACAGAACACCCACGTCTTTTCTCTGCCTGTGTCAGAGATGTCAAATGTACATTGTTTCACCCTTCACAGCGGCTGTGGGCCGCTTATTGCCGCATTGGAGGAGGGAGGTCTTTCCCGCGTCCATCGTCTATTGCCCTGATATGCTCAGAGCTGCTGCCATAGCGTTGAATCCTAACAGCCAGCCTTCCATCGCCCCCCCCTTCAAACTTCAGCTGTTGTACTGGTAACCAGTGGAAACTTATTCTAAGTCTTCATGGCCAAGTTTTTAAAACTGGAGACAGATATTACTCTTCACGCAGGTATGCGGTCACATTCGGCTGTGTAGTTCCTGATGTATGTTTTCTTCACCTGACTGTCTTAAAAGCTGGCACGTTGCTAGAGCCCTGTATACATACACAGAATGTACGGATAATCCAGCTGACCTTTTCAAACCGTTCTTCATAATTCATTGCTAAACGACATGGTCCATTTTGTGAACACTTAACTGTCGTGGTTTTTTTTTTTGTTGTTGAAGTCTCCCGACCCCATTTAGACTTGTCGGCTCGCACCACTCATAAAACTGACCCCTGGGAGGGAAAAGTCTGCTATGTGTCGTACTCTCATCGACGCAAGGGTGGAGGAGGGTGTGTGGCTCCTGATACTGTCTCATATTCGTCGCTGGTGCAGCGCCGGCCGTCAGTGGTGCTGACCAAATGATTTACGTCAGAACCAACGACAGCTAATCGATGTGTAACGTTCTCGATGGGACGCCATATAGAGAGCGGTAAATATGCTGTCGTCTGCTGCCAGCCACCCCAGGGGCTGTGTTCGTTATCTCTCGCAAAAGTCAGGACAAAGAGAGGGCCGCTGGAAGGAACGCGAAGTTTGAAGTTTGTCTAAAACACAGCACCAACGATCTCTTTGTCTAAAACACAGCACCAACGATCTCTTTGTCTAAAACACAGCACCAACGATCTCTTTGTCTAAAACACAGCACCAACGAGCTCTCGCTCTCTCTCTCCACCTGATACAGGAAACATGGAAGACTACATACACTACATACTATATGTACACCTGTATTACGCACCGTATCTTTAAAGATAATTTTGGTTTTGAAAAGTAATATCTGTCTCCAGTTTTAAAAACTTGGCCATGAAGACTTAGAATAAGTTTCCACTGGTTACCAGTACAACAGCTGAGATACAATGACATGCAAAGTTATCATCATTATTACCTCCCTCTTTAAACACCGTTTTACCTCCGTTTTGTCTAATCTTCTGTGTAACAGACTGGCGTACCGTTTTTTAAATCAAAATATATTTTCACTTGTGTTAAAATAAGTATTAGATGTTGGAATTTATTGTATTGTACTCTATTATTGTATCATCAGGCTAATGGCTCCCGCATGCCCCAGGGATTACAGCTAATAAGAAACGAAACGATGTACGATTGGGCAGAAGGCATGGATAGGAAAAAAGCTGTCCAGTTGTAGCTACGCGTTATCTCAGCCCAGCGTCTGGGCTCTGGGCAAATCTCCCAGCCTTTGACCTCATCAACTGGGGTCCTGTTGCTGCCAAGAATTTCGAGACACCCTACCTTTCTCTACACTCGCCCCCAGCAGGCATGTTGCCGATAGTGAGCTTGATTCAAGTCGTTATCAATCACTGCGAAGTCCTTCCATCATCATCCGCGTCCAGTTTCCAGTCCTATCAACCAGTCAACTTGTCAGTCCTGTCAACCATCTATATATAGTTATATAATTTGATTCTGAAGCTATGCAATGCATGGTGTAGCTATGCAAATTCATTATATAGCTTCACTGTGAATTTTACTACCCATCACGCGTGTCATCGCTATAGAAAGCTCAAGTATTATGGTTGTAGCTTTGTATTGTACAGAATGCCTTAAAGCATCTAGTAACATGTATTGTACAGTTGTAAGGTAGAATTATGAAGTTTAAGACTCGAGTGTCATGCAAATTCCCCTCTGGACGCCCTGCGCATTCACCACCTCCGGACTGCACGTGCCGTTTCACTGACGTCATGACGCTTCATTGATTGGTCCGACACTGGACGCCGCTAACAAGGACCTTTAAATACCGCAGCCTTTGATCTGACAAACGTTTTGCTGGGCCTCGCGCCATGTTCGGCCTGGGCTGGCCTCCTGTCTGGTGGTTCCCAATCCCTGATTCAAATGTAAACATTCCTTCCCCGTTTTATTTTTGAACTGCTTTATCTTTCTGGTCAACTTCTGCATCCCTCCTACTCTCTCTCTCTCTCTCTCTCACACACACAGACACACACGCACAGTGTGCGTCGCACACCCCCTCACACCACAGAGAGGGAGAGAGAGACATCCCTCACTCTTTCTCACAGACACGCACACGCCCTCACAGTCACAGGGAGAGAGAGCCATCTCTCTCTCACACACACAGACACAGCGTTGTCTTATTCACAGAACTGTTTGAGACCTTTCAGAAAACCTTCCAGTCCAAGTAACTTTAGAAACAGGTGAAGGAAGGCCATGGCTGCCAATACTTTACAATGTTGTGGATATAAATTTGTTTGTTTGGGTTTTTTCTAAAGTTCACTTGTTCAAGGGAAACATGCCAATCATCAATGTGGTAATGATTTTCTCACAGAATGTTTCACATCTGAGTTAAGCATTCAGAGCACACACCATCTATTTATCACCGAATCAGACTTGTTTACAGTTCATTAACAAATGCAACACTCTATGTCTGCCAGACAAATCAATGACTTTGAAAACCAAATCAACATGGCACAGTTTTTTCACGCCAAATGCCTACATGCTATGGGCTCATGGTTTTTCACACCGCATGCCTTCATAGTATGGATCTGTCTATGCAAACCATGTTGGATGCAATCATATAACCTTCCTGTCTAGTCTGACTGATCTTTACACACCAGAAATATGCTTCCACGTAAAGTGCGCATCACCATCTTTCACTATGAATCAAATGTCTAGCTCTAGGAGATGAGTACAAATAACTTGTGCAAAGCTACAATCATGATATAGATCATAAAAAATAGGTTTTCTATAGTGATGGCATTATCTATCTCTAGAGGGGAACTTGATTGCTACACACTAGAATTTTACGTGCATTATAGAATGCTACACAAATTACTATCCTCGTGCCCCATACCTTCACCACCCTCAAGCAAACACCTAAGTGCAGTTAAACGAACGTTTCAGACAGAGAGAGGGAGACACACACACACAAGATAAATTAGGGATTTTTTTAAAAGGCTAATAAGCACTCAGTGCTTTCTTTTCACAGCCAACCTTAGCTCTCTAAGGGAAATAAAGCCCATAGAAGGAAAAAAAGGAACAATTAAAGACAATGACAGCAAGGATGGCAATAAATGTCATATCATATGAAAGAAAAAGATGAATGCAGTAAAAATATCTAGTAAAAGCTCAAATACATATCATGAGCCTAAAACTAAAGCTGTGGAGTTCAGGTTAAAAATAGCATCGGTAATGGTAAGAAGATAATTTTTAAAGGAATTAAAAGATTGGCACATTAGAGAAGTATAATGCAAGACCAAGGGTTATTTAAACAGAGAAACACAGGGGAGAGGACAAAGACACAGAGAGACAGACAGATAGAGGACACAGACACAGAAAGTGGAAAAGGAGAGAGAAAGCTTTACCATTTACAAGGAACAGATAAAGAAGGAGTGTTGGTTGTCGTTTATCTCTGAACAGAACTTTCCAGCTTGGAAAAGACAGTCTCAACAACACAACATGTGTATCTATGTACATTTACTCTGGGGATTAACATGACATTGTGCTGTGTGAAGTAAATTCTTGTCAGCGCTACCACATCAACATTAAAATGGGGCAGGAGAAGTCTCTAAGCCTTCAGGTAACAAAGGTTACCATATTGATGACAGCGGCACAACAATAGTGCTGTTGTTTAGGTGCCAACAAAATGGACTGTGCAGAAGCTTGTTAACTGACAAATCTCAAAGGGGAAAAAAGAGGGGACAGCCATCATCAGCCACACCAAAACAGGGTGACACCAGGAGTCAGGGACCTTCACTTCCAATTTCAAGACAACACACACACAAAGAAAAAAATTACAAGGCAAAACAAAAGAAAAAAAATTCAAGACAAAAAATGTGATCCCTTTAGCTTTTAGCCTTGACAACCTTCCAGGGAGGCTAGGTCCTCCCACCTTTTCACACACATTTTACCATGCCCCTCTCTCTGTCCCCTGCTCCCTAAGGCCAACCATGTGTCCTTGACCTTCAGCTATACCCTCATGAATTCATTCCATATTAAACAGTCTTGGGTGAAGCTTGTATCCTGCTGAACTACAATTTAAGTTTCTCCCCAAACCTTTCAGTGGGCCAGAAACTTCCCTGCAAAGCTATACTTAATTACTGGACACTGCTTGACAATTGTTGCCACAACAAAATTCAGTATTGTGGTCATTCAATCTTGCTGGTCCCAACAATAAGCTGCCTAGTATTGTCTTGCTCTGCAAATCCTTTGGCCATAAATGTGTCATTCTGTTTTTGATTTAAATATGTGGCTAAATGAAAAAAAGTTATATTAGACACCCAAACACTACATTATATTAACTGCACCTAAACTTCAAAAAGAAATGAAAATGGTTATAAGAGATGTAACTCCAACAGTTATTAAACAGCAAGAGTTATTTTTCTGAGAATTATTTTTAACTCTGTGTTTTAGGGGGAATTATTTCACACTGCAGGCTATAAAATTAAAATATCATTTTAAGCTGAAAAACCATTTTCGGCAGCTTAAGGGAGAGGGAATTTCTCCAGAGGTGACATCTTGCATTAAGTTCTGCTAGATATATTATTATTAACCATGTACCCTGCTTTTTATAGCTTTCATTTCATCAACAGAACATGTTTCAAACATTTCACATACTTTCGCTTCTTCTGAGTTAGTACACTATCCACTGGTATGGTCAATTACCCATTTTCAAAGAATGCAAAGAGTGTGACTGGACTTTACCACTCCTGATCTCTAGATACGATGTACTGAGATAGTATAGTATATACACTCCAGTGTTTTTGACTGCTGATGCTTTGCACGACAGGGTTCATGAGATGCTGGTTGCTTTATCCCTGGGATCCCTTGCCATTATGTCACAGAACCCTACTGCAAGCATGTCATGTAGCCCTACTGCAAACATGTCATAAAACACTACTGTTAAAATGTCATAAAACCCTACTGCAAACATGTCACAGAACCCTACTGTAAACATGTCACAGAACCCTACTGTTAACATGTCACAAAACCCTATTGTTAACATGTCACAGACCCCTAAAGTGTTAACAAAACACAGCACCCAACATAGTCTTCAAATACACATGCATTAAAAATGTCATTGGTGGCGAGTCTGGAATTTGCAGGTCTCCACATTATATATATATATATATCACAACAGGCAAACAAACAAACAAATAAAACATTATGGCAAGTTTCTGATAAAAGTGAAAACTGTTAAACAGCTCACTGCTTGCTTCCATTTCTATATTTGAAGTAGAGTTTACTTGCAGCAGCATATGGCTGTGGGCAAACAGTTTTCCTGCCATTCAGTGTCTTGAATAATTGATAATCTCATGGGGAGACAGTTTCTGAAAATGTTTCCAAACTCACTGACTCTGTAGACAGGGACCAGCTTCCTGCCCCTTGCTTGTCTATGAGTCATGAAAAGTCAAAGGGATGTCTTGCAATATATATATATGTCAAAAGCTGCATCGGCATGGCTACACTAACAGACTGGGGTGTAAACAGAAGACACATCAGCGCAACACTAAGCATGATGTGTCTTTGAAATTGATCATATTATTTGTCAACCACAAAAAAAGATTGGTTGATTTTTGTTGCTCAACATCCTAGCACAAACTAGGTGCATATCAGGAAAGTGTTGCCTGAGAGTGAGACAAATGCTGCCACACTATGTCTGCTGTCGCAACATGGGCTTCGGTCCCACCCAGTCACATTATACTGCTACCAGGGCAACCAGTCCTAGTACTGTTCCCTATAGTGTAAGGCGTCTGATAGAGCAGTTACTAGATTAATAAATTTTAAGTCTTAGGTATGACTTGTCCAGGACATGAACCACTGACTTCCTGCCTTGGAGACGGACATATATACAGCTAGACCACCAAGGTCTTCAACCTCGAAAAATAACAAAGAAGATAAAATCTACCATGACTTCTTTTAAAAAAAGAGTCTACCAGTAAGAAATGTTAGGATGTAAGACAAGTGTAAAGGTTTTGCTCTGCGACAAAAGCCAGATTTTAACAAGTCTGCTAGTTAAGAAGTAAGGAACGCAAATTTAACATGTTTATGATGTGATACAATGCAAATTTAAAAAGTCCTTTGTTAAATATGTAAAAATGGAAAATTTTAAAGAGTTCATCCTGAGACAAAATGCAGACAAGCAAGAAAAAACAGCATTGAAAAGACAATATCAAAAAGTCAGCAAAATGAAAATTGTGCAGGTGACAAAACAGCTAATTGCAAACACAAAATAAGGTTTAAAAATCCATTTTTGCATTAGTTTCATATATCTTTAAAGTCTTTTATCTGGGTTAAATTAGAAAGTCTGTTATTTGGCACATCACCTCAGGTGACTCTTTTTGCCAAAGCCAGGTGCAGCTTATGGAACAAAACTAAAGGGAAACAAATCTATTTGAGAAGGTGGAAATATGGGACCTGCTTATCTCCCTTAAATAATTATATGTGAAGTGGTTGCAAGCAATTGAAGTTGTTACATGGCTGCTCTTAGAAAGCCATCAGAAAAGGAAATCCCACATAAAGTTTCAGTGAAAATAATGCAGAGCAGTCAGAAACCCTGCATTGCATAGGACTGCAGATGGTCCACCACCATTGTACAAATTACAGGAACAAAACACATTTCACACTACATTTGTGCATCCCTTTGTGTGTTTTATGACAGTTGGATCTGGTATCAGATAAAAACAGTACACAAGATGTATTTTCTGACAGCTGTCTTACAAACACATTAATTAGTAACATGCTTGACACTGAATTAAAAAACAATAATAAAGCCAGATGTTTACGAGTTTACAAATGTTTGTGAGAAATTGTTAGCAAGAATGTAGTGTTTACATCACAATACACATACCCCTCATGGAAGCAATGACCAGCACAGGCAACCAGACTCATCTTTTGAACTGTCTCCAGCTGATCTGAGGTACCATTGTCATAGTAACAACCCTGCAGCCAGGTATCTTTCAAAAGGGTCACTTCAGCTGTAGACAAGACAGCACTTAGTAAAATCTCTTGTAGCTGTACTGTTTGCTTCATAATAAACAAAAGAGTCCTTTCATGTTCTTGTCTTTGGATGGACTCATGATAATACAACATAAATGGAAACGAGATCTGCTTAGAGTAATAAGTGCCTTCCAGGTGGTTAGAAGAAAGTTTATGAGTATTTCAATTTAACCATTATTTTGTGTAGACAACACTGTGCGAGTTCTGCTCAGCATATTCTGCTATCACAGTTTCTGTATTGACAAGAGGGAACGCATCAGTTTATCATCGGGCAGTAATGTTAAAGTGCTATGATGATTGGTTCCAGTTTACCATCTTCTAAGTTCTTTTCAGTGTTCCAGAATGCTGGTGGTAACAATTTCTCTCCTTCAACCGAGGAAGCAATATATAGTAAAATACAAATCACAGTCTGAGACCTTTTAGTTTTTCATTTAGCAGATCTGACAGACATATTTGGAAGAAGACGTGGTTTATTTTGCTTAAAGTATCTTTGCACCAGGGAAATATTACAAGAATTAATTAATATTAATCAATATTACCTTGATGCTAAACATGTACCCAATGTTTAGACAGCGCCAAATGTCTAGCCCAAAACTTGCAGCAAGAATCATAGACTGAATGAAAGACATTGAAAAGTTTTCATCTCTGGTTCACGAGATCTTGGAGGTAGCTGCGCAAGGTGGGCTTTTTTTTGTTGTTGTAAAGTTGGGTAGCTAGCTCAGCTGTCCATTACCGCTTTGCAATGTTATACACACATTCTTTCAATAATTATAGTCTTTCCACATGATCTGTGTTTCTGACAATTGACAAACAATACTTCGCAGGTAATTGCCTGGATTGTTTAGTAAACAACCAATCTGACGTAGATTATCTTATACAATGTTCAAACTTGCTTTATTAAAAATGTGTGATCGGAGGTGAACACTTGCGATAAATAATTACCTGAAACTAGTGTCTGAAGAAACAGCAGTAATAATATAATTCTTGCGTTCATCTTATAGCTTGGTATCAATCACTGTCTATCGAATCCATCAGTTTCTCTCGTGCTCGGACACTCGTCAAGGAGTGTCCATTATCATCTGTTCAAAAGAAGTTCGCAGGAAATAAACTTTCCAGACCAATTCCTACTCGAAGACTTACACACAAGTCGAGTTCCTCTGTTTCCCACATTATCCCTACTGTTAGCAAAGAAAGTTACTACTTTTTCAACCAGAATTCTGGACTGAAATAAAGTTCTTAAATTTCTTTGAGACAGATCGCGATTTATTTCCCAGAGAGGGTGGCTAACTTTTGGGGCGCTGCATCACAAAGCATTTCGGGGGTGAAGAGGCTGCCCTAGGGGTGCAAGACGCTCATTGGCTCATCGTCTGCTGTGGGACAGGTACTCGGGCTCGAAACGCGTGGTTCCATAATTTCTACGTGTAGAAAAACGCTGCTAGAGAACTTCAGAAATTCAGCACGCGCTTTTCTGGTGAAACCCTTCTCCTCTTCTTGCCTCGTGCTTGCTGTTCTAAGCACAGAGAGCTTACAACCTTTTAATAATAACAGTGATATTATCAAAACTGATATTGTTCCAAGACCAATGCCAAATGTTTTCCGTCTTCTTATTTCAAAGGTATAATAACTGCAATAAGATGCGTGTTATGTTTTCCGTCATCGTGTCTTGTGGACGTTCTACCCCTCCATTACCCCTGCCCTGCTACCCCTCGCCAGAGGGCAACAGGAGTCTGTTTCTAGTTGGACGGAATAAATCTAGTGAATATATATAAGTCTGATATAAAGTGATAAATGCCATCGGCTAATTCGGCCCCTACAGAGGCGTTTTCTTTCCACACCGGCTACAACCACAGGAGTAACTGCTTGCGGGTAAACGTAGTCATCTGATTCTCGTTAAAATCGAGTCTTCTTGAAATCCGGGGTCGTCAAGCGAACATTTTCAAGAACGTTTACCATATGTGACGTCCACCCATCAGACCCCTCACGGCCTCCGGCTCAGTCCCTCGATATCCCTTGTAATGTTAACTTTTGTGAGACTACACACTGGATGTTGTTTTCCTCTGAAGACATATAGTAATATCAGAGTGATATAATAACATGAATATATTTATTCACTCACTTTTAAATTGCCACCTAGTCGGGTTTCTTCACTTTTCAGGAAGTCAACAGTTTTTCCCTCAAAATTCCACCCCCGGTTTGGTTACAGGTCTAAGGGACATAAGTCTTAACGCAAGTCCCCCTTTTCTGCCGAGCACGGTTCCCTCCCCTGAAGAATCCCGTAATGTCCGAGCGAGGGCGGTCCTGATTGTCTTCAGCCATAGTTCTGTTCCAGTTCATTCGATTCTTTGTTCTTTGTAGTTTACAGTTTTCCGTATAGTTTAGTACTTTACGACTGATTGTTTTATGTAATAGCTATCTATAATTAGTAATTTGTTACATAAACTGGAAGTATGGAAGAGGTAATGCAACACAACATCGTGGGTAATGGTTGAGCTTTATACTTTAAGGAGGCAAAAACCCTCTTCTATTACGACGTTTAAAACTTAAAGCAAGCAACTTAATTAGATTTCTGGCAGGTAGCCCCCAGGGCGACATGATATGCAAGGGAGAGAACCAGTAACAAAGGGTCCGCTAGACTTTTCTTGTTTGCTTCCCTTAAGGATGCCCCCCCCCCCCGTACTTCCATGTCATGATAAGCAGTATATCACTGGTATGGAATGAATTGGTTTAGTAATAAAACTTGCACCAAGTCCTTCAGAACAAGCTATCCTTCATAACTCTCTTGTGTCTATCGAGGACTTTCTCGCAGAGGGACACGTCACCTATGGTGTAGAATTGGGGTAGAAAGTAAATGTGAGCGAGTTAGAGACCGGGTGGGGGGGGGGGAACTGGCCTGAAATGTCATTTAGAGAAATGTTCTTTCAAAATGGATAACAATAACACTTTTGCTAGTTCCGTGATAAGTGAAAAAAAACGAAAAGCAGATTGTGAAATCCTTAGGTTTCAGCAGTTAAGTCAAGGCTCAATATTTTTCAGGCCTTTAATTTTTGTAAGTAACGTTATGTGGATCCATGAAACCATGCTTGCTACTTGCTTGTGCTCGCGCGTGTATGCGCGCGGTGACTGGGTGCGTGCGTACGTGTGTGTCGCAGAGAGAGGCGGAGAGGGAAAGAGGATGAGAGATGAAGAAAGGGCTGAGGAGGGAAAAGGAACAAAGGAGGATTCTACGGAGATCGAAATACTAGAAGGTTGAAGAAGGGCCATAGGGGACGGGCATGGCTATGGCAGAACAAGTTGCCAACTGACAGTTGCAGAAAAACTGGCTTCGTTAGGCCAGTGTGTTTAGAGACGCTGGTGTCCCTGCCACTTAATTAACAGCACCACGTGCTTAATTAAAAGCTTAAAGATGCGACCCGGTAACTGGAGGATGTGAGCAGGGAATGAAGGCACAGAGAACTGAGAGAGTTCCTCCTAAAAAGAAAGAAAAAATCGAAAGAGCACCTCACACAAGGCAAGCAGCAAAAAAAAAAAAAAAAAAAGTTTCATTAGGAGCAGGAAGGCGGAAGGGTGATTGGGGCAACAAGAACCAGTTTCTGTTCTAACAGTCAGTCCTGTTTAGCAGGCAGCTAACGAGGTCTGTGATCACAACTCACTGCCGAATCGAACTGTCGATTCTCGCTTTTTCGCCTCTCATTGCCGGGATGGGGTGACGTCAGTACACTCTCTCCCCGTCTTTAAAAAAAAAACTGCAAGCGGTCTTTGATCCGAAAAGGAATTAGGGACGCTGCCACTTCAGATATAAGCCAATGCCTGGCACCCATTCACCCTCTCCAAACACGTCAGGCGAGAGGCCTTAAAGAGAGAACAGAGGTTCAGATGTCCTCCACTCTCATCCAACGTAAACTATGGGATTTTTGCTGGGCCATGCTTACTTAGTTTCATTAATTTTACTTTATTAAATAACCTTAATCGATCCACTACGAGTTGGCTGTGCTGTTGTTACTCGAAAGCATGCAGCGAGCTTTTAATAAGGAAATGCTGTTAAAGGAAAATGACTCGCTTTTAAACATAGATTTAAATTTATAACAATCGTTTCATACTGTTTCAAGTTCTGGATGCTGAATCTGAAAGGAGCGCGTTCGGTTGATAAACGCTTAAAATTGTTTGGCTGAATCTTCGAAATGAAATGCATAATCAACACACATGGTAAAATAATAAAATTTAACGATTTCCTTTAATATTTCCGGTTTTGTCTACCGTTCGTGGTGACCCTTGACTCGCTTGACAGATTGCTTCCAGGCAGTGGGAGGCGGCTTTGTCGTGGTAGGGGTGGCCGTTTCTAACTTGTCGTCGCCTGCTTCGTGATTATTTCCTTTGCTGAAACATGTGCCCCGGATTCGCGAGGCACCTCGGGACGGCTGGGCTATCCCTTCTGATTGGCTAAACACTCTCCAGGCCCCTAATGGCGGCGGAAATCGCTCCAAGGTGCCAAACAGATGGCAAACGCCTTTCCCTGGGCTGGTTTGGGTTATCTACCTCCCCACCGACGGGTCATCCCTACAAAACCCGAGGTTTATAGGACGTTTTGGGAGTAATTACCTAGGTGGCGCAGTAATCTCTCGCCCTTTGGTCTTATTTATCACCAGATCAGTCCGTCAGCACCTTCCTCGCACCTCCACCCAACCCCTTTGTGGACGGGGGCTTTTTTCCTTGGGAAAAAGTTCAGACATTTGCACCCGAGCAAGAAAGATGGCGTCTAATGCGGTAAGCGGCAGGCAAGATGGCAGATTCACACAACTGCCGGATCACTGCTGTCTCTCTCGCCTCCCACACCACTGTTTCTCCCTTCCTCTCTGTCCCTACTCCTCTCCAAAATCTTTTGATCTAATGGATACATTTATTCGCAAGCCGCTTTCGTGTAGAATCTTTAAGTCTTTTGTCCATAACAGAAAGTGTCGCTAATGAGGCGTCGTCATGAAAGCTATTCAATGATCACTCATAGGTTTGTTTGTTTGTTTGTTTTTGTCTCACTCGTTCGGGCACACGCGCTCTCGCAGACACACAAATCGCACGCACTCCTCCCCCCTCCCCCGACAAGTACACACATACGTACCCACGCGCACACGGACAAGGAAGAACTCAGGCATACTCGCGTGCGCCAAACGAGGGAACGGACGAGAAGAGATATGAAGATAGACGGACTAGGCAAAGGGCGCGCAAGCGGCCATCCACTGCACTGTCAAACTCAGCGGCGTTTACCAGCCGTGCTTTATTGCTTTGTGAACGCTTTAGTGTTTTTTCATGACAGCCGGGAATAGGGCTTGGGGAGGAGTTCGCTCGGGGGGTGGGAAGGTGTTGGAGGGAGAGAGGAGGAAGAGGTTTTGTACTGCCGAGAGGAATGGTAAAGAAGGGACGGGGAGATGCCGGGGCTCAGAAAGGCGAGGAAAGGACAAGAGTTTAGGCAAAGAGTGACTGGGCGAATAGGGTTTGCTGCCTGCATGTTTCGTTTCAGCGCTCAGTCCCTTTAACAGCAGCAGGATCATGGTCATGCTTTCAAGTCCCGTCTCCCGTGGTTTCCCGTTAGACATAACCACGGGTCTCTAAGACCAAGACTAGCATTTCTCCCCCCTTATCGAATTCTCTAGGGGCGAGGAGAGTTCTTCCCCCTTTCTGCAAACCTCCTGTCAGCGTGTTGGAGGGCAAAGCCTGCAACTTCAAATTGAGTTTCTTCCAGGAACACGGAAATTGAAGTTTCTTTTGCATGCATTATTCAGCCGCCTAAGCAATGGGGACGCAAACGAGATTTGAAAAAAACCTTGGGCCGTTAGGAAGACAAATACTCACTTCCCATCGATCCGACAAGATGAAGGGCGCTGCTGACGTCATTAACGTTCATTTGCAATACGCTGCCGTCTGCATCTCGTAGTATGCAGTTCCGGCCTGGAAGACTCTGTGCGTGTGTGTTCCTACAAGGATACTAATATCACAGCTCCCAATCTTTCTTTCTTTCTGTCTTCGTCCCTGCATGTCTGACAGTTTTTCTTACTGTTTTCTAATGTGTTTTTCTGCTTCCATTAAGTGTGAGAGAAAAGGAGAAGGAACGGAGGAAAGAGAGAGCAAGAGACAGAGGTGAGCGGAAGGGAGGTAATTAAATAGCCTGAGAGGACGCGTAGGTACTCAGGTAGGGTCTGAATGACTTCAGGTAGAGGGCTTGAAAGAAAGAAAGAATGAATGAACGAAAGACATAAAGAAAGAAAGTTCGAGCAGACGGTGTCATTCTCACGGTCGTCACTCATACGAACTGCTGCAGAACGCCTGAACGCGTATGGAGAACGCGGTACGCTGGAACAGCTCAAATGCGAGCCGCAGGAACCAAGACGCTTGCACCGTTCTCTTCACCTCCCCACGCGTCACGGCTTCAGGCCTGCTGTTGCTGCTGCTGCAAGACACCTGCGCAAACTATGGCCTGGGGCTGCTGCTGTGGCGAAGCCAGAGACCCCGCTGCGGGCTGCCCTCCTTTGAGGTTCGTCCTGAAAAAAAAAAATTTAGGAACGCTTGCCGGGACCGACTCGGCCAGACACCGTGTTAATTCCTATCGCAGGCTTCGTAAGTGTGATTAAAAACAGATCGCCACCCCCTCTCCCTTCTCCCGTCCCCCTTCCCAGCTTTCCTCCTTCCTCCGCCTGGGCTGCAGGTCTTCTGCGCTCGTCTCCTCACCGCGAAACATCATCTCCGTCATCTCCTCCGCTGTTCTGTTCACCGATGAATTAACCAGAGGCACGGCGAGCAGATTCTGATGAAATTAGTTAACATCGGAAACTGACAACTGTATACAGACACGCGCTCCCCGTCACGTGACACGTCCTTGTCAGTTTCTTATCAGCCCCTACTTGTTTATCCTCTATCTCCCTGCGAGGCGCTGTGTGCTGGAACTATAATCTAGTCTTCTTGTTCTTCGGTCCTCGACAGTCCTCGCTGGCTTTGAAAAGAACTGGGGAAGGAGGGAGTGGAGGGAGGAGAACGACAAAACGTTCCATAGGAAGTGGAGGGGAGGAGGTTAAAAGGATGTCAATTAAGAGTAGATAAAAGGGAGTTGATTAATGGAACTGACGACGAGCTAGAGAGGATCGAACTGAGAAACTAAAATCGTAGTTCGCAAGAATCGAGGGCTTGGCTGCATAAACGTTCGGACCTCCTTCTCGTTAGGGTAACGTACATTTCAGCCTGTGAATATGCTCCATAACTAGCTTTGAGGACAGCTCTGTCACGTGAACGCATAGTTTTCTTACTGATATGGTCAAGATGCCAGATAGGTTTTCTGATCATGCCTGTACACAGAGACATCAACTAATCAGGAAGTGATGGAAGTTCTAGTCAGTGTCGTTGTATAACAAGGACTAGTTATTTGTTAGTTGTGTCTGAACTTAAACCACGGACTTCCATGGCGACCGTCACTGAAAACATGCAGCGAACGAATGTTTACAACATAAAGGGTGGGGGTGGAAGAGTCCTTTTGTGATAAACGGCATCATTAGTACAAACTGCAAATCCACGTGCTGCACGAAAACCCCTCTACACTATTAGTTATTCTCAGCCCATACCCCATGGATCTACAAAGTTTGAGGTACTCTGCTCTCTCTCTCTCTCCCTCCCTTATGATGCTTTCTCTTCATCCTCCTATCTACCCCTGTCTCACACCACTCGCTCACTCGCGAACGTACACATACTTGAATTCTCTCTCACACGGCACGGATCACGCACTTAAGATGCTTTCTGCGAACAAGTTTCCACCCACTGCACGTTTTTGGACGTGCCTGGAAGTCACTGTTGCTGAGGTTGTACTTTACAGACTCGAGGCAGTGTCTGCCTGTCTAGCCCTCAAAGTACGGGAGGGGGTTGTAGATAAATGTAAAAAAAAAAGCTCTCCAATAACCACCGCTGTGGCTGAAGCGAGGCAATCGTTGCAGTGTCCTGAAGGCATGCCACAGTGGAGATGCCCAGGTGTTTTGTGTGTATCACACCGCCACAACAGTCGCAGACAGGTTTCCATTACCAAGCCCCATTTCCACACGCAGCCGTTGGGCTTTATCATTTCCTGCCTGCCACAAGCGTGAGGTGAAAAACTTCATGACGTGGGCCGAGTCTGGAAGTGACACTAGCCTGCCAAGCAGACTTGCGCGGCCTGAAATCTTTCAGACAGTTGAGGGATTAAAACCTTTCTCACCGCCCTTGTCGAGGAGGGTGGAATTCTTACGTAGAGAGCGAGATGCGGCAGGGTCTGGCAAGCCGAGAAATTAATTGTTAATGCCACCCTGGGAGCCACCAGAAGGTGTGGGAACTTATTTAGTTTTTCGTCATCGGCCGCTTGCGTTGGCTTGTCGCCGGCTTAAAACGAGGCTTGACAGACAAATTGGGAGGTTGAAAAAGGGGCAACACTTCGTGTGGGGTGGGGGGAGGGGGACCTTCACGCTCCAACTCATACATCGTACACGTATAAAAGCCTAACTCGTGCAGATAGGCAAGAACACATACATATCCGCGCACCCGCGCACTCACGCTCACACATGGAAAGTTCGGATGATTCGTAGAGTATCTAGTGTGAGGTTGGAAAATCGCTCTTAAAACAGCCAGTGATACATAATTCTAACCTTGGTAAGTCTACCGTTGAACAGCAATACTACAATATGCCATCCCACCTAAGGAAAACACTAGCATACCGCCCCGAATAAGTCTACCGTAGTAAATCAGTGGTTCGTCATCCCAGCCGAGCTAAATCTACTGTAGAACGGAGTGATATGTAGATTTACATAGTGCCCTAGCAAAGCCTAGCGTATAGGACAGTACTGTGGTATAGCCAGCTTATTACGTGTAGTACAGATTGCAGGAGAATATTTAATCATCTGTCCAATAGCGCAACGGAGCTGCCAGATACACCAATTCCTGAAAGGGGACACCTGGTGACTAGAGGTGGCGCTACGTACCGAAATACGGGTAAATGCCGGTATGGTCTTAAAACTGTATTGGCACTGGTCTTCATACCCGTATATATCGCAAGGGAAATAATCAGGTTAATAATTAATAATCTTTATTAATTAAAATAGAGCTTGTGCTCGGAATCAGTGATTAAATCCATACGAGAGATTATCCCTTACAGCAAGTACAGTTACAATCAAGTCAACTGAACGATAACGCTTTTGTAAGCATAAAATTAGCGGGAAGGCGGCAGTCTGCCATGTTAACAGCTGGACTCAACACTTCCGACTTAGACCAGAACATCGAACTTTTCACTAAAAACTAATTGCTGTGATTTGAAGCAGTCTGAATACCTCCTAACAACATAACAATGTTGATTACAGGTAAAGCAGATCCTAAAACAACCTTCTCGTTAGGGTGAACAGCTATTGTGTGTGTTTTTTTTAAGCAGCATAAACTGATCAACCAAGCAATCAAAGATTACAAACTAACATTAAATACTAACCCTCGCTGCAACCACTACTACTTGATGGCAGCAGTCCAGCAAGTTAGAGGGAAAAAGCCTCTTAAATGAAATATCAAAACGCAGTCATTAATATTCATGAAAGGGTGGGGGTCGTTCCCGTTTCCGAGATTCTTATACCACGGACGACGGTTATAATAGCGGACCAACAGGTTTTCTAAAATCTCTTCGTTTACTATTATCCCCTACGTGTACCCATATATATATATATATGTGTGTGATGTATACTGTTGTGTCGTTTTGAATTCTATACCCCCCACCCTCTGTGATTAAGAATAAGCCTTGCCTTGATTTCGAAATAGCTACTTTTTTTGGTTTTTAAAAAACATAAGAGTGACTTGGATATAGAAGAACAAGTTGCTGTCCGTCCTACATGTCATCAAATTAGCAGGTGATCTGACGTAACACATACGGCCAGGCCACATACATCAAACGACACCATCCGATACCTTGGCACGACTACGGTGCTGGGGCAAGGCGCTGTAGACGCAGCCAACACACAGCAGACTGCGCAATGACGGACATACGTAGCTAAATAAATTTCTTGGCTGGAACACGTCTGAACATTTTTCCCTCCTCAGACAGCCCGCGTCAGCTGCTGGTGACCGTCACGTCTGCCCGCGAGCTGTGCAATTCTTGCCACACTCAGGGGACTCCCTGTCCGCCACTGCTCCCTGCTTGACGGATCTGCCGTGATCCATGAGCTCATTTCACTCAGCCAGGCTTTGTTCAGTTTCAGTCCAACCCAGCCCATGAGTGTAAATGCGGCAAAGACACGGTTTTGATTTTTCATCAAGCTGTCATGAACACAAGGTGAGCAATGAATGGACAGAGGGTGCAAGAGAGGGACAGAGAGCACGTGTTTGTGTCGGCAAGTGCGAGCGCGTTCACCGCACGCACTTGTGGACATGTATGTTTGTGTGTATGCGTGTTCGCACGTCGAACTTCCAACCAGTTATTGTCTCTTGGCGCCCACTTTCTGATGTGCAGCATCAATATCATTATTCAATCCGAAAGTTCGCTTTATTGTTCATCCTGTTTTACCTCCCCCTTGTGCCGAGTTCTTGCCCTTCGCTGTGCCCATGGCCTGTGTGCCAGCGCCATCTGTCGCTGAAGGGACGGTAAGCCGCTGTGCAGTTGTTTGTGTTCATAACCCCGACAGATCCCTGCCCTGCCGTGTTTATTTCATTAAACCTGCTGATCTAGTTACTTCCCTTTTGCCGTCCAAAGGCCCCCTTCAGTCTCGATCCTTCATTAATGACCTTATACGCCCCTCCACCTGGAAGAATCTCACCCCGTTCTTTCCATGACTGTGGTATACTTCGTTTATGTGTGAGTGAGGGTGCGCGATCAGGTTGACCTTAGTGTGGAGAAATACTTCATCTTTCATGCATGCATACACACGTGCACATTCTCTCTCTCTCTCTCTCACATACACACACCCCGCTCCTCAGAGAGAGGAGGAGGGACGAGAAAAAAGGAGTAATGGAGTGAAAAGACAAGAAATAAGACCAGAGTATGGAAAGAGAAATGGGACGAGAAAAGAGAGAGAGACTAAGAGAATAGGCTCGATGAAAGAGGAGGTGGGAGGGACTGGGAGACGAGGTGCATTTTTCACCTGGGACTTATTATCTCGGAGCTCAATAAATGCGAGGGTCACAGGTGCGCTCTTCTCGTCCCTCTGTGCCCTTCCATCACCTGATTAACGCCCGGCGCGCAACCCGCTCTCTCTCGTATTTTGCCTCGCGTCACTCTGTGTATTTTGCTCCACTCGCGGACAACTACTTCAAAGGCAGTCAGTGTTGTTTGTCCCAACATCGCCTGTGGGTATGGGCAGGAAGGTGGGGGCACAAATTGCACTGCTGCAGATTCGCTTTCCTCACTATCTTTCATTGTTGCATTAACAGCAACAGCCTGCAAGAAGTGGGCATAACTCTTGCACGTAGCATGCAAACATTATCTTTAGTAACTGACTTAAAAGCAGAATAATCTGCTGTAGCGTGTAGCATTTTTTGCTCAGTGAAATTCCAATAAACGAAAGAGAAATTAAATTCTGACCTCGCTGTGCGGACTGAACGCATCTCGTCACCCAGTCTTCCACTCCCAGCTGACAACGCCACGCAAAAACGCAGAAAAAATGCAGAAAAAGACAGATAGTGTGAGGAAAATATAACGAGAAGGAACAGATAAAACGAACAGAGACTGCTGCAGATGGAAAAAGAGATTGAAGGACACTGTGTTTAAGCGACTCAGATAACTTGCAAGAACGGGGTCAGATTTGATGTGCATGGGAGCCGCCATTACTGACCCCGACAAAGGCTGAAAGACGACATATCTAGAGAAAACCCGCAAACGCTAGGCTTTGGTTTCGCCCTGATAGAAATATCAGGCATTGCCAGCAGCCATGAAATTCGCCACCTATTTGACTTATGTCGCATTTACTGCACGCCCTATCTTCTCAGGGGGATTCCTTGTCTTTTCCGGATCCCGCGTGCAAAGCAGGTTCTCGGTGTTCTGTGGGGGATGGGGCATGTCTTATCTGCTTTCTGCCGCTGAAGGGAGTCTGTGCACGGGTCTGCAGCGAAATTGATAAATGCAAATACAAATTATCTGGTGAAGTCTTTCAGAGAAGTTTCTCTTTCCCTCATCCTTCTCTCTATCCCGTCCTCTGTCTTTCCCTCCCTCTCTGTCAAAGTGTTTTCACTATTCCTGACGTGCCTTTTCACGAGCTCGAGCCCCCATCCGCCTACAATCTCTTCATACAGAATCACGTAACAGTAATACAAT
>SMGT01002340.1:183243-204806 GCA_004794575.1 Lanistes nyassanus | reverse complement strand
TGAAAGATGACTACCACTTACATACAGAATTACTTAACAGTAATACAATGAAAGATGACTACTACTTACATACAGAATCACGTAACGGTAATACAATGAAAGATGACTAGTACTTACAGAATCACGTAACAGTAATACAATGAAAGATGACTGCTACTTACATATAAAAGAGTGCAATGGTTCATCTATTGAGGGGATGTCCCCGGCTTTATTTACAATCTAGGTCTACACGTTAACTATCATACAAAGCTGCCATCACCTGCTAGTTACAAACGACAAGAAAAATAAGGCTCACATACGTTATCCAGAACCACTCTGCACAAAAACTAATTACTTGCAGAAAACGCACAACACTATGTCACACTGACCTTAAAGTTCGTACAACCCTCTGTACCAACGAAGGTGCCCCTATCTCTTCTATCAACGATGACTTGATAGTAGATTTCCCAGCCTGCATGAGCATTTTAAGTTAGATGGATAATGGACCGACCGACCGACCGATTGATTGGTTCAAACTAAACGGGTATGAGTTAAAAAATGAATGAATGAATGAATGAATGAATGAATGAATGAATGAATGAATGAATGAATGAATGAATGAATGAATGAATGAATGAATGAATGAATCCGAAGAGAGTGAGGAAGGATAAGGAAAAAACCCTACATGACATGATAAATTCGTACTGCTGCCAATAAACGTCTTGTTTCATTCATATCCATCCGAGTGCTCTGTTTTAATACCAACGGTGCCTACCGGCCATATAAGTTTACGACAGGCGTACATGGCTGCCTGAGATAGCTGGAGACTGGAGTGAATCCTTCTGGTTAACCGGACGGAACATGGACAGTGATTTATGGCAAGCACTGGGAGTCACGAAAACTGCTGAGCTGGAAAAATACACTATCCTCCTGATGTGTTTAAATAAGTAGTTTTATAGATTACAGCGATGTTTAGTTCCAGTTATTGTTATAATAATAATACTACAGTTTTTTCAAATTATTTTTTGGTGAGAAAAGTATTAGTTTTCTTTGTGCGAGGATGCACTCGGACAAGCCAGTATGCGAAAGAAGGATTTAATTTTTGACGTGTGATTGGTCATTGTTGAAAACAGCTTTGCCCGGATGTTATTTGTTTGTTGTTACCCTCAACTCTCCCCACCCCCCTCTCCCCTGCAGATCACAGCACCAGTTGAAAATCACACGCTGACGTCCTTGTTGAATTCTTCATGCAAATTTTTTAATGTTCCGGAAATTACAGAGGACACAAGCAGTTGTGTTCAATAGAGTAGCGCTCCAGCTGAGAGAGTCATCTACTGCTGTTCTCTTCTGCCGATTTTACTTATATTGAATTTATTTATTGCCCTCTAAGGGCCGGAAATTTCTACATACCCATTCGTCTACTAACACTCATCCTGCCATGGGAGAAGACTTCACTGCAGTTCGGTACTGACGGGACGTGCAAACAGTATTCCTCGGAGACCAGTAGCTAGTTCTATGGTGTGATTTGTCTGGCCCGGACGAGCTTTCTCTGAAAGCCAGCTGAGTTACTGGCCGAAAGGGACAAGTGAGCCGCGCTTTGATACCATCGATACAAAGCTAGTATTGAAATAATAGTTGACAAAATGCCACTGCATTACATCGTCATTTTTCGGGATACTCAAACTTTGGTGACAACTGCAAGTGGTTAATTTTCGAGAAGTCGTGTTCAAATCGTGGACACCATCAGAACTCGGTTATAAATCGAGACATTGTTGACTGGTTGCCACAGTGTTTGCATCTGCGCTTAGGGTCATACGATCAGTCGTAATAACTGTTTCCCCCTAGTGTATAGACAGCATAATAAATATTAACCGTGGAGAGGATATACCAGCGTCCATGCAGCCCAGACCTTGAAGATGCAATGTATAAGTTACACTCACGTTGCTTTTGCATCTCCATAAAGGCCTGTTCACACTGTACAATTTATGGGCGCACTGATTTATAGACAAGGGACAAGAACAATGACGCAATCCAGTCTCTGTGCTCAGCGCAACATTTTATAATACATATTTCACGAATCGCAGGGAAGAATATTGATGACAGCAGAGCAGAATCTTTAGCAAGAGTGAGGTCAGAGGGTAGGCTGAGAAGTGAAACTACAACACAGAAACAGCAAGTCCTACCCTAACCCCTCCCAGCTCCCTCATCCAGTGCGGAAGGCTGGATCCTGTCGGGAATAGGCACTCCGGTGGTTGCTCAGATTGAAGATAATCAAGTGGAACAGCCGTGTCCAGCGTGCTTGCTGCATGACGCTTTGTCAAAATCTAGGCCCCCTGGATTGAAATTCAACCAGGCGCCCAGAGCAAGGACAGAACGGGAAATAGGCGTCAAATGCGTGACCCAGCATGCAACAGGACTTCCGAAGTTAATACAACTGATTGGCTCTTCCAGAAGTGACACGCATTAGATGTAGATGAATACACCTTTTATTTCCAGAGGGACGATTGTAATGTTAGGACGGAGTACGTACAACGGGGTCTGCCCCACCCTACCCAATGTTTCTTTGCTAGTTGGAGCTCTGGGTGCGGCTATCAAGGTTTGATAATTTTACGAAAATAGGACGGACGCATTGTCGCCTTTTGCCTACACACTATTTGGCATGCATCTCAGAATATATAAATGCCTTTTTCATACTTCGCTGGTAAACAACATGCAAGATGAAAATGTAAATACTGTATACTACTGTGGACGTCTGCACAGGTTAACTATAACTTTGTAGCTAAATAAATAACATATAATTCAACAGAATGGTAGTAATTTTCATTGGACACTCTGTCTGCACAAAATGAAGTTTACTATCCTACAGCAGTATAAGTGATGTCTGTGTTAACCAAACTGCTTCCAGCTTAAGTACAAGTAATGCGCACTAGTGGTCTCAAGGCAAATATCACCATGGCCGTCTTCTTGTTTGAGAGTAATCCGCCCATAAGTGCGTAATATTTTTAGGTACAACAAAAGGAACTAAGCGAAGCGCGAGTTAGACAACAAGTCAACGTTTCGGGGCATGGCCCCTTCTTCCTGCAGAAGGAAACCTTTAAGTTCCTTTTATTGTACCTATATTTCCCCGAGCCCCAGTCACCTGTTTCTTTTTTCTTAATATTTTTTAATTACGTCGCTACAAGAGAAGTACAGTAAGTCTGCCGTAAAATCTGTGCAAGGATCCACTTCAGTTTTTTTTTTCCTTCTCCTGGCAAAGACAGAGATGTCGAACAAGATTCTCATCTCACCAGCCCTCCCAACCGCAGCCACCTCCTCTGCGACCTTCTCCCTCGCTTTGTGATAACACCATTGCCAACAAACGACCTTCTTGTTTCCTGTCTTGCTGCGAGAGCAGTCCAACGGAAAGTGTGTGACGTCATCGACCGCGTTTCTTCGCTGAAAATAACAGTCTGGGAATGGCCTGTCAGCACACGGGGTTCACTTTTTGTAGTGTTGTAAGGATCATTTCCGATTGTGAAGATACCTCGTAGGTAGTTGTCCGCCACCAGCCAGGACCTCTCAGAGGCAGGATTGACCGGACACCAAATAGAATATTTTTTTTATCCGTTGTTTGCCACCTCTGGGAAATGCTTATGTCCATCGAAAGTTTCCTGCTGTACTTCCAGCAAATGAAAACCCCTGAGGAATTGAAAGCCGCTGTCCCCAGTGTTTCTAGACCCGATCCCAAATTTTCTACTGATCCAGAAAAAAGCCCACTGAAGACCCACCAGCCACAAAAATAGAAACTACACGGCAGTGTTCGGTGCCTCGATAAAGGAGATGTTGTAGATGTAGGAAATGTGCACGTTTTATACACACTGTACATATTTATATTGAAAGCTTTTAATATCAGAAAACAACATCGAGTTAGTGAGAGATTTCGGATGAGTAAGAGAGGAAGAGGGATGGAAAAGAGAAGAGGGAAGTGATCTGGGGCTGGTGAAAGACAAAGAGGGGGTGTAGGAAAGCGGTGAGAACACGCAAGCCCAGCACAAAGACTGATTGCTGCAGCGGAATGCCTCTTGGTGCCGAGATGAGATGCTGGGTCTTTGAAAAAGAATCTCTCTTCTCTTCTGCAGGCATCCTGCACCTTGTTGTCGGGCTGTTGGCCTTCTCGCTGTGTTGCTGCGTCCGTTGGGATCATGTTGTACGCTTCGCTATGGCACCATCGACAAGTATTGCCGAAAGATGTTGTTTTTGCAAAAACAGCGCAGTCCCGGCATGCTCTCTGTTTCTTCAGGAGGTCGTTTGCGGTGGAGTTTTCAGGATCGGGTTTGCGGGAACAGAAAGCAGCATTGACGTGTGAAGAGTGCTCGAGGTGAGCCGATAAACGGAGGGATGGAGGGAGAAGAGAGGAAATGGAGACCACAAGGAGAAGAAGACAGATGAAAAAACTAGAGAATATGAAAGAGAGAAAGAAGAGGGAAGTGCCGGGAGGAGGAAGTAAAAAAGAAAAAAGCGAGAGGAAAGGAGGAAATCAGCGGGGAAAGTAGATGACTAGGACCCCCTCCTCCCCTCCCCCCAAAAAAAGTCAACAACAGGGAAATAGGGCAAGGAAAGTGAGAATTTTTTTCTTTGAGGCGTCGAAGCAGTTGGGGAATTGGCGGTGGTTCCTCAGACTCATTCGATCTCAGCAACACGCTGTGTTTCTCTTTCTTTCCTCAGTGGGAGCTTCATTCACCTTGTTTGTTTGCTTGTTTTAAAATTTCTTCTTCTTCTTCTTCTTCTTCTTCTTCGTCGTCGTCATCGTCTTCTTCTTCTTCTTCTTCTCCTACTTCTTATTCTTCTACTTCTTCTTCTTCTTCTACTTCTTCGCTTTAAAACGTATTCCAAGCCAGATGTCTTTCACCGAAGTCACCACGGGAAAAAAAAGCAGAGAGTATGCTTCTTATCTTTGGTTCTCACGAGGCAGGCAAGGACCTCCTACCCAAAGAACTCGCGCATAGCGGTCTCTGTTACTCCCCACTCTCTGTTACTCCCCACGCACGGCGGCTTCTGTTACTCCCCACTCTCTGTTACTCCCTACGCACGGCGGTCTCTGTTACTCCCCACTCTCTGTTACTCCCCACGCACGGCGGCTTCTGTTACTCCCCACTCTCTGTTACTCCCCACGCACGGCGGCTTCTGTTACTCCCCACTCTCTGTTACTCCCCACGCACGGCGGTCTCTGTTACTCCCCACTCTCTGTTACTCCTCACGCACGGCGGTCTCTGTTACTCCCCACTCTCTGTTACTCCCCACGCACGGCGGTTTCTGTTACTCCCCACTCTCTGTTACTCCCCACGCACGGCGGTCTCTTTTACTCCCACGCACGGCGGTCTCTTTTACTCCCACGCACGGCGGTTTCTGTTACTCCCTATGTACGGCGGTCCCTGGTACTATATCCTACGTGCGGCGGTCCCTGGTATTCCTAGGTACGGGGGTCCCTGGTACTCCCCACGCACGGAGGTTTCTGTTACTTCCTATGTACGGCGGTCCCTGTTACTTCCCAGACACATCGATCTCTGTAGGTCCCTATGCAATTCCAACTGCAATGTAACTATTCCGATAGCCGGTAAAAACTTGGAACAGTGAGCTGGAGTCAAGCAAAGCTAACGCCACAGCAGAAAGTATCACACTCGACCCTCTCCGTGCCTACTGCATGGTCTATAGTCACGCTTGGCAGAGCTTTCGGGTATGATTGCACACGCCCGAGTCATACCCAAACGCGAGGATAGCAAGCGATGCTTGGTAGAGATGTCAGCGCTTTTTTCACTGCCTGTAGTTCGGTTCGCGAAGATCAGGCACGTCTGTAAAATTTACTTGGCACAACGTATCAGCGTGAAACGTTTCTCAACTAGGTTTTTGGTTGGAGGGGTGGGGGGGGGAGACCTACAGAGAGCAAAAGTTGTTCTTCTGTCCCTTTGTCGGCTCTTCCCGTAGAATAAGCTTGTTTGCTCTTTGTTCAACGTGGTTAGCGTAGAGTGGTGAGTTCGGCTCAAAAAAAAAAAAGGCACGAAGAGTCGGTTCGAATGGCACCATCTGATTGGCTGTTTCGTATCACGTTCAGTGTGGAAACTTGGTCTTCTTACAGTGAGAACGAAAAGGCTTCGAAAGGCGAAGAGCGAAGATATTTAGCAGTCTTCGCAAGGCGTTTGTTTGGTCAGCTAGATTTATCTTTAGACCAATGTTAAAGACCCGGTGTCTTGCACAGAACGAACTACCTTGAGATGCCATCTAAAAAATAATTGATGTGAACTTCGCCCAGCCAGATCATGAGCGCACTACTCAAAAGAGTTGAGAAACTTTACTTTGGCAGGCAGGTCAAGGACCTGTGTAACTAGAACACAACATCTGACCCCTTACATTTGGACGAACCTTGTTTCATGCTACAACAATGAAAATAGCCCATCTGTTGTTGGTCGTAACATGAATGAGCTACACTTTGGTTTCATTGTGATTACCGGTTTGTGTTTCTGCATAGCGTAGCGCGCACAGTTTGCACTGGTCGTTTAATTCTTTTTCAGCAGTATATGTTGGCAGTAAGTCAAGAAGCAGGTTATGGACGGGAAGATTGCAATAAACCTAATTAATAATATCAGATACAGTCTAGAGGTGGGAAAGATTTCATTTGCATGGAGGATCGCAAACTAAGGTCTGACGACATCACTAATGCTGTTTAAGATCTTCAACCCCCCCTCTCTCTCTCTCTCTCTCTCTCACACACACACACACAGATTCAGCACTGCTCCCCTTTCACCATTCTTCCCAGGGGCCATGTGCAGAAAAGAATACCGGCAGAAAATGACCGGTTGTCAGTTGTGCTGAAGCAGAAAATGGCGTGTCGCGCCACGCGAGAACGCTGGTACCGAATTCCACTGATCCCCCTTAAAGCAAAGAACGCGATCGAAAGCGAGCGTCAGAAGTCTTCACAAATTGCCACAGCTTTGGCTCCCTTAGCCTGAACGTAGGGACGGTCATTATGTAAAGCTATTTTAAGCGAACGCCGTGCCACAAGTGCCCGTATCGAACATTTATCATTACTCCAGCTTCGTCACTTCCGAACCAGATGGGACTTAGGGCCCTACGTTTTCAATGCATTCTAAAATGGCGGTTATTATAGCAGCGGTGAAGCAGTCAGCTGCAGGAAAAGGAGAGTACAGTTCAAGGGACGTTACTGCGGGCAACTTTGCTAAACAGTTCCTGATCGCGGGAGAAATTTTTGTTGTGATCCAAACAGGTCTTTGCGAAAATAACCACCATGTACATTCTCTCACAAAATATAAGCTCCTAACACTGGACTTTTCTAAACGTCCCTTCTCCCTTAAGGCTCAAACTGCTGAATACTGACATGGTAGATATATCTGCAAATGTATGTTTTTAATGTTTTAATGTTTGTGAACTATTTCTAGTTCCAGGCAGAAGCTGTTGTTGTTGATTGTGATGGCACTGGTGTCTGTTACCTAATTCTTGTTTTTGCTGACTTCTCTCCGTCCAATTTATTCCAGTCTGAATTAATATTGCGTCTTGATATTATATATATAATCATTGTTAGGACGTCAAGTTATCATATATTTAATTAATGGTATTTAATGGGAATTATATTTAATTAATGGTATTCTTGCACTGTAATGAAAATAGTGTTGTGTATTTATTCACATCTTGGATTCTTGTCCTGCAGGACGCTGATAGACCACGTGACCTGTGAAGAAGCTGGAGACGAGCTATAGTCTATATTCTATGACCAATGTTAAGACCTGAGATGCAATGTTAATGACGCATAGCCTAGCTCTTACAACTGTGGGTTCACATTTCTCAGCTGTTTCCTTCTCCACTGTTTCCTTATTTACATCTTTTCTCCACTCCTCACCATCACTGTCCCCTTCCTTCTTCCACCCCCACTTCTCCGCTTTCACATCGCTCCTTTCCATCTAATTTTTTTTTCGGCCCCAGTTTGCTGCTATCGCTCCAGCGACCAATTTTCTGCGGCAGGCGTGAAGGGAAATAACCTTAGGGTGTAGGCCGACACCTGATCAACCCGCCACCTTTTTAAAGCCTAAAGCCTAGTGTTTCGTTATGTTGAACGCAGACTGCAACCCCATGCACTGGGCAGTTTTTGGCCGATCCAAGCTAAGCAAAGGAAGCGAGATATTCTGGTCTCGTCCGACTTGACACAATCTAGCAGTCGGTCCAAGGCTTTGAAATGATGTGTCCTACTACATCTGTGCAGCCCAGACGCTTTTACCCACAGGACATTATTCCTGAAGTTAACTAGTTAGCTTTAGAAGAGATCTGTCTCGACTGGACAGGTTAAATAACTTTCCCACCCCCACCACCAAATAAAATCATCACCTGTCCGAATGTATGCATACTTTGTCCACCCTCGCAACCACGCATTAAACACGATTGGACCTACCCACCTGTTATGCGCGTGACCTTGACCCCAACTGCTGTATCCGGGTTTCCGGCTTATACATGTTCAACTATGCCGACAGCATTTACGCAGAAGACTCAGTATATCGATCGATCTGTTATCTGTAAAGCGGATACATTAAATACGATGACCGGATTAATTTTCCCGGCAGCAGTATGCGCGCGAACATCTATTGCACACCTCTCTACGGAAAAGTCCATTATTCCAAAATGATTAAAAGTGAATTATATTCTGCTCGGGCATTATATGCGTTGATCGGGTGGCAGAGAATTGAAGTTTCTGCGTTCCTGGCCAATAAATTTTACGGCTACCACAAAATCTAGTCTTTATCACTCCTTTCTTCCTTTCTTCCTTTATTCCTTTTTTAATATTTCTCTTCCCTTTACTTTCTTTCCGGAAATATTGTCTTCCCATACAAGATCTTCGGCATCTGTTGAGTCTCCTAGGTCTTGGGAAAATAAAAACAAAGCATCTCTCACTCCAGCAGCAGCCTTTTCCGGCTCAGATCGACTTGAGGGTTCTGCTGACGCCAAGTCTGTGGTGCACGTGACAGTAACACTTCTTTAAGACTTGTTATTAATTGTATGGACGACGTCTTCAGTCGGGTTTTAAATGGTCTGGGGAACCAACACCGCTTCCGGCAAGCTCACGTGCAAAGACTTTTCATCAGCGGTCAGCCGGCTGACAGCTGTCAACTGCTTCTGAAGGGGTCACGTGATCTCCTAGCTCCAGGCTAGTGTGCGCCAATCAGAACATCTCTGGAGCTGACGTCTCTTTGTGGTTCGTTACCACTCTTCGAGGCTGTAACGATGATGACGGAGTGTACAGAGATGGATATGCACCTTCACGAGGACTAAATGTGCATGAGCTCTCTTGTAATCCCCCGACATAAAACAAGATAAGGGTTATGAGATGTGTGGTGGAGTCATCGGATGAGTCCTGGAGATCTCTGAACTGGACACTATAACTGAAATAATTCCAACTTATTTGCTGTATCCTTTTCGTAGAAATGATGATGCCCTAAGTAGGCATTGTAGTGAAAATATCTTTCGATGAACATGGCCGTCAGGTTTGTTCTCAACCTAGACTTTGAGATTTATCAACGCAGAAGCGATTGGATGGTTTGCAAATTGACCTTCGACGTCAGTCTGAGGTCAGAATAACTTTTATTCCTGCATTGAGTCCCTACTGGCGATGTTCTTCAGCGGCCCAGCGCAGGATTCAATACGGTTTTGTCGAACTTTACCCCAGAAACGATGATCTCGCACTTTGAGAACGCTACAGGCGAAAAGTCACAGGGTGCAAAACTGAATGTTTCTGTGGGGGTGGCGGGAGCTGTTCCTGTTGGAAAAGCAACGTGCATTTAACAGCTTGGCGCTAACTGTTAAAGCCATTACATGGTTCTTGGCCGCGCACACAGAGGCAATCAACCCGCTGCCTTTCTTGTGGATGCGTCAGTCAAGGCTTGGCTGTTCTCCGCAGGAGAAGTCTCCTAGCGGGGCTCAGGACTGAGAGCCGCGTTTCTTTGGTCGCGGGCCCCCGGCAGCTCACGGACTGGCGCTCCTATTGCAGGACCTGGACAATCGGGCCGCCAGCGAGCCGACGTCGTGCTGGGCTGCCATTGACACCCCACAGAAAGAAACTATTTTGCGCCATTCAGCAGACAGAGTTGAATGCAACACCTTCATTATACCGCCAGCGCACCTCGGTTTGGCAATGCCGCTTGATTATACGGTTGAAGCGATCTGTAGTCCCTTGTGGTACCTGCCTGTCGCAAGTTTACCTGTTCTTAACCCATTGCTCAGGACGCACTGTTTGTTGTATATGTCTTGTAGGTGGGAGCGCACGCAAATTCAAACTGGAATTTTTGTTTCCGACTGGCAGCGATCGCTGAAGTTTCTTAGATTAGTTTTTCCTATGTATATTATGTTGTTGGTTTTTTTTACTCATTAACACGCAATAACTCGTGTATACTTCTATAAATCAAGAATTCTTTTCTGAATTCTGGTTTCTGTTCATGACCTTTCTCCTTACCCTAGTGTTCTCAGATTCAAACCAAGGTTCTCGACTTCGCAGTAGCCAGGTATAGAAAGACAGGACAAAAAGAAAGACAGGAAGAGTGAAAGAAAGAAAGACCTGGGTAGCGTCCTCAAACCACATTCTCTTTTCTTATTTTCCCCCAGCGTCAGACGGTCACGAGTCTGAGGAGTCTTGTCGACGTGTGACAAAGTTCCCATCCCTACCCCACCCCACCCCAGGCAGCAGTCCCAGCGCGGCTGCGTTCTAATTTAGGGCGGATTATTCATTAAACCGAAGATCGCTCGCTTCACCTTCTCGTTTTAATTTATAAAGTCCGTCGCTGCGGGACACACGCACTCATCAGGCTCCGGCCAGGCTCCGCGCGTCCAATTATTATTCGCCGCAGGTTTTCTTTGTGACACAGCAGCCGCTCTCTAAGCTTTGTTTACGACTTCTTATCCCAACCTTGAAATAGCGAGGAATTCAGATACTTCAGCATGTCTCCCAGGGTACGCAGGCGGAGAACGAGAGAACTTCAATACAACCTCCAACCCGCGAAGACAGGGTGGGGGAACTCTCCTCCTTTGACAAACATAGCGTTGAAATCCGTGGTGGTCTTCTATTGAATTCTGCTGAACGAAACAATGAGATTCCTCTCGTGCGCCACTAACGAGGTCATCTTAAAGGCACCTCGCACGTGAGGATCGTCATGTTTTCAAAGCAAGAACAGTCTTATATATAGTATATTGTACCGGACCAAATTTCTCCGCGACATTAAAAATCCCCATGTTTTACATGTACAGGTAGAATTTAACAGACAAGTACGTGCGGATTCGAAATGTATCTCATCAACTTTTACTGGAAGCGAACACGACTGTGTAGCTGCTAATCGCGTCACGACCCGTTACGACCGGTCACCTACTGGAAATTTGTGCATCTCGAATACGACTTCCTTTTTGAGCCGTTGTCACATGTTTGATAAACGACTGAAATGGCTGTTAGCGCAAACATATTCGTGCGCTGTGCTCAGGTATAGAGATAAGTCCACAATGATGTACCCACAAGCCGTTATTTACCAGTAGCAACTGACCGATCTAATGCCAATCCGCTTGATGTTTGTGACTGGGTGAACCCTGGCAAACGCGGCCAGAAAATGAAAACAACCGTCTGTACATGAAAATTCGAAAACCTTCTGGGCGAAAGTATAGGCATAGGTCCTAGGAATGTCCCAAGAACTTCAGGTTGTAGGGGAGTGGGTGTGTATGAGACCCCCACTATCATCGTGACGGGGTTGCCCATCTCATTTCCCGTCCTGCCTGACCTTCCCTGACCCGTGGGTCAAGTACCCGTTCGAAGCTGGGTAAACTGGGGGAAGTGCGTTTCTGCGCATGGGTATCGAACCATTCGGCCCCTTCAGTGACGTGCGCTTTAACCACTCGACCATTCGCTTCCCCTAGAAATGCTATAGGAAAGTTTATTTTAATATATTTGTTTGTTAGTGCTGTTTAGTTTATCTTCAAGAAGGGTTAATGCCAATAAACTTAGGGGGCCTGGTTAGCTGCGGACTAGCAGATGGACGGTTGCTGGTTCGAATCCTGGTGTGGCCAAGGATTATTTCCTGGAGTTAAATAATGTCCAAACTCCATTCGGCCATCTCCCCGCACATTAAACTGCCTGTCCGCACCGGCCATCATACTGCAGCCATCAGTCTGGTGGTTCTTTCAGTGCATAGTTTAGTAATAGGACCCCATCCCCCATAGTGCGAAATAACCGCGAGGTGGAAGCACTGTCCCTCTAAAATCACCACCACCACCACCACCACCACCACCACCACCACCACAACCACAACCACCACCACCACCACCACGCCAATAAGCTTGACTTTGTCTGCATCAGTATTTAGCTTGGACCAGTTTCTTTGTTGTCACTACCTCGGCCTTCCTACACTCAGTAAGGCGGAGTTGTGACGTCACATCCAGTCTTCAAACTCCACAGAAGACGAATTTCGGCAGCACCTTTTTTTTTTATCCCTAGCATCCAGAAACACCGTACAAGTGATCATCAGCGCAAGCTCTATTTCGGTCGAAGGGTTCATTTCTTGGCCAGATTACAGCCTGCACTAGTTTGCTAAATTACTTTCGTGATGTATGAAGTCCTAAATTGAACTGCACTGGGCTGAACGACTGACAGCCTGGTCGAACTGGGGTCAGCGCGCCACCTGCTGCCCGCCGCTCTGATAGCCGCCCTATTTTGGGACGCTTCATTCTTCTTTATCCTCCAACCTTCCTTCTTGGATCCCCGCCTCTTTCTCAGACACACATACATATGTACGCGCAGACACACCCACGTACACCCTCACCTACACACCCACGACCAGAAACAGAAAGCGAGACACAGATTGTGGATGGACAAAGCGAGATACTGCATAAAGCGGACAGATAAATATATAGAAATAATGAGACAAAGCGAGATACTGCATAAAGCGGACAGATAAATATATAGAAATAATGAGACAAAGCGAGATACTGCATAAAGCGGACAGATAAATATATAGAAATAATGAGACAAAGCGAGACACTTTGTGATGAGGACAAATCCTGACATATGCTAGCAATAATGATTGACACTTCGTGAAACAGGTAGACAAAAATAACAACAAAGAGATAAAGACTTGTGTAAAGAGATTTTTTGGGGTGGCTACGAGACAAACTGAGATAAATGGAGCTGGGCAGAGACTGATATAGAGCGGAAGCGAAAACGTGACAAAATGAGACAGGACAGCGGTCAGACAAAGAGCCAGAGAAAAGAAAGACATGTAGGTGAAAGTATTTTTTCTGTTATGAAATGTAGTCACCCACGTTCTCACCCATGCGCACGAGCACACACACACACACACATTTGCTCGCCTGTCCTCTCTCCTCTCGTTACATGTCGCCTCACCTTAGCCTCGGCCAGTGCACCGCAACCTCAATTAACCTTTCACCTCACAAAGGTGACCCACTCCGGCCCACGTTGACAAGCCGAGGAGTCTGACTAATGAATCAGCGTCGTATTAACCCTGACTGATGAAGGGACTTTCCATGCTGACAGGCATGCAAATGGCGCATGCGCGCTGACCACACAAGTTGCAGGACCCACAGCAGCCAGGGGAAAGAAAGGAAGGAAGAAAAGAAAGAAAGGGAAGGTAAGAGGGATCGAAGAAAAGAAGGAAGGTGGAGTAAAGGAAGGAAAAAGACATAAGAAAGAAAGAGAATAACGCCTGGGTTCACAGGAGACAAATTATGCTTAAGAAGTTAGCTGAAAGCAGCCAAGCTCGCTGACACAAAGATCGGGAAAAGACGAGAGGGAAGTACACCTGCTGATGCGCTGGCAAGCTCGTTATTATAAAGATCTTTACGAAGAAGGAGTGGAGGGAACTCTGCGTTACAGGTGAAACGACCTTTTTCATGGCTGCCGAGTAAAAACTCTGGTTGGGGAACATTATCTATAAGAAATCTAATAAAAATTATTTTCACCTGATTTTTTTCCCTCGATTTTTTCCCCATTGAGAAACCTGAATGCGCCTTCATGGACCGCAGAGATATTCTGGAAACTTTGACACTTGCGAGTTTTTTTAAATTAATTTTTTAAGGCAAACACCTGGTTTCATTCGTTCGGATGGGATGATTGCTTGGTGTTGACGCGAATAGAAAGAGAACCTTCTATCACTCAGTGTCGAGCCGCCGGATAAGCTCGCCATGAAGAGGAATGCTGTCTTGATCCAAACTTTCAAACTTTTAAACTGTCTTTCACACGAAGCATAAACCAGTTATTCAGTCCACTCCGCGGGCAAAGAAAATAGTGGAATGACTTGCTTCTGGTCTCTCTCTCTCTCTCTGAGCGCTGGTTAGGTTGTGCAGCGTGCCTGATTGTTGTTTATTGTCGAGAGGCGATGGTTTTCCACAAAACGTGTATCTGTTCTGCAGATGGGCAAAGCACTATAATCTCCTTTCATATTATCGAACTTGTACCTAGTATACCTAAGTGCCTGGTTGTATGTTCGTGGATGTATTTTATATATAGACCTATATATATACTGCGTGCGTGCGTACGTGCGTGCGTGCGTGCGTGCGTGCGTGGTGGTCACGAGCGCTTTTTTGCACGTTTCCAAGCTTGCAGTCACGTGTGTGTATGCGTGTTAGTGGGTGCCCAGAACTACGTGTGTGTGTGTGTACGCGCGCGGTATAAGTGCAAGAGACACTGCAGGTCTCCCTAACCCTGTAAACCAAGGCTCTGTCACTTCTTTTCTATACATCAAACTGCCAATAATCTTCAGGCAGTAAATAAAAGCTGTAGGACGTTTAAAAGTGGAAAACACACCTGACATGGCGACCGACTGAGTTAAGGTAACAAAGGCCACCGCACGAGAAGTTTTGCTGTGTTCCTTCTACACTAGTATATATGCTTTCATCTGCTTCTTTGTCTTTAAACTGAACTTGGAAAACAATATTGTCTGAGTGCCAGTCGTATGTTACCATCATTATTGTCATTTCCACTCCGGGGCTGGCTTGCATTAACGTTTTGTTCGTGCCTCTTGCTCATACGGTACGATGCACGTTACACAGTATGAAAAGCTAAACGACTGCTTATATGATCGGATTTCCAGCTACAGAACGTCATGCAGCACATTCCAGCAGTCCTGCACAAGCTTTACAGAGATTTTAACATTTGCGTGCATTCTACGAACTGCAGGACTCCGAGAGATCAACTTCACAAAATGTCTAGTGAACTCGACAATGATTGCATCTCTTTAGCTTAGGAATGTCCGATTTCATGTGATCAGGAATGTTATCATTTCAGTCAATAAGAGCTGTGTTTCCTACCTGAAATTTTCAGTATCTAGCAAGGCAAAGGCGGGATATCTGTGTCGTGCCTCATTATGGAAACCTGGTATAGCCAAGGTTTCTGACAAAGTACAGTGTATTAAGACATCATCGAAAATAAGTTTGTGGACTCTTTATGAATCCCGCCTCACAAAATGCAGTCAAAAAGATTCTCAGAAAGGTCTCTATCTTTTGTTGTCATGGTTTGCAACTTCCTATATCAGACTGAAAAGAAAAAAAGATCTAGGCGAGTTGTCTCAATTTTGTGTGCGTGTTTTACAAATATGTGTTGAAAATCTTAATCATATGGAAACTGTAATGACTTTTTCTACATAATCACAAGGAGCAGACTTAGTTTAACTAAACAATCTGTTTTTACGTTGATGAGTTAACCATCTTCGACAACTTTTTACCACTACATGTAAAGTGTTGTGTGTTCATCGTTTGTGCAACAGCGAGAATATTTCGCTCATATGCGCATGCTGTTAAAGAAGAATGCTCAAAGGATCACACACACACACACGCACATACACTCGCGCGTGCGATCGACACACACACACACAGACAAACGTCGACATATCCATTTGTAAGGTAACTTTTGATGCTAGCCAGGAGGCCTGACAGCTCCATAAAAAAATTAAAGAGAGGAAAAAAAAAACCCTTGAACACCCGCCGCTTCGAGTGAGTGAGCAGTGACAGATAGAGGGTTTGTGCAGTCCCGTCACAGTTATGCTTCGTTGCCACGCCCCAACAGGCGAAAACAGTACTGTCAATCATTTCCTGGCCCCGCCCATATCCACCTCCTTCCCAACGCGGAGTAGCCGGGTGGGCGGGTTCACCTGCCCGCTTCGCCTCCACACAAGATATGACAGGCGTCAGAAATTAGCACATGCCATGCTTTAGACAAGCGTGGATAGAGATGACTTTATTGAGATCCTAAGTGATAATGCCAGAAGTACTACAACCTAGTGAGAACATTCGCGTGACTATCGTCTGATATTTTATCAGGGGCCAGAACTTCACGCTGGCTTGCATGTTTCACCTGTTGCGTGTGCCCCCGTCGCGAAATATGCACGAACAGCTCTCGGCGCAAGACCCTCGTGCGTGCACGTGTGTGTAGATAGATCTATGCTTGCACGTGCGTGGATTGCCGTGCCTGCGTGGACTTGGCCGCCACCCGCACGCAGTGCTGTTTCGTTCTCGTTCGTTTTTCATCCACGCGCACGCGCGCTCCCTTCCGTTCTGTGCGCGGACTGTCTTCTGGCAGCGCCAGGTCCCAAGCGTTGGTGCGCTGGTAGCGAGCGATTAAGATTGGCAGGCTGCGCCGTGAAGACGGATGGCGCGCTGTCAGCTTGCGACAGACAGGCTGCGATGACACGACCAGATTGCGCCGTACTGCTGTCGGAAGATTCGACACGACTTCGGGGGCGCGAGCAGTGTGGTAGCAGCCCGTCGCCAAGTACCCACCCCTCCGCTGGACGGCTGTAGGGGGTAGAACACCAAGCAAGCGAGATCTCACGACTACAAGCCGCGCCGAGAGAGGTATTTGTGTAAGCTAAGCTCTGCGATGGTGCCAGACCGTGCGAGTCTGACTGAGAAATGGGTTGTAAGTGGCGTGGTTAGGGGAGACGCCGGACGCTGGGCCGAGATGGGAAGAGACCTGCGGCAGCAGCGTGCGACCGACGGCAGCGACGCAGCGTAACTGTCGTCGGGTGTCTGTACGGCGACAAAAGCTTGCTGCTGCTGTCGCTGGAGTGCAAGGAGTGCGAGGCGAGAGGTGCTGCTGTGCGGGATTTTGTCGCGATGCTCCTGCTACGCGTGCAGCACGTCGCAGCGGCGGTCTTGCAGCGTGCGCTGCGTAGCAGTTAAGCACACGTACAACACTCGGTGCTGCGTCAGCCATGGATCTGCCGTAGTGAAGGGAGACGGCAGGAGAGGTGACGCCGTGTGTTCTGGGGGATTATCGAGTGACGGCTGGCACCCAGGGCTTTGCCCGTTCCTGGCAGCCGCTGCCGCGTTTTAAGATGATGGCTTCTTCCGACGATGGACGTGAGCCGGAGGCGTGAAGATGTTGCCGGGCAACCAGCTGGGGCCAGGTGACGCAGAGGATCTCGATACCTATCGGCGACCTTTGCCCGAGTGTCGCCAGACCTGACCTCATGAGGAAGTGGTTGTGGGGCTGCGGGGACGGGAAGTGGCGATGGCGGCCGCTGCTGTTGCGGAGGCACATGGCAGGGTGGTTGGTCATCGCCTGGGTGGGACTCCTCACGCTCTTCAGTCTCGCCTTCCACGAGCAGGTCACCGTTCGGCAGATGGAGTTACCTGCCCATCGCTCTGGGTGGAGGACAGTGCAGCAAGCTTCCATGGACGGAAGAGGAGAATCAGGAGGAAATCGAGGAGGAGAACGCCTGGAAGGGTCAGTGGGTGCAGCCAGTGACGCGAAAAACCCACAGTCAGCCGACTCCTGGCTTATACACCAGGCTGACGATGTCCACCAAAAGGAACTCGCACAGAGGTTCAGGAAGAAAAATGGATTCGAACCTCGTGACCTGCAGGTGACCACAGCCGGCGGACAGCATCTCGACGGAGGTCGGAGGAGAATCCAGCAGGTCAGGTTTCCGTTCCGCGACATCAGTGAACCCGACAGCGACCACAGACGACAGTCCAGGGTGTTGAAGGTGGAGGGGGCTGACTTTTCAGTCAAGCACGTCTCCTTCTCCGAGCAGAGTTCAGATCCCGGTGTAAATCGTGACGCGACGCCCCACAATGCTCTCCAGTCTTTTGGATCGCTTGTCGGTCAAGGTCACAGCAGGGGGACGCATCCGTCGTTGGAGGATGTTAAAAATAGTACATTACATCATTCCGGGAGAACGGGAGAGTCTCCGGCAGCGGGTGTGCCGTTGACAAGGGGGATTACTCTGAACAGCCAGGTGCATGCGACAGCGCCCGTGACCCTGCCTTCGCGGAATGCGTCACCGGAGCAAGCGGAGACAACTGTGGAGGGGAGGTTGAAGCAGGACGGGTTCTTGGAGCATGCCTATAATGTTACAGCCAGCGACCTCCTGCCACTGGACAGAGAAGTGCCAGACACGAGGCCTGCCGGGTAGGTGTCACCCCATCATTATCGCATCCTCACTGCCACACACTCACTGCCCCTGTTGTCACCACACCCCGCACCTCTACAACAGCAACAGCAACATCCAGACCGACACCGTTGCTATTCTCACCATCAATCACCACCACTCCGACCATCAGCGCCACAACCTTAATTTGCGTAAATAATCTTACCTGTCACTTCCTCGCCTTCTCGATGTCTCAGATCCGCAATCCTTTTCTTTTTCCGTTGAATAAATACTACTGTTGTAATGTCCGCTGTCTGTCCACTGTCTTACTGTAAATGTGCCCCATAAGGGCACGGAGCCCTTTTAGCTTTTCGTGGACCCTAACTAACCTGTGTTCTGAGTACAAACGAATACCATGGACACTATATGAAGAATATAGTGTCCATGTGAATACTACAGATAAAGATTAAAAAAACA
Organism: Lanistes nyassanus; assembly: GCA_004794575.1. Classification (NCBI taxonomy): domain Eukaryota; kingdom Metazoa; phylum Mollusca; class Gastropoda; order Architaenioglossa; family Ampullariidae; genus Lanistes; species Lanistes nyassanus. The sequence goes on along the minus strand of SMGT01002340.1, from coordinate 185,955 downwards.
GAACTACGTCTTTCATTGCACCAACAATATGCCTCAGCATCTGAGATTATTTCTTTGGCTGCTGGAGAACAGAATAAAACAGACTTATCCTTTCAAGTTTTGGTGAATTGGAAAAACAGCTGCTTTAGTCTTCCACAGTGCTTCATTCTGTCATTCCTTCATCCATTTCTTTCATAAACCTTATCCCAACTTCGGTTTCCATTTGAATAATGTTTTAAAAAAGTGATTTAATGTAGTGAGATGTGATGAATTAGCACTGGATGTGAACACGTTTCCTTCAACTTCACATCTTGTCATTTTTAAATATAATAAATAACCTCGCCTCCCTCACTTTCCCACTGGTTGTGGTCAGCAGCCCAAACGAATAAAGAAATTCTCGCGTGAACCCTCTCCCCAAAAAGACTCGGTAGAGGCCTTTCTCTCTCTCTGTCGGCCCTTTCCTACCACTGTATGTCACCCCTTTCTTCTTTGAGCCGGAAACTGCACCCCTCCTCTATCCCTCTCCCCACCACCACCACCGAACTATTTTGTTAGCCGTTTACTGTAAAGTCTTTTTAAGGACGGCGGGGTGGGAGTCTGACAGGCCTATTGACAGGGAAGGCCGCAGTTCCACGTTGAGCTTTTCGTTTGTCACGGACCCGGCGAGGCGAGAGGCGCTCGTCACATGCAGTGGCTAATGACAAATTGATATCTCCCCGGCCTGCTAATACTGTACGCTTCTAAGACGCTTCCAGCCCGACCTTCTTGACTTCCCTCGCTCGAACCGGTGCTTGTGTGTGTGTGTGTGCGCGCGCGTTCATGGATGTGTGTGTGTGTGTGCGCGCGCGCGTACGTGCATGTGTGTGTGTGAGAGAGAGAGAGGAGACACAGAGACGCGAATGATTCATTACTGCTTGAAACTTCCGCACATCAGTATGAGCAACAGTTGCTAGCTCACTCACTCACTCACTCACCCACTCACACAGTGTGCTTCCGAACATTTCAGGACTGACGTATGAGTAATCCGGTGTACAATGTATAGAACCACGCACAATAAAAAAACAAATTCATAACTACATTAACAAAACAATAACAATATTGTATAGACATAAAATTTTAAAAATACTTACACATTTTGAAACTCAGATTTATTGATTGACTGATATGAGTTTGGGGCTGTAGAGAAATAACAGAAGGCAGTAGCTAAATAGCGTGTTTTTCTTATTTTATTTCTTTATTATTCTATCATGTTAGACAAGATATCTAGTCTCAGAAACGGAAAGGCGTATGAACATGGGATGTAGATAACTCATCTAACAAGTCTCATCTATAAAGTAACCCGAGAAAATGCACGGATGGAAATACTATTTTCACCAGAAAACGGACGATTTTGCAGAGATGCGAAAGCATATTTCCGCTTTATACAGCCAGTCTATATACACTTACCTATTCGCTACTTTGAAAAATGAATTAACCTCTCACAAACGCATGAAGCATGTCGACTTCATGTGATTGATTGTTTGATTGACATGGGCGATTTCCCAGTATTTTTTATGAATGTTGTCCGTTGTCCCATCTCCTCCTCCCCTCCTCTTTTCCCCCCAAACTTCATAATTTCGTTGAAGAACTGTCACACAAGCACGCACGCTATTTCCCCCTTTCCATAAAAAGGAAGCAAATATTTTCAATTTTACCCCTACTGAAAGGTCAGTGCCTTATCACCTTTCTGTAACGCTTGACTCGCTCCGCATCTCCTGATCATGCTGTTCGTTGAGTGATTATCTCTGGTCACCAGGGCTTGCCACCACTCCATTCCCTTACGTTTAACAACCTAGGGTCCCTCCCATCCGCCATGCGATAACGAGGAACGACTTCTCCGGTGCTTGTAAAGTACTCAGCTGCTTTCCCACGTCACAGACAAATTCTCCTCCACCTGCTCCTCATGCTAAAAAAGAAATCGCAGCGAGAAAAGTACTGAAAAAGACCTTCAAAATCTTTTTGAGTTTTGTGCAATTAATCTTAATAAGAATTAATGCAGTTGTAAAATATATACACAAGTGTATAAATTTATGAACTATAAATTCTAAACTGTCGCGCAATGACTTGGAAAGTGCATGTGTGCGTGCGTGCAGTGTGCGCATGGGTCTAGGAAATATACATACGAGTGCCTGTGTGCTTGTCATCGGTATGTTCCTGTGATTTTAAACAACTGGAAGATGAGCATACTGGCAATAATTATTAAGGGGTGAACGTTGGGAAAAATTGACCACAATTTTATGAAAAGAGTGAACACGCGAACCTTTCTAGAAGCGATGATGGGGACTATTTAAAGTATGTTTATACCAGACCGTCAAAGCGCTGGCCTGCTTGCTTTCATCCTCTTTACAGTGGACAAAAAGGAGAGATTTGGGCGTGCAGGAGGGACGACTCCCCCCAGCCTCCATCCGTTTCCCAAGCAAGAGAAAATGTCACCGGCTAGTGGCTAGCTCCAAGGGCACATATTGCCTTCGCGCCAGCGCGCGTGGGATGGCTGGTCGCGCCCTGAAGGTCGATTAAAAACCCATCGCGGCCGGAGTGTGCTGACTGGGCGATTTATCCACGCCTTGTCAGGGACCAGACACATAGACATGAGGCGGCGGTCGGCTTGCAGGAAATCTTGGCGCTTCAAGCTGGAGATAAAGGATCAACCACGTTTTGTTGCGTCTGAGGATCGATACTGGGGGGGGGGGGGGG
>SMGT01002340.1:157354-174576 GCA_004794575.1 Lanistes nyassanus | reverse complement strand
CGAGAAGCCAGTTTGTCGTTAGTTGTACATGTAGTGTCGCGAGAAGCCAGTTTGTCGTTAGTTGTACATGTAGTGTCTCGAGAAGCCAGTTTGTCGTTAGTTGTACATGTAGTGTCTCGAGAAGACAGTTTGTCGTTAGTTGTACATGTAGTGTCTCGAGAATAAGCCAGTTTGTCGTAAGTTGTACATGTAGTGTCTCGAGAAGCCAGTTTGCTACAGAATACAGCTGCAAGAGAAGGAAAACCAGAAAGAGAAGAGGAAAAGAAAAAATGGCATATGCCTTTATTCTTTCTCTCGTGCCTTCTTTCTCTATTTCTTTCTAGTTTAGTGAGAAACTCTTGAAAGTGTCTGAATCTAGGGAACCTTGCACTGCGAAGAAAAAGCGGCAAGAATTCCTGAGAGCTTGTTTCGTACGCGCTGAGTCTACAATCTACAGAGCCAGGGAAGGAATGATGATCAATAGCATCAGTGAACCGGGGAGGGGTGGAGGGGGCGGGGTAACGAGTCCACAGGGAAGCTTCGCGGCAGTTGTCTGGCAGGAGCTGCAGGAGATGGCTGTGTTTTATTTTAGATGCACCTTTTGTCCGAGGAAAAACAAGTTGGGAGGCACTGGATAGATTTGTCTAGCATTCGTGTGCTGATATTTGAAAGCAACGTTAGGGATAAATAAAAATATTAGAACTGACCTGTAACTTGTATTATTTTTTAAATGTTGTGTTTAGCACTTTTGACAACCGTAGTTTTAATTATTTGTGGTAAGTTCTATTATCATCGAAGTAATGGTTTGACAATTATAGATACCTTGTATGGCATACAATACTTGACCTAACTGTTCGGTACTTGGACGATGTGGGAAGAATGGGTTGTGAATTTGAGAAAGACAGGTTGGAGGAAAATGAAAAACTGTGTTTGTGGTGCCACACAAAGCTGTTATCAGAGAAACATATTCTTTTAATTTTCAAATAAATCAAATTTAATCCACTTCTTAGATGTAGACTCGACTCGTGAAGTCGTGTTTAACGATTTGTCGTACCCATGCTGCGAAGCCGAAACGGAAAAACGCAGGGAAATTCACGCAAAGAATGAAAGGAGACGACTTTTATGGTTCCCAAGTTGGAGAAAGTGTTCAGGAATGTTTTTTAAACTGCCTTCTTCTTAAGATAAGTAGAGGGCAGTCTGCCAGCACTTTGAAAAGCAAATCGTTCTCGTGATTGTAAGCGGCAACCCTTAGTTTCGTTCCACAGTGTTTTCGCGCGTGAATGTTTTCGCGCATTCATTGCTAAAGGTTTCTGACTTTAAGTACATTCCCCTAGCCTCCCTCCCTCCAGCCCGACGTGCTAAATAGACCAAGCTGCTTCTCCCTTTATGGGTTTTGAGTTGAAGCATAATTGTGAGTTATGCACCTTTGAGATGGGCAGTAATGACAACGTGGGGGAGGAGGGGGTCTATCGCTGTTGTCTGGGGTTCAGTTCCATGAGCTTTTGTATCTGCACTATCGGTCGTAACAACAGTTGTAAGGGCCATTCGCCCTGTGTATTTCACGTCCACCTTCACGTATGGACAGGAAATCGAAAGCTCATGACACCCAGCCCTCAGTTTATGCAGGAAAGAATTGCCCTAGTTTGTTCTTCCTTCTATGTGTCGCAGGCTTTGGTCTTTGGAAGGTCTTGTTCGTGAGTTCTGCCCCAGTGGTCCACATTTCCTTGCAGAGAAACACGAGAAAGGCGGTCAGAAGAAGGGGAAAGTCAGTCTCATACCCGAGAACAACTTTAGGCATTTTTGGAGGAGTCGGGAGTTGACTAAGTGCTCGGGAAAACGAACAGTAAAACAAGCAGACGTCTGGACCACTCAAAGGTGCGAAACTGTCTCGCGATAGCTTAAGGCCAAGCAGTCTACGGGGAAAAAACTCCCCGGGGTAGGGTGGGGGTGGATAGGGGTAGAACAGAAAATAGCAAAGGGTAAAGAAAAGTTATCTAAGATTTTTAAAAAAGGAACTTCATGACATTTAAGACTTCCTGCAGTTTACTCCTCATGAATGCGATATCTTATATATTTTTTTATGCCGTTGTGTGTGTGTGTGCACGCGTTTGAATGAGCATTTGTGCGTGCGTGCTTACGTGCGTGTCATGTGTGTGTAAATATGTTTGTGTCTGTTTGAACCTGAGCGTATGTATGTGCGTGTCTGTGCATGCGTTCTTGTGCGCGCGGGAGAGCATGTGTGTGTGTGTGAGAGAGAGAGAGAGATGAAATAAAATAAAAGTCCTTTGCGTGACAACCATTGAACAAGAAGTCCTCCTTTGTCGGACAAAGATTCTGCTTTCTTTATGTAAGGTCACTTTTATAAAACAAATTGGATATATAGACGTTTCTTCGCCCGTTCGTGTCCCATGTATGTCATCATATTCTCAGGAATAAAAAGTGGATCACATGTATTAGAGGGGTCAGCTAGGGGAGGTAAACAGGTCATAGGTGATGTCCCCATGAAGTGACTGAGCGCGTGGACAAGCACTCAGAGCGCGCTCTCCGGACCAAGGGTGACGGATTAGCGGCAAGCTCTGTCAATTAATGACTATTGATCTTTAAGTGCACCCTGCGCGGTTTCTGTGGCAACAGACTAGAGCCAGGCTGGTTTTACAGAGGGTCTGGCCGCCAGCTTTGAGGTTTATTCTGAGTGGGGCCTATACTCTTGTGTGTGATGCGAATGTACTCTTGTGTGTGTGAAGGAGAATGAATTTTTCTACGTGTGTCAGGGGACTGTACTCTCGTGCTTGTGTAAAACTGGACGAAGGGGGAGGGAAACCAATGGCAGTAAAGTGCCTGACTCACCCCGTCCTACCGTATGAAATAAAATATTACGGAGGCCCCGAGGAGTATGAAGTAAATATCACAGAGTATAACCTGTATCAAGAAGTAAAAAACATTAAAAGACAACATTAATAAAACAATGCATACACGATGCTGTTAGCATGCCATAAGAATAGCTGTATACTGGCGAATGAGTGAGTAAGTGAATGAACAAAAAAAAAGGTATTAAAAAATCAAGTCTTCCGATATTACTCCAGAAGAAATATCCATGAAATTATTCCAAGCTTAGTGCAACCTAAACCACAGAAAGGAACTCCGTGCTATAATAGTTAAAGGGATCTATATTTTAAAAAAATATTTTTATTAAAAAAAAACTCCATGGAAACTCGTGGTTATCGGTTTCATGTTGTACCATTAGTTCCGTGATATTTCTGAAGGAAGTCACGCCGTGTCCAATTATTCAGTCACTCCAGATGGCGCCTCGGAATGTTAACGAGCTACCGGCTGTGTAGCCCAAGCGTATCGAATATGCAGCGGGCTTCATACATCATCCGATATAATTTTCTGCCTGCATGTAGTCCCGTCACAGCCAAAGGCTCATGAAACTTATTTGTGTATCGCTTGGACATCGTTGATACTGTATCGTGATGTATGCTGTCAGGTCTACTGCGTCTAGATATCGCTCTGCAGGGGAAGCGGTGAACCCTCGCAACGCCCTCGTCCCGCCCTCGCCACTACCCTCGCCACTATCCTTTTGAAACCGATGCTCAAGCCTTGTCCTCAGGAGGACTGGATAGCTCAGTGTTCAGATCATCGACATCGTGTACCAGCAGCGACCGGGAATTATATCCTTGAGTTAAACATTGCGCGGACTCTATGGCCGTTTCCTGAACATTAAACTGTCTCTCCGCTGGCCATTTTCAGCAGACTGTCTAGTGGTTCATTCAGTGCACAGCTTAGTAATAGGACCTCATCGCCCTCAAAAGTGTGAAATAACCACGAGGTTGAAGCACTGTCTCTAAAATTATCAATGAACCAAAGTCTTCCATGGATAGTTTTTCCCCGTGTGAATATTTCAAAGATTATGTTTATTTGTTATTCAGCGCTTTAGAAGAACAAAAAGCTCAGCATATAGCGAGGATTTCGGATGTTAAATACAAGAAAATACTGCAGAAATTTAGCGGTTTTGGACAGTTAGACGCCAGCGAAGAATGAGTGCCTCGCCCTGTGATTATTCCCCAGCCAAGGTGACGGTTATTTTCACAGAAAGGTTGACCACCAAGGAATCAGAGAGGTTAACACTCTGGCCTTGCACGGGCCAGAACTAGAAAGAGCCAATAGCTGAGGTTAACGAATGGCTGGATGTGGCAGCGTTGTTACTGAAGGATGAAATTATGGACCACAAAAAAAATGTCGACGCCAAGACGGGAGCTGCGATATTTATTTACGTCATATTTTCTGGTTAGTAGGTTACTCGGCGCTGTTAATCAAGCAGGAAGTATCGGAAGCTAAGTTCTGAAGCGAGGTATTAAACACGATGCCTCTTTTCGTTCCCCTTCCCCCCTTTTGCCATCATTCTGTTACTCAGCAACGTTCTAAAGTGCCCGTTTTATAGACGGGCCTAAATTAATGGTTCTGGTCTTCCCCGAACCTGCCACGCTGTTCCATCTTGAAATACGCGTATTTTACTGCGACGTCTCTCGGACTACTTGATGTCAGCGGACGATAGGCGCTGCACTATGGAAAACTTGTTTTTGTTTTCTTCGGATCCAACTTACATGCGGTACAGCTGTTTTTATTTAAAGACACTGTTGCGCAGCCACTTTATTTTCTTTACGCAGAATTTATACGGCCCTACCAAGTCCCACGCAAACAGTCGGGAAAAACTAATCCAGCTTGGCGCATTAGAGATTTCGTCTAAGTTGGATGAAGAATTTCTCTGATGGAGGTCGTTGTACAAATTTCCATGGAAAATATTCTGTTCAATAACATTCGATACAACAAACATTGTTTTCTGGTTGTGAATGGCTGGGCTAGTCTCTCTCCCTTTCTTCGTTTGACTTAAGGCTGGTTTAGACGCTTCAGAGTTTTCGTGGTTTCAAAGCCAAGAAAGCTTCGATTGAAGGCGACAGCGTTTACACGCGACACGACACAGTTGCGCTGACTGAGATCATTTGACATATATGTAAGGTCTGTGATGATAGTAGCTGGCTGGGTTTCAAGGTTTCGAGGTTTCAAGGTTTCGAAAAATAGAAAGCCATTCTATCCGCCCAAAACCTTGAGCAGGACTGGTTCCGAGCTTGTTCAAGACTTGAAAAGCGTTTCAAGGCGTTCCAACGTACCAACTTCGATGCGTGTAAACCGGCCCTTAATCGAGCCGTGCGCAACACAGGTTTGGTTCCTAAAGGGAGAGAACTGTGCGATCAGTAGTTGTAGTATTAATTTGTACCACTATCAGCAGTAGCGTCGTTTCCGTAGTGCAATAATCATCGTCAGTATCATTCACGGCGATGAGATAGACGACGACGATGAATTGAAGCCAGTAAACGAAGAAAGACATCAACGTTAGCCCGTTAGGCTAAAGAGGCTTTCGATCTGTTTAATATCTGGTGTGTGGGCCAAGGCGCTGGCAGGACGCGTTTATACAGAGGAGGTATCTATTGGGTAGCTGCGCCCAGTAGCGGTGTAGATGCTGCTTGTCGGTCCAGAAATTACTGGCACTTTGTCGGGTGTTGGCTGATGAAGGGATAAGTCCGACAGATCCCTCGCAGCGTTGTGCTGCTGCCGGCAGATAGCAAAGAGAAGCCGATGGCAGGCAGCGATGTCTGAGGAAGGATCTCTTGGGAAGACTGACAGCAACTCTGCAAATTTCGGGCCGCTGGGCTAGCCGTTATCTAGAGCTCTGAATAGAGGCCATTGCCACAGGTTCTTGTCCGTTCGGGCTAACTCTTAGTGTCTGTCCGTCCATCTGTTCGTTCGTTCGTTCGTTTGGAATGGGAGGGGAGGCGAGGGGGGGGGGGATTAACACGAAAATTCCAGCCTTCTTATGCATGTACGTCTTGTTATTTTTAAGACAACTGTGTACCCATATTTTTTTTTCTACGCATCCACCCGTAAGCAGGCCCATCGCTTTGCAATGAAGTTTGCATTTGCTGCAATCTCTCCCCATCGCTGCACCTAATCTTCTCACGCTGAGTGCAGCTTTTCACCCACCCCCCGAGCCGGCAGGTGACTGCTTTACGTCAGCCCACAGCCTCAGCGGACAAAGCGCGCACGTGCGGTGGCGCGAACTTGCACCTGAACCGTCGCCGACGAGAAAAATCTGGGAAAGATCAGCGCAGGGCAGCGCCATGGACTCGTTTTATGGAAGCGAGGGCCGCGAGGACAGCAATGTAGGTCGTGACGTCAGAATTCTCGCAAGGTAGCGCAGGATCTCTGACGAAACAACCTCGCGTCATTCGCCCTCGATGGTGTGTGTCTTTCGAGCTCGTCTCAGGTGGTGTCTGAAATTCGAGCCAGTCTCTCCTCTTCAAGTCGTAATGCTTCTTTCACAGATGCCTCCCCAAATCCCTCCCCCTCCTTGCACAGATTAAAAAGGCCATAAAAACATGGCCACTGCAGGTGCTTCCGGCAGGGTTACGGGGGTAAATGGCAACCACAAACGGATAAAACCCGCCCAAATGATACAAGAGTTACCTCCCTTTCCTTGCTCTTCCTGCGGGTTGGCCACCTCTCTGCTCGAGCTCTTTTGCTTTGTCATATATTTTAGGGGGTGTTCCGGAAGTGCGGGGTAGTTTTTCTGTTTCAGGTTAGCGTGGAACGCCTGTAAGCTATTGAGCAATCGTGGTTTTCCACGCTCTCGACTGCCCTGTACTTTGTGCCCGTTGTTGCCAGGTTTGTTTAGGGATACAACCCAAATTCCACTGGATTTTCTCAGGCGATCTTAAGCCGGACTCGGTTCCACAAGTCTGGATAAATATGTGGTAAAGAGCATGCCCTGTTGGACTGAGAACAAGCTTTCTTTCCCTCCCCTATAGACAGGCGTACGCAAGCGCACCTACGCACGCGCGCGCACGCAGAGCTGTCAGCTAGTTTGTCACTACAGGATCAACATTTTTGCGCAGACCCTGGCTCTCACAATAACCTTGGCTGAAATCTTAGGGGTAGGGTAAGAAAGGAGTTCAATCAAAATTTCCCAATTTCGTTCCAGATAGCCACAGTGACTTTTAAATGAGAGTAATCAGTTGGCTTAACAGTGTAAAGAAGCCTCAATTTTAAAAGTTTTGTATTTTCTAAGGGCATTCACATTTATGGCTCACTGAAAAGTTTCAGTTGAACAAACTACTGAACCAGCTCACCGTTGCTCGGCGCTAAAAGTGAAGACTTTAATTTGGAAATGTTGCAATTGCTAGTCTCTGTAGATGTCTTTTATTTATAGTTTTCTTTCTTTTTGATTTAGTTTTATTTTTTGTTTACTTACTATTTTTTAAGATTTTGGATTCTGTTTTCCTTTATCTGTTGTTCGTTGAAAGCAGTGAAACTTGCAGCATAAGCATTTTCTTTTTTTGCGTCGGTATCTGTAGAATACGGTCTTTGACACTGGCTTTCAAGGGAGGCTATCCCCGCACAAGGCGTGTTTTAACAAAACTGTCCTGTCAGGATGTTCGCCAGTGTAGCTTGCAAACTCAAAAACAATTTTACAGAACTGTTTCCCCCAACCGATTGTCCAAAAAAGTTGTTTAACGCAGATTTATAGCTCTGTTTATGGGTGCCCGTGTGACAGCCTTGCAGCAAAATGTCTGGGGCGATTTGTCGCCATGGCGACAAGTGGCGCCATCAAGGGTAAATGATGAAGTGAGAATTAAATTATTTGATCAAGTGATTTGCCTTTTGATTTTATTAGCTGAAAGTATTTTGAAAGTATTTTTACTGGTTTTTAAAAGACAGTTCATTTGGAAGACAGTATGCAGTAAATAAATTAACACACAAACAATACACACACAAACGCACACATGCGCGCACAAACATCCTGCACAACCACCCATGCATGCACACATACGCTCGCTGGCATGCATGTGTGCACGCACATACAAAGAAGCCAAAAGAAAATAAAAGAACTGTGTTTTGGTAACTTCCTCTCATTTGAGACATTTTTGAAAGAAAGGTTTACTCGTTCGAGTTCGAAATCCCAGTACTGTACTGAAGGAGGCACAGCAGTCACCTAGGGAAATTGGCATGATTGGCATGTTGCTTGTGTCGTGCCGGGGCTTGGGTGCTGTAGATGGCGAGGGCATACCATCTGACGTGTTCAGGAGTCCCGAGAGGCATAGGAAGGACTGCGGGTTGGGGGGGGGGGTTAAGAGGAACAGAAGGATGAGAGGGAATGAGGAAGAAGGAGAGAGATTGTGGAAGACAGAGAAATATATTTTGTGAGAGAGACAGATACTATATATATTGTGAGAGAGTGATATAATATATCCTTAGGGACAGATACTGAGAGAGTTACTAATAATGCTGAATGAGAGATATTGATATAGACTGAGAGAGAGAGAGAGAGAGAGAGATTGAGGGAGACATATTGTGAGAGAGATATTGAGGGAGACATATTGTGAGAGAGATATTGAGGGAGACATATTGTGAGAGAGACAGACACTGAGAGAGACACTGAGAGATAAATTGACCAATATTGATAAATTGAGAGAGACAGCCACTGAGAGATGCTGAGAGAGCAAAAAATATTGAGAGCAACAGATACTGAGAGAGAAAGTACAGAGGTAAAGAGAGATTTTGAGAGAGATATACTGATGGAGACAGAGAGAGAAAGACAGCGATACTGAGTGATAAATAGTGAGAGAGATATCGAGAGTGAGCGAAGGGTACTGCGAGAGAGATAATGAGACAGAGATATTGAGATATATATTGACATATATTGAGATATATATATATATAAGAGAGAAAGAGAGATCAGGACGTAGTGGTTGGAAACAGCCAAGAAACCGAAGCAGGCTGGTCAAGCTGATGCATGCTGGTAGTCACTAACAGATTCCGGAAGATGGCGGCTGGGACTTTTGTTGCCGCGAGAAGAAAATGGAAGGCGTGTAGGAACGCCGTAAACGACAGACTGATGACGGTCATAAACAGGGGGACGGCACGATGGACCCACTGGGGGCTGGCATAGCCTGGGTCCCAGCTGATCAACGTCAAGTAAACCTCACGGGGATGCCAGGGGAGCCAACGCACTCTTGTTGTAGGTGGCTACCGCTGCGACGGTCTCTGACAAACGGTTATGGTTCGCATCCCAGCGTGACTTTTCAGATGTCGTACGTAAAGAAGGGAATAAGTTGTGTGTCTGTCGACACTGTGAAATGTCACCTCCTGGCAGCAGAAAGCAATGCCCATGCCCATGCCCATGCCCAAATTTCTGCAAATAAGAGGGGCTTTTTCATAGTACCTGCATCCGTTTCTATTTCTGATAAACAGCATACTTTTGTTTTATTTGCATGTCCCCAGTGATTTTGTCTGCACATAAGAACAGAGATGATCCAAAGTGAAAAAAGTAACACCATCACTGACTGAACATAATATACTCTTCAGAAATCTCACCTGACAGTTCACCTTGTGTACAAAAGCTTCGAAATACTAGCACAAAAAAATCTGTCTGACAGTTCCTTAGTCAAATTTGGAAGACGCTGTTGACGCGCATAGGAATAAACCTCAGGTAACAGCATTCATAAAAATATTTACGGTTGGAGCACTCGATAGTTACACCACTTCCACCTTCCCGCATCTAGTATCCCATAATCTTTTCTTTGCCGCAGCAATTTGCACAGCCTTCTCGTGCAAACTCCAGCTGCCACACAAGGGACTGCTGGATGGTGAATTGTGTCAAGGAAAGTTCTGGTGATTCTCACATAGCTACTTATTTAATGGCAGCGAGAAAACAAATAAATCTCTATCCATAGTGAAAAACGTCTAGATCACTCCGATATGTTAAGGTATTAGGGTCAATATATAAACTTAGTGCCTCAAATGAGTCTCTAGCGCACAGACAATCATCATGTGTGAAAACTGGCTTTCGAGTCGTTTTCTGGCAAGTCCTCTACCAGTTTATATATACATATGTAAAGATATACACAGACAGAAACTTTCAAAAAATTGATATTTCCAAATTTGCAACCTCGGCATTCCGAAAAGTGTTCAAAGGCATTTAACTGGAGATGTACAGTCATATTAAACCATTCTTAAAAAATACCATAAAAAGTAAGATATACTTATAGTTTATCTTTAATCTCTTGCGCTATTCGTGCGACGCTATTATTATCAGTATGTATACGAAGTCCAGACCAGTGTGTGCTAGGCGACAGTGACAGTGATAAAGTCAGCAATTTCCTTACTTACTGTACTTAATACGCCCAGTAATCAAACCCTTTCCCCCTTAAGTGTTTCACGTATATACAATCTAATTGTCTGCAATTTTCAATAAATAAACTGTATTACCTTTTGGCCTGTTAAAGCTCCCTCATTAGCATGCTCGAAAACTTCAGACTACCCGCTGCCCTTTTCGTAAATTGGGAACCCAGGAAAAAATTCTCAGTGCTTGGCCGAACACAGATAACCTTTGCCTCAGAGGAGGATTTTCTACATGCTGCATATTGATGAAACGGAAATCCATGTTCGAAGACCTGCCGAGGACACCAGCTGTGTCTAACGTGTCAGGTTTATTTTTAGACTGCTCACCAGCTTGGAAGTCTGAACTCTCACGCAGCCAGTGAGAGGTTCATAAAATAATCCTCACGAAGCCAATGAGAGGTTCATAAAATTGCACGTACTTTTATGCGCTGGAAGTTACCGGATGATTAATTTTCATATCATAATTTTACTCTATTTATTGTAATAGGAAAAAAACACGCACTGTGTTGTCCCTAATTCACACTGTCCTTCTGCTGGGCTTGGTAAAGATACATCGGAAACATTCATTTCGTGTGATGCAGCATAAAGTGCAAGCTTTAGCAGTAATATTTCTTTGTGACCTTTTCATGCTATGTACTGCCAGGAAACCGCTCAGTACAAGATATTGAAGAACAGTAATTACTAACAAATGTTCTGATCACACTAATCATTATTCAACCAAACACTAAATGATTCAGTGAAATGTCTGTTTAAATTATCTTTAAACATTCAGTACGGACGAGTTGTGCCCACATTCTGCTGAACTGTCGTATTATTCTTACATTTTAATAATATTATCAATTGCGTATTGTAATCATAAGTTTTGTTCAGGTTTCTACATAAGACTATTCTTTGAAAGACACAGTGGATTTCTATGCACCTGATCTTTAGGGACAACCGAACTTCACAAACTGGCCCCTGTAGGAGCGCCTTACAAGACTTTCATACAGCTCCCGACGAGAGTGGGCGACACGAACTTCAATGACGCTCCTGTCCGTGTGGAGAAGATGCGTAACGCCGTAACTGGTCTGTGGGAGGGGAGGCTGAAGAGAGAAAAGATGAGGAGGGGGAACGGGAAGGGAGGAAAAGCCCAGTATAAGCACTCATGCGAGACGTGCAGTGCAGGAGTACTCGCCCGCTCTGCCAGCAGAAAGCTGCGCTTGTCTTGCAGGGCGGAAATGACGCGTCGCTGTTTCATGGCGTCTATTTTCACGCGGCATTGAACCGGTTTCTGATTTCCGATTTCGGCACGTGTCCCTTGCGCTGGCATCTGGTTTCAGCTCTTATGCGACAGGATGCGAAACGGACGACAGCAGTTCTGCAGCTTCCAACAAAGCCTCGTGAGCTCGCGCGTCTGTTGCAACCAACCGTTGGTTCCAGCGGGCGCCTGATAGAAAGAGGAAAACAATACAACGGAAGGAAAAGAAAGGGGAAGGGAATTGAAAGAAACGGACCTCACGAAAGCAAAAGTTTGCACCCGATTGCAGTAACCAAATTTATCACAGCATACCGAATTATCAGGTATCGCCGTAACGCATGTTTTACGTATTTGACGCATTATTAAAAGTCACTCACGCAATTCTCTTGTTACATTGCCTAAGGCATACGCAAAAAAAAGTTTTGGCGGTTGTTGGTTTCCCAGCCATAGTTCACTTACACAGGTCGCTGTAGAACACTTCTGAACGAGACCATAGTTCTTCTCAGCCAAAACCGAAACTATTTTCCAAACTGCAGCATATTTCATAGTCATTTTCTGTACAACATTCAATAAGCAATAAAAATGACATCATTTTTGATCGCAAGCAAAAACTCTGGGTCCCACGCATTTTTGCTCAGGCTTTGCGTATACGGGGTGCGCGATTCCTGAATTATGCAACCCCATTATCCTGAGCTTATTTTTTTAATGGTGTGTGCGTGTATTTTATTCTTTTATAAATTTTCCCAACACCTGGACTATCTGTCTTGTTGTCTTATGGAAGGGTCTGGTCCAGGTGTGTCATTGAAGTGTTACTCGACAGAGTACATTGCTTGTTTTGTGTAACAAGATTTCCTCCCTTTGTGATATCTGTATTTCTCTAACTAGTAAGTTACAGTCACTAGACAGCTGCTAGAGAGACAAAAGAGTGAACAAAAGGAGTTATCATATTTGCATGTTTATATCATACAGTGTCTGTCGCTGTGTAATTAAGGGCTAGACGGTTTACTGAAGATTATTGTTAGAAATGGCAGCTTCATCAAAATGAGGTGCTGTTCGCTTGAGGCTACTTGCACGGTCTGTGTTATAGTCAGACTGAGAGCAGCAGGAGCGTATTCATGAATTCCCCGCGCATGCGTGTTATATAGAATGGCTGAGAGGAATAAGCCCAGGATGCCGTTCATCACAGAAACTGCTTGCGCGTGCACAGGACGTTAAGGGCTGGTTGTCGCGCAAAGCAGTGCATTGAATACGAAATGCTTTCTGCTGTGGGCGGTTCTGTTTCAGGGTCACTTTGTGAAAAGGTTTTGTAATATCTGAGCTTTGTCCGTCTGTTCGTCTGTCCTCCCGTCTGTGCATGCACGCGCGCGTGTGCGCCTTACTGTGCGTGTGCGGGTGATAACTACTCCCAGCCCCAAACCCCACAAATCTTGTCGTGACGTAATACTTGTTTCTGTTTGTTCTGCCCCAAGGGCATCCATTTTCCAGAGAGGCTGCCTTGCATTGTCTTCTTTGCTTCATTGTTTTCTCTCTCCATCATCGGCCACAGCAGTTCCGAGGGTTCGATAATGAATGCAAGCAGGGACTCACAAGAAGGCGCCTCGTCCTTCTTCTTGTTCTTTTTAGATTTTTATTAATGGTAATTTTTGAAATCTTTTGAGTGCACGTCAGAGTTACAGGAAATGGTTTCTGTAGATCCCCCATCCTCTCTCTGTGTGCGCGTGTGTGTGCTGCCAGTGTTTGAGAAAAGCAACGACGTACAACGAAGATTTGGGCAGAAACGAAAACGGACAGTGTAGGTAACAACGCAGGGGCTGGTCATGGAGCGGCGAGAGTTAATGCCCCTGGTTACACGTCATGCTGAGCCAACACTCCGCTGCTCCGGACCACGCTTCCTGTTTTATTTTCTTTCAATTACTGACGTGACGCACTTGAGCCTGATGACTGGAGTTCGAAACACACTTACGAAGTGCAAAGCCACATCTGTCAGGAGTTTCCACGTCTGTCTCAGCCTAATGAAGGCGGTGATTAGTTCGCGGGGGAAAAGCTAATACATGTAGTGATAAAAAGGATCAAGACTGCCTCGAGTATACCTTTCGAAGATTTACAGGTTCATCCGAGTGCAAACTTTAGTTGGAATTGGTGGGTTTGCTCCGTTTGCAGGATTTAGTCTCCTCCCGAAGTCATAGAGAATACCCTTTTTCCAATCGCGAGACACTCATGCAGAGACAGGCCTATATCTTCCACAGGTCTCAAAAATCAAAGGACATTTTTGTCCTTTACTGCCTGAATATGCTAATTGGAATCTCCAATCTGTCGAATTCCGCGTAGCCTAAAAAGGGAAAAGAAAAGATAATAAAGGAAAATGAAACATGAAGAAAGAAAAAGAAAAACAAAAGAAGAAAAATGAAACAGAAAGAAAGAAACTGTACTTATGAAAGTAACTCTGGCGAATGACGCAGCCCCAGTGCATGCCGAGAGACAGCACATTAGCAAGTGCCACCCTTGCAGAATGACGTTAATCTTTGGCAGTCCATTGCTTTTCCCTTTTAAAAAACCCCAAGGCAAGGCAGTCGCGACGTCTTGACACTAGCTAAGTGGATTTTTTCCCCTCTGTTAAAATTAATTCTTTTCGTGCCTTGCTTGCTCACCTTCCTCTGGGTGGCCTGGTGGATAGGCATCAGCACAGTAACGCAGCCCATCTGTCTTCAAACGGGTAGATTCTAACTTACCTGCTGGCTAGCGGAGCTCTGGAGCGAGTCCACTTCGTGTGGCGTTGGTGTGAATAACTTTCGTCTATCGCACACTTCTCCTTTATGTCTTTTACTTGGTTCAGATTAACTGTTTTCCAAGTACCAGTTATTCATTCTAATGTTTGTTTTTGTGTGTGTTGTATATTAGGCGCATCGTACAAAACCATGTACCTGCGTCTTCCGTCCTCTCTTACATTATTCACACCACCCTCTTCGTCAATTCTCTTCCCTACCTTCTCCCGTGTTGGTTTTGTGTTTGCTGTCACCGTTGTTTTTCCGCTGGGATTTTTTTTTTGGGTGGGGGGTGGGAGGGTTACTGTTCTTATCAGTTTAAAACTTTTTACTAGCTTCCTCTGAGGTATTTGTAGACAAAAAGTTGATGCCAAAATAAGCTAATCATTTATTTAAGCTTTCTTGCTATTGCTATTCTTGTTCTAGCGGTCCTTAGTTTTTTTTTCTCTTGCTGTTGCCGCCGCTGCAGCCGGCGATCCAATTGTTAATTTTCTTTATTCTTCTTTCCTTACTTCCTTCTCTCCGCCCTCCATCTTTTCCTTATGCTCACATTCGCTTTTCTTTGCCTTCTTATTCAGAAGAGAAGCCATTGAAAGGAAATCGCACGCATAATGCCAAGCACACGTAGCAGCCGTGTATTGTTGTTTCTCACAAAGCACGCTTTATTTTGAATAGGTTTTGCAAAAACTCCTGATAACTTTTAGAAAACACGCTAGCGTAACAAAAACAAAGACTTTTTTTTAGGGTCTCGCAGCCAGCGCGACTTGACTTCAAGAGAAAAATAGGCACCTGAGAAGCTATGGCCATTCCTGTCGCTGACCTAATGCCTCTCACGCAAATCTCGCTGTTATCTCGTTCTGCCGAGGCTGCTGCTATAGAATTGGAACGAGCCGATTCAAGCAGATTTGGCCACCATAGACACCTTTAGGCTAACTTGATGGGTTATTCACCAAAGGCTAGTAAATGCTTAGAACCTCAGTCCTATCTGTGGTCACATAAAAGTGTATTTAGTGCGTTTTTGCTTTGACGGGTATGTCTTGACGCCTTGTCGCGTGCCATACCACACGCTGTTTTGTATGAGTTTTCTTATCGCCGACCTGTACATAAAACTGCCTGTAGACTTCGTTCATCTTGTAAAATTTATAAGCACATTTATGTATGGAAAAACAGATACGGAATCTCGTGCATCCTGAATGAATTACTATGTCGGTAGGTAAGGTGAACAAACCGTGTACCTATGCCGTGCTCATGTTTTCCGTTCCCCTCCTCCCATCCCCCGACCAGCTAAAAAAGCGTTTCCTAACCCAAGGGATGTGAACATGTTCTGGGAGTCTGGTTAGCTTGCAGTACGCACACCCACAATCACATACAGACAGATGGGCCTTCACACACATATTCAGAGAACGTTAAAGTGGTCCTTTTTATTTCTTTCTTTCGCACGCAAACTCACGCACGCAGACACACGCCTGTGAGTGCACACGCACACATACACAGAGACTGTACACATCACAGATCTCCCCTCATCTTGCCTTTTCTTTTTGTCCCTCACACAGCATACGCACACAGGCACACGCGAGCACACCCACCAAATATTTGTTATTTTCTCTCTGTCTCAATCACAGATGCAGGCATGCATACATGCCCATAGCCACACACACCTAACCACCTTCAACCTCTCAAAACACTCAAAAATGTGTTTTTAAAGTGGTCTGTCTGTCTGTCTGTCTGTCTGTCTGTCTGTCTGTCTGTCTGTCTGTCTGACTGACTGACTCTCTCTCTCTCACCCACACACAGAGGGTGATAAAGCACAAATGTGTTTTTAAAGTGGTCTGTCTGTCTGTCTGTCTGTCTGTCTGTCTGTCTGTCTGTCTGACTCTCTCTCTCTCACCCACACACAGAGGGTGATAAAGAAATTACAAGTGAAGGACAGGACCTTAGACTCAGGGATCACCCTAAAGGCATGGAGATACTGCGTGGCCCGTAGTATCAGCTGCAAGTTGCCAAAATGTTTTATCGTCAGTATATATTTATATTTCACAGTTCGGTTTTCGATGATTTCATGTTCAAGAGACAGTAAAGCCAAGAGAATTGGTTCTGGGAAAACCCTTTTTGCTCTTCTCCACCAGCGTGCAAAACAACGTGTACAATATTCTTTTTGTATAATCTCTTACATTTATATATATTTTTTAAGATACATAGCGGTAGCTACCGATACAGACAGTCCTGGGTTCGGATCCTAGACCGGCACACCCAGTTTCTCTGCAGGAGGCACCTGTTCACGGGGCTGACCGTCTGGGATTTCCTGATGGTGCTTCTGTTTCCTACCCTCACGCCACATACCCGAATCATGAGACAGCGCTCGTTGTTGACTTGGCGTTAAATAATAAGCAACAACAATCTTTATAGTTGTCTCCAACACGTTTATTCTAGAAGGTGATTTTGAAAGCAACACTGCTATTGATGATGATAATAGATATTGCGCAGCTATAATTCTACGAACAGGATCCTTAGATTTAAGAGTTCTGCAGTGAAAAGGAAATTTTGATGAAAGGAATAAAGATACTCTGAGCACTTTTTTCCGATTAACCAGACGAGATAGAAGAAAGCCTGTCAGAAGGACGAGAGAGGGGGGAGGGAGGAGAGAAAATGCAACTATATCATAACCTTGTAACCAGCCACTCGAATGGACCCAAGACATTTGCTCATGGGTCTTCCTGGTGCCGATCAGGAAGCGAGAATGGCCCGATCGGGCCTCCGTAGTGGCGCGAGATTGGGAGGGAAAAAAAGTGGGCCATTTATGTGAAAGATTGGATGCCTGTGACGTGCCGCGGAAATGTTGCATGCAAATTGGCTGGGGCCTGGAATACCGCTTGAATCATTTTCTGCGACTCACGCATCCATCACTCACGAAAGCGCACGTGCTGTAGGGAAACCGCGGCACAACCTGAACCAGAAAGGTGGGGAGTGGGTCTTTGCGGGGGTAGAGGAGGGAACGGTGTGTGAAGTGG
>SMGT01002340.1:146311-157335 GCA_004794575.1 Lanistes nyassanus | reverse complement strand
GGGCGAGGTGTTGAACAGTACAAGGATTTCGATGAAAGCAAGAGCGAGCGGAGGAAGAAGGAAGGAACAAACGTGTTGGTGGGTTAGTGGTAGTGGTGTGGGGGCAGTGGCTGGGTGGGTGTGGATGTACCTTCTGGCTTTAGGGTTGAGCTCCGAGTGCATGGGGGCGGAAAATATACAGATTAAGTGTGGCTGGCCTGGTGCTTGGTCATGGCGTGGCACTCTCTCTCACACCTCCCCTTCCCTTCCCCTCTCCCATCCCCGAAAAAACAGAAAGGGAATGGGACAAAAACGCGTCTTCCACTTTCCCCCTTCGCAACCGTCTAGCACCTCGCTGGCCTGCCTGCCTGCAATTTGTTGTCTTTCACAACATGAGAGCGCCAAGCTGGTAACAACACGCGGAGTAACGGGAGGCGCTGCAACAGCAGGGGGGTGCGGGTGGGGCGGGGGCCCCCGCGGCTGTTTTTGGCATCGTGCCAAGACCTCCGCACACGGCGTGATGGCAGGAGTAGAGAGAGGCAGCACCCTCCCTCTCTACCCGGGGAGCGCGAGGCTGGGACGGGGAGGCGATGAGATGTTTGGAACGGCTGGGCACACAGATCGGACAAGCTGTGGGCACGCCAGGCTCCGTACTTAAGGTGAGGAGCGTGAGAGACGCTATGGAATGACGTCAGGGATTGTACGGTTGACCGTTTATCGCTGCTGCAGCTACAAGTCGCATTAAATTCACCCTCAAAGTGTGTTTAAGGAAATGGCACGCCTTTAACAAATAATTACATTACTAGTCAATTAAACTGGAATAAGGTTTTAATCACTAGAGAAGTCAGATTTGAAGTGAGCTAAAAATAGGCCTTAGAGATACATGGGTTTTAACCACATTTAAAATTAAAAATAAAGTATGTCCCTCGTAGAAGAGGAGGGTGGTTCTTACACTTTCCCTCTTTCCTCCCTCACTCCCTCCCCTCACTCTCTGTCTTTTTTTCCTAGTCCTAAAGAAAATAAAATAAAGGATGCCCCTCGTAGAAGAGAGCAGGGAAGTGTTTGAGACTTTTCTGTGGACCAGCATCGTAAGGGCGGTGCCTATATCCTCTTCCCTACTCCCTGACCTACCCTGTCCCATGGGTCAAGTTGCCATTCCCAGATGGGTGAGCTGAGGGAAGTGTGCTGCTGTCCACGGGTATAGAACCATTGTCTGTCAGAGACCTTGGCTCTATCCAATCGGCCATTCGCTTCCCCAGCGCTCACTGTAAAGATGTGAAGATTCTTTCTATGAGACAGTTTCCCGTCTATCCCCGAGAAGCAGAGTTTGCTTTCCATCTGGAAAGTCAACATCATGTGCTTACATTTCATCAGTCTGTATGTCTCAGTTTAAACCCTGCGGCAGGCTACCCACGGCAGTGTTATGACGACACACGCTGATGTCTGAATGTAACAGCACCACTGAACTCTTAGCGCCTATGAATACACAAACCCGCGGAAGAGCAGATCGACAGACCACTGTTTCTCCTTTCATCTCAGTTGAGAAGAAATAGACGGGGGAAAAAGTATCGGGAAAACTGAAATCTAATAAATCTCCCTGCCGTGTGGAGATATGACTAATAAAAATAACAACAACAATAACAGGACCATTTTAAAGCGTCAAATCTTATAAAACAATTCAAGGTGCACACATTTCTACGCACGCGCACATACAATGTAGGCCACACGCGCCGGCAGACATTTGTACACACAAGCTACCCCCCCCCCCCAAGCAGGCACAAAGAAGGACGGGGCGAAGTCTACTATGGGAGAGAGGAAAGAACGTTTAAAAGAATAGAGCGTAGGTAGCTTGCTGATGAAGAGAGACAGGCTGTTCCGGGTCAGAGGTCAGTGGACTGAAGACGGAGAAAGATCGCGGACCGGAGATGCTGAGCTTTATGCGAAGACAGAGGGGGTTTGAAAGAGAACGGAGACTGCGAGAGAGTGTGCATCGATATGCAATTGGAAAATAACAGCAGACATGGCGAACAAGCATTGGTTTTAAAAAACACCCTCAATAAATCAATGGTCTAAATAATAATAAATGTATATTTTTAACGCGCGAAACACATTTCATGCACACTTCGCGCGGACCAGGCACACAGACACTCTAATGAAAACAACGAACACACACACACACACACACACAGGTAGATAACTAAAACCAAAGTAAACGACCAAAGAAATTAAAGAGAGGAGAGAGAGGAAACTCAACGCACAAAATAGACCCCCCCCCCCCCGTCCAGCAGAAGAGTTGGGGACTTGGGGGTGGGGGAAAACATTACGATGACATGCTTGATTTGCTTCCCGGTGAAGCGCTGTCTTCGTGCTTGTCATTTGCATTTCGTTTCCTTCTTTCTTTACTTCCTTCCTTCTTTCTTTTGTTTGTTCTTGCTTGCTTTCTTACATTTTTCTTTGTTTCTGTCGATCTGCCTGTCTTTCTTTTCAGTGTTTTTCGTAAAGCGCTGGCAGACATCGAATATTCAATACAGGCTTTGCTTGCGAAATTTATTGGAAAGGCGGAAGCGAAGATGTGCAGATCGCGCCTTCAGAGACTGCGAGACAGGATCATGTACTGCATAAGCAGCGGCAATAATTTGTCGCTTCAGTAATTCGCCGGCAGAGTGCTCTTCCCTTCGTCTGTCATGTAACTGCATGTTCTCGTAGGCGGCCAGCCACACGCGCTTCCAATCGCCAAGAGAACTCCTTTGAGGAGTTGGGTCAGAATTTCCGATCGACATGCAAATACTAAGGTCTTAAGGTCGCTGTTTCTCTGGTTTTCGCGCCGACAAGCGAAGAGGAAATTCGTTTTCCGTTTTAGGTCTTGGACGAATTTTTCCGAAACGTGGGCTGATTTGGCCAGTCTGAGCAGTTATTGACTTTCTTCGTTTTGTGTTTAAATCAGAGGAACGAAATTGATGGCGCATGTCACGCGGTATAGATCGAACCGGCTGTTGTAAAACAATCAAAGCGTGTACCTAGGGGTGAACTGACGGTATTACTAAGCTCGCTGGAAAGAGTTAGGGAGGGAAGAGAAGGGGTGGGGGAATACTGCTCTTATGTCTTTGCATCATTCCTAATGCGGTTGGGGATTTTCACTAGGATCGCTTTCGACGATGATTTTTCTAAAGTTAGTAGAATGCTCCTTAATCACAGGTCCCCAAGTTTTCAAAATGAATACTTCCAGAAACCGCCTTGTCTAATTTCAGCGCGTCACTTTTCAGTTTTAAGGGGTCACTGTAGGAAGTAAAAAAATTATAAAAAAAACCCAGCTCGCCGATAAACAGGTAAAAGGTTGGGTCACTCAGGTTTTAATTTGGGTGTCATTTCTGGATTTTTTTTTTGGCTTAAAGGACGCACATATAACGTGCGACATTGGGAGCCCTGCTAATTGTGATATGCACGGTTGATAGACATTTTAGACTGGCTCATTATCTGTACAAAATGTTCACACTCTGCGACACTTGAGAAACGCTTGTGCTTTTTGAAAATTCGGCACTGTAGCTGCTCCATTTTCCTCGACAAACCCATTTCGAGGTTCTGACACCTTTATAGGTGGTCTGTTGATCCGACAATCTGATTTGTGCCCAAAAGAGAAACCTTACCATACTACACAGGCCTCGGAAATAGCTTCTGTGCGGGCAAAATAAAATGTGTTATGGCAGTAATATCACGTTGAGGTTTGTAAATCAAATAAGCGACCCCTAATCTTATGAGAGATCTCCGTTTTTCTCGCTGGGGCGTCAAACGCGTGCGTCGACCAACGCACAGATTACATTACAAAAAAATATGGGTTTGTTGCAAAGAAGAAACTGCCCTATATCTTGCGTAACTGACGAAATGTTGGGATTTAGGGAATATTTATGTTTGCTGCCTCTGCTTTAGCACGCATTTTCTTTTGCTGTCATCAAAAGTATGTCTGACATTTACACTGGCTAGAGATGCTGGGCTGGCCTGCATGGGCGTTCATAGCTGCTCTTCCAGTCACAAGGGGGGTCGGAAGGCCCATTCCCCCTGTGTAGTTTAAGCGCAACTTTACGTATGAACAGGAGATAAGAACTCTCATGCAAGCCAGCCCTGGATGTTATCCCCTCCTTGACTGACATGATAAGCAAGCTATAGGATCGACTTTACTTTGCGAACTCCGGCGCCGTACCAATAGTGCAGGATGTGTCAAAGGCCAGCCATTCAAAACACAATTCATCAAAACTATGCTAGAACTGTCGGAATAATCTGGGCTGGCTTGCATGAGCGCTCTTATCCCCACTTTCGGTCATAAGAGCGCTCGTAAACCCCATTCGCCTGGTGTATTTACGTACACCTCTACGAATGAACAGGAGATAAATAATGTTCATGCAAGCCAACCGTTTGGATGAATTTTTAAGACTTTAAATGAATATTTTGAACCTCGTATATGAGATGCAGAGCGAACTATCATCAGTAGGGATAAATGTTGTGCATTAAATTGAGCGATACTTCAGATTTCAGTCGTGATTGCTCCCCTGTTCATGAAAACTCGTAAAGCTCGGACAACGTGTTTACTTTACGTGCATTTTTACCAGTTGAACAGAGATAACGAACCCATCTCTTTGCGCACACATGCAACTTACCGGCTTGACGTAAAAGAGGTGTTTGGAATTTATTGTGCATCCTGTATTTCGATGAAAAGTAAGTGTGTGTGTGTGTGTGTGTGTGTGTGTGTGTGTGTGTGTGTGTGTGTGTGTGTGGTGTGTGTGGTGTGTGTGTGTGTGTGGTGTGTGTGTGTGTGTGTGAGAGAAAGATTCTCATTCGATAAACTCAGAAGACCTCTGACTTCGACTTCCACTAGAAATTTTACAAACAAGTTCCCAAGGGTCAAGTAGTAAACACAGTGATTTTTTGTCTCCTAATTTGTAAAGAATGATAATAATACATTAAATTGCTTTGGCCGTGTGACCTGTGCTGTTATGGTGTGACGTCAACCACAGCTTCGACTGTTGACTGGGTGCTTGCAGCGCTCATAACACTGGCCCTGGAGACGGTTTGCTGACACATAGCACGTGCCTCAAGCAGGTGTACTATGTACATGTCCCATTTCCTATTTTTTCTGAGCTGAACGCTTCTTGTTCACACCGGTGTTGCGCAGACGTCAAGATGAGAAGGTTTGTGCCGCACGTGCAGAGTGTTTATGCTATTTATCACCTTTTTTATTTTACGAGAGATGGAGGAGAAGTAGTGTTAAAAACTAGATGATGGCAGAACAGGGAGAAAAGATACAAGAATCTGCTGTTGTCACGATCCCCAAAGAAAGGTGTTTTACAGGCTAAACGACATTTACGGGCAGACAGGAAGGGATTAACTGTTAGGAAGGCAAACGCTCTGGTTTCCTTTTTCCTTTTTTTCCTTCCTTTTTCCACGTCTGGGTTTTTTTATTCTTTCTTGGTTGCCTCCATTCTTTATTTTCTTTATTTACCTTTTTTTTTTGCTTCTATCCTTTCTCGCCTTTCTATTCGAGAAACTACAAGTTATGCCATATTTCATTTAACACTAACAGCTTTTTCGGAATATGAGCACACTTTCTAAAACATTAGCATTTTATTTTCCTGAGGTTGTATTCCCCCCCCCCCACACACACACACACGGACACACCTACCTCCGCCAGGAACGTGTGTTGCTGTAGATATGTACAGCTTTACCTGACAGCCGAGCAGTACTTCAAACTGGCTTTCAAACTTATCTCTCACTTATTCTATCCCCCTCTCCTCACCCCATGTACCAAGCGTTCGCGAGGTTTGTGGGCAAGGGAGGGGTGGTTAGAAGACAAACCTGATTTTCCTAAGTCTGCTTTATTTTACGTTTACGAATCTTCAAAATACTTCCCGTGTTGGAAGCTGACAGATCACGCCGGAATTTGCAGGTCAGTGCACTGCGTTACCGTCTGGTGTACGCAACCCTGTGTAAGAGTTGCGGATTTGAGCTGGAATAAAAAGCTATCCCCCCTTGCAGCAGATCCGTGTTCTGGGTCACGCCTGCCGTAGCAGCAATGAAGCGTGACGTCAGTGGTGACGCGGTTGCTGCTTGCCAATCAGGATGTCCTTGGACCATAGCAGCCTATTCCCCACTGCATGATCTCGGAAGGGAGTGGTTAACAGGAAATTGGCGCCGTCAGTAAAACTCTGCCTGCTGATTTATTGCAGAGAAGGACCGTCCTATTGGCATTTTTTCCAGATGAAAAACAAGTTGGTATAATATGGATCCTGCCTCCCCAGCGCCACCTTCCTCCCCCTCCCCCAACCTATCCACCTTGGGCAGCAAACGTGAGTTTCCCTTGCGATGTGACGCCTGCTTTTGCTAATTTGAATCAGAATGAGATGCTAGGGTCCCTCGCGCACACCAGCAGCTTTTGACGGTCCACTGCAGCTGTCCCACCCAGCTGCACACAGTACCATCTCTGTAAATCCCACCCCCCACTCTTTTGTCCCTGCTCCTGGTGCACACGTGGTCTGTTCCCCCACCCCCATCCTTCATTGTAGCTCTCGTCAGCGCCTGTCCTGAGTGAGAAGCTGATGGCTGTCGTGAGCACGTGAGTCACGAAAAAGTGATTCAGATGTTGCCTGCTCAAAGCGCAGGCTTGCACGAGGGAACAAATAATGCAATAACACGGGGCCTTGTCGCCACTCGCACACGCATGCCCGCTAGTTCCCCCTCCCCAACCCCGAATGAGAACGAACTCTGCGACCCCTTTGTATGTTCGAGGGTCTTTTTAAAGTCGAAATTACAATTGATTGACAACAATGTACCCGGGGTCCAACCTGGAGTGAGGTGCCACGTGGCTGAAGACAGAAACAGAAAGCCCTGCAGCCAGAGTTTCTTTAGCTCACTTGCGCTTTGATTTCGTTAATTTCGTTCATTTTAAAGAGCGGCTTTGGAGACTTTGTCGACTGAAACTTCTGTCGGCGTCGCGGAGGGAGAGTTCCAAAGAAAGAATTAAAGGCTTGCGGTTGATCGACTGACAGTTGAGAGGTCCGCCAAGTACGGTTAACCGGCTTTGTAAAACAGCATCGACTGTACGCGGCGTTGAAAGCCCGACCCTCTGATAAAAGGAGACGGTGAGGTGGCTGATACTGGAGGATGGATGGGGAGAGGGGGGGGGAACTCTGCTTGTAAAGGTTCACCTGTCCGCACATTCTGGCTTTCCATAGTTGACCACTTCTAGTGAAAAACAGTGGTTATAACTGAACAGCTTTTCTGGAATAAACTATTCGATTCCGAATAACTTATTACCGAATAACAAACGAACAATAAGCTATTCGGTTTTCGTGCATGGGAAAGTGAAGGAACTTATTCCTGTCATAACGGTTATCCTGAAATAAGTAAGCTATTCGGGTTTCTTCCATACGGGGCCAGAAGACTTCTCGATGCTTCAGTTTCGACTTTGGCAATGCCAGCTGCAGACCGCCGTCTTTCAGGCGTCGGTTGAAAGCGCACCATTGCCGATAGCGATCTCGCGTGCAGAAGATATGGTTGGGTGAACTCGCGGAAGCGCTATGCACATCTTGCTCGCTTTCCACTTCTGCAGCAGCGTTTCAGGAGACAGCTGAGGGATCCCACAGACCTCTGGGGTACCAAGAGGAGTTTCATAGCACCGATATAACACTCATTCCTGTCTTTAGTTATATAATTCGCTTTACAACTATACGCTGCTTGAATTGGAAAATGAAATTCATTCTGTACCGAGCTACGGTCACGATATATCGATAAAATAAACTTTCTGTAGCGATGATACTCGGAATGGGTTTTGAAATTAAGTATAAAGCTACAGAATACATTGTATAGGATTGCATAGGACTGCTACGGAATGGAATTATAAAACCATAGACTGGTGCTAGATCGCTCTAGGGTGGCAAGGCTGCTGCTAGAGACTGGAATTGTACGTACAGCATGCTGCATAAATCCTCCTCTGTGACCTCAAAAGTACCCACGCTGATTGAAAAAAAAAAAACCCGGCCATCTTGTGACGATCAGGACGAAAATCCATCTACAACGTAATGTTCCTGCAAAAGAAGGGAGCCTGGTTATTTTTAACGACGAAATTGTTCTAACAGCATCTCACTACCTGCCCCGACTTTCGAACCCTGGGTGCGGAGGCATAAAAACCAGGAGGTGATTGGCGGGGGTTACCTCACCGCTATATTCCTCAAGCAACTCCCTCGCCACGTTTCTTTCCTCCGCCTAAATGTCCTCGCAGGTGCCACTGGAACCCTGCAGGCGGCTTGCAGAGTAGTTAACAATGCAGTTACATCGTTGGCTTTGTGATGCCGCGCAGCATCCCTAATGGCGATTTATGACCGCGGTGTGTTACCATAACGAAGTGGGCTGGTGCGCGGAACATGCACACAAAGCTAGAAAGTACTCCGTGCGTGCAGCGGGCGTGCAAGCATGCATGAATGCGCGTGCGTCCTTGCGTGCATGCGCGTGCACTTAGTAAGCTGAGCTAGAAACTATAGGCATGCAGGCATCCGACGAGCCGAATTAAAGAAACGACAGTAACTAAAAAGCCTGAAAAGCTTGGTTTGTTAGTTACAAACGCATAATTTCCGTGTGGTTAAAAACCTTTAGTAGTAACATGAGTTGGTTTATGAGAGTGGTTAAGTACTGGCACCTGTAGGAAGTTACAGGAGATTGCTCGAAGGGGGTGAAAAGGGTCGGGGAGTGGGGATGGGTGCAGACTGCAATTACGGGTGGGCTGACGAGTCGCTAGGGAGCGATGGGATGTTGGCACGGGAACACATCCATATCGCATGCATCACGGGTAAACCTTGTGAACGTCACGCAGAATAGACGGCGAGGCCATCTGCACGCGAGATTGTGTCCGTGACTGTTGGCCGACGTTAGGTTTGCGCGCACTGGCAGGAAAGTGTATGAGGATTGGAGGTATTAAAAAATAATTTTCCATCAAAGTGCCGTTATGCGTAATCGGAGCTATCGAATATATTAGTGTGACGTGACTTGGTCTTGTGCAACAGTAGAACGAACCCGCAGTTAAGTTATTTTTAAAGCCAAATACCCAGTGCATTTGGTGGCCGTGTATACTTCTAACCCTGTTTAATGCCGTTTAAGTTTAATTATATTTGCCATCAGGGTAATTGAGAACAGACAAAACGAACCCCCCCCCCCCCTTCACTGTCTTTAGAACCCTGACGTCGTTGTGACATCGAATGGTCGGGAGGTTGAATAATCTGCTGCGCCTTTTATCAACCCACTTGCACACGTTTCATTCTGGTCTTCTTGTTCGTAAAATACACAGTTCGTGTTATTTGCATGAGTTTCGCTTTTCTTGAGGCACAACACCCAGGCTGGGGGATGGTAGGTCGTGTTGACACTAAACATCGGAGTTGAGGTGGGAGTTGGGTGGGGGGGAGGGGATTCTGATCTCGAGATTGACGCAGTTTTCCACAGCAGCGTTCTGATTCGCATCTGACCTGACAAAACGTTTTCCCTGGACCTTCTGGAATCATTTGTAAACAGCAAAGTCGCGTGTGTGTGTGTGTGTTTCAAGCGGAAGAGAAGACTTAGGTCTTACTGTTGTTTTGACTTGCCTTTTCCCTTTTCCTTGACAATACCGAAGCTGTTGTGCTAGAATTATGTTCTTTTGTCCATATGTAAGTTCGGGTAGCCTATGTATTAGTGGAGGTGGGGAGACGAAGAACATATATCTTGGAGACCTTTTTTTGTAAGAAAAAGGAGTCTTTAAGGGCGCTTATTCAACGCTCACCGGCCGGAAACTTCAACTATTATTTAAATGCATGGGCGGTTGGGAGAGCTCGAGTTCGCTAAATTGAAGGGAAGATGGATGGACTGATGGGTTTGCAGCCTTTCCTTTAAGAGGCCGGGGAGAAATTCAGGCGCGGTAACTCACAAGCGGCCAAACCTAAGCGCGTGCTCCAACATGCATGTGTGCCAATCGTCCATCAAACAACAGATGGTTTAGGCTGAGGGAAACCCCTGGAAATGACATCAGATGACGTACGCATGACGTAACTCATCCCACCGTTTGGACAAAGATACCAACGACAAAGCTAAGCCCGACTAGTTCCCTCCCTTGGTGCATCGCAAGCTTACAAGCGATTAACGCAACCCTACACGTGGGCAGTGCTGGGCCCACAAACATCAAAGCCTGCTGGTGCAAACCGACTGGCACTTACCTGCTGAGGTGGTGATTAACACAAAGTTTCCAGTATTGAAGTTGAAGAAGCTAAACTTCATGTTCGTGTACAGTAGGGCACACTTAAAATCAAAGCAGTTCATCCTTATGAAATTTGCACAGCCATATATCCACTTAAAACTGTCGGTGAAACAAAAGAATAACTAATTTCAAAGGCCCTATAATGAAGTGTATGTACACATATTGCTAAAATGTTATCTCTTACATGGAGAAGTAAGAAGAACAGTGTGGGAGAGGGGAGATGGGGAGAAGGGGAGAGCAGCGTGGGGGAGGACAGAGGTGGCAGGTGGGGCTAAACTTGGCACGGGTGGCAGAGGAAGGATATTTTAAGCGAGGCAAGTCGACGGAAGCCGACGCTTAACAGCAGGCAAATCTTAATGAGACAAAGTCCGTGATGCTGGGAGAGACAAGAGCCAAAACTTCTTTAGCTTCCCTGGCCTTTGCTTATCGTTACATCGAGGTGATGATGTCCGGCCTGCGGCCGTCAGCCCCCCAGTCGTGCGGGACAAATCAACCTCGCTAATCAAACGTCATTAGCGTCCCACTCCTTGTGGCAGCGCGGGTTTTAGCTGCCGCGCTCCGAGTTGCCACTTGGACATTCGGATGTGTCGCGCTGCGTGTTATAACGGCGTACAGATAGGATGTGTCGCGCTGCGTGTTATAACGGCGTACAGATAGGATGTGTCGCGCCGCGTGTTATAGCGGTGTACAGATAGGATGTGTCGTGCTGCGTGTTATAGCGGTGTACAGATAGGATGTGTCGCGCTGCGTGTTATAGCGGTGTACAGATAGGATGTGTCGT
>SMGT01002340.1:103032-142265 GCA_004794575.1 Lanistes nyassanus | reverse complement strand
AACAAAGATCTGTCTGTCTCTAAAAACACCGAAATTTTCTTATGTCTACACAAGTTTATAAAAGAATCAAAACGCTTCTAGCTTTCTCTGACTCTAAATTACATTTGACCACTTCTGTACTTCCTGCCTGCTTTAGGTGCACAACCAGTACACAAGCCCATAGCGTGGTAATCGTGGTTCCTCCTCCCTCCCCTTTCTCTATCTTCTTTCTCTTTCCTCCTCTCCTCCAAAACTCTCCCCTAAACATCATATCACTACCCGCCATTTGTTTTGTTTGTTTTGTTTATTTTGATTGACATGGAGACCACTCATGAGCTTTCAGCTCCTTGTGTCGCCACTGATACAAAATATTTGATTTAATGGCACTTCTTCATAAAATAAAAATAAAAAAAAAAAGCTTTTTTTAAAAGTTATTACCACCGCCGTTGTTACGATGCGTGTATAGTAAAACCTCCCTTATAAGACCTTCCCATATACGACCTCCTCCAGCATACGACCTCCTCCAGCATACGACCCAAAAATTTCTTCTGGAGACCATTTACTATATAAACGACCTCCCATTTACGACTCCCTTCGTAACCCGACCACTGACCGACGAAAGCGGCCGGTTTTGCACTGTATACGACTTTCCCTGGTCGAGTGGAAAAAGGTTAGCAGACTTCTTTTTGCAAAGATGTTCACTGAGAAACGCGAAGTGTCGACCCCCAAATCCCCCGAGAAGCGCAAAAAACTGTTTTAACTTTAGAAAAGACATTGAAAGTGGTCCTAACAAAGAAGCAACAAAGGGAAGTCGGCAATAAATATTGGATCTGACATCCATTTACGACTTTACACCTAATAACAGACTGAAAGAAATGACAATATACGACTTATGTGTCTTTTCGACATTTCGCAGAAAGACAAATAGTTTATATCACAGATTTTGTTGTAATTCATTCCTGAAAGTCTTATTTCATATTCTGTGTTTAAACTTTTGTTTCGGCCTATTCGCTGCATTCGGTAACCACAAGGTCAGCCAGACACAGTTACATCTCGTTCACACTTTCTACCCTAGTGAAAGCTGAGTTAGCCGCAGGTATCCAGACTTTAAGTATTTCTTGTGTCGCCGCTGGCCTGCAGGGATCGGGTATCACTTCTTTGTTGTGAGAAATGTGACGTGACGCAACATTCGCTAGTCTCGGAGATCTGTGATCCACAGCATCACGCAGTTCACAACTTGATTACCTTTTTATATTATAAAATTTCGGTTTCTTTAATTGGCAACACCAGAAAGAAAGAAAGTTTTATTCCTGATGTGTTGTAGGATGAAACTAGATATGATGAAATAATGTGTCTGAGTTGTGATAAAACTACATGTTCAGTACTTGAGATGTGAAAAAAATATTTTCGCATGTAGTTCAGTGGTAAATAAAAAACAATTTCAAAACATGCTCATGATGTTGCAGTTGGCTGCCATGATAACATACATGCATATGTGTTTATTTCTCACCCCATCCATCACGGTACATGTACTAACGCTTCGGTCCTCCTTTATAAGGCCCCTCCATTATAAGATCTGATTTTGGCTCTTTTTTCAAAGTCGTATATTGGGGGTTTCACTGTACGAAATTTTAGTACAGTAGTTGCTGTGGTTATGAATCTATGGCCAGCATGTGAACCAGTTTGGCAGCGCATTAGCCTTGTAGACCTTTCCCCACCCCAACGTTTGTGTTTTAGTTGGTAAGAGGTTTGTGTTGTAGTTGGTAAGACGTTTGTGTTGTAGTTGGTGAGACGTTTGTGTAGTTGGTAAGACGTTTGTGTTGTAGTTGCTAAGAGGATCATACAGTCGCTCGGTAGCAGGAAGCAAATCCTATCCTTTTTTGGGGTGGGGGGCTGTCGCGCTCTCCAAGACACAGACGACGCTGATTGGGTGTGGATTTTGCGCGTGCTGATGTCGCAAACATGACCACGTAACGTCCCCGCAGGGTCACACTCTTGCCGCCTGGCTGCCCGTCAGAGCGCGCTGCGTACCGGTAACTCCCTTTCCCCCACCTGCCCCCCCCCCCACAGAAGGCGGCAGGAAGAGTTCTCTTTCCGTTGCTCGCGGCGTGCCGTCCAGTCAGACACGACATGCGGAGGAAATGAAGTGTGCAGCGTCCTTGGCAAACTGCGACCGTTGCACTAGAGACTGCACGATGTGTCGTCTGCCAGGCGATTGGGTTTTATGTCCTTGACGACTTCTTTTTTTATTCGGGAGGTGGGGAGTTCGTTTTATTCATTTCCGTAGCCGACGCGGCATCTCTCTCTCTCTCTCTTTAAATCTTCGTTTTGCTCAGAGAAAATTTCCAGCAACGACTTGTTTCAAAATTTCTACATAACATAACTTACTGAAACCTGCAGAAGTGTTGAAATCAACCTCTCTGCTTTGTATCCCTCATCTAATTTCTTTATTGCTGTTGGACAGTTGTCGATGTTTGTATCCCCATCTCCATCAAGCAATCCACACCGCACTCTCACTCTACGTGCTCCAGAGTGGCCCTAAGTCTTCCACGGTCACGAGAGTTGCTGACGGTGCCTCCGCCCTCCTCGATATTAGTAGCTTATGAAGACAAGAGAAGGACTTACGACTGCACGCCTGCCGAGGCGGCCGGTTTATGCGCCTCGTTAACCAGCGGACGTGGCCGTAAATTGCCTGTTAACGCGACGAGGGGGGCGTCTGGCGTGGTCTGTGAACAGGTGGACGGGCGCCGTCAGAGGCATCGCCTCAGACAAGGAACGCGTTGTTCTGTCCATCATCACTCGGCAGATAGTTCTGCTCGAAGAAAACCCATCTCCGCCTCCCCCTCAAGGCATCAGAGAGTGTGGGTGAGGTGGAAATAACTGGGATTAAATCAACTCCAAGCTGCTACCGTGTGAAATCTGGTGCTAGCGGTGCCAGTGCTGTCCGTTCAGATGCTGCGCGCGGTACTAACGTGACGTCATCCTTAGAGGCAGGACGGGAGTACTGACCTTTCCCTTCAACGTCCGAAGTCAAAAATGAAAGCAATTCGGCAGATAGTCTCGGTTTCTCATTTTAAACACAGCTCTTACAGTTACTGTGCATCGTCAGGGTGATCGTACCATGGCATGTGGAAGTGTTGGCGGTGGGAAAGGCAGTTTATTTATAGCACCCGACACCAAAATTCTGAGCTGTCTAGTATCGCACGACAAGCAACACACTGGCACCAAAGCGTTGCACAGGGTATAAAAGCGCATAGAATACCCCATAAACTGAACACAGCCAAAATGCACGTCAGCTACGAAACAGGGCTTGGTTCCATC
Source organism: Lanistes nyassanus (assembly GCA_004794575.1). NCBI lineage: Eukaryota > Metazoa > Mollusca > Gastropoda > Architaenioglossa > Ampullariidae > Lanistes > Lanistes nyassanus. Next base: position 138,965 of record SMGT01002340.1, on the reverse strand, counting down.
CGCATCTCCAGTCTGTACGTAAAGATGTAAGTATTTAAAATACTCCGAACAGGCCTTACAACTGCTTTCATGACTAGAACGGCATATACGAATGCTTAAGCAACCCAGCCCACAACAGATTTCGATCACAGACTTCGATTCTCGACAGGATTTTTCGTCGGTCTTTGCACTGAATCACCTCTAACAGGGCGTAGGTGAATAGTCTAGCAATAAGAACAAAACATTCCGCTAGAACCAGAGATGTTGCATAACGTAATCACAGTTAATACTGTGCTGGTGGGATTGGCGCTTTTGATCGGGAGATCACTCTAGCTTACCGCAAAGAGTTACTCCCGCTTGCCCATCGATCTTTTGCGCGTCAGTTGCTTTTCGGCGTCGCTCTTTCTGACCCGACACTTTTATGAGCTCGTCACTCAGTGATCCCTCATCGAAGACCTCTCATCTATCATCCCGTCAGCTCGTTCTTCTACGTTTTCATTGGACTATTTAGTTGCAAGTCATTTAATAAGTGTAGCCCCTGTTTGGGCTTATCTTTGTTTTGTGGGCTGGGCCATTCCATCATCGCGTGTGCGTCCCTCGGAACAGGGCGAGAACAGAATGGTGCAGCAGCGTGCCAGCGCAGGATGGGGGAGTGACGAGCAGTGAAGAACGTGGGAATGGATGAGAATAAGGTGTCGACGGGTCCGGAAGGTCGCTAAGGGTCGTGGGGGTCGGAGGTCCGTGCCGGGAAGTCAGACTGCCAGGCGTCAGTCGGCGGTCAGCCAACAGTGGCCCGGGCGCACTGTTAGAACTGCGGCGAGGTAATCACTTCGGGCGGTCCTATGTCGGGCCCAGTACACGGCTCTTTACAGCTTTCAGGGTAAAACCGGCACAGAGCGACTGAACCAGCAGTGGAAGCCGTTGTAGTGGTCGTTGTTGTAAGGGCTATCAGTTCATCGTTGCACGAACAACGAAACGTTTACAGCAAATTGACAATGATCGAGCGTTCAGCCATGCACCGTAACGAAATCGTATCGGTAACTTACAGAGAGGCACAGATGATGTTGTAATTGCACCCCTTTGTAAATAAGATTAAAAAGATGCTGGTAATTTTTTTGCCCTTCATCATATCACTTGCTTTTGTTTCGCTGCCGTCTCTTCCAATCATGTGGTGCTTGAAATCTAGACAGCTCCTGGGATTCTTGCTAGACTAAAATGTCAGCATTGGTTAACCTCGATGAGAATACACTACAGCCTTAATCTTTCTAATGATCTTTGGACAACAGCCAAGCGATTAAAACAATGTCAGCATCTATACAATTCTCCCAGGCAACGTTTACCAAAGTCCATGAGGAACTATAATTAAATGTAGTAGAAAACAAATTGCTAAATAATTCGGCTTCCTCAGACTGGCTGAGACAAGCCTAGAGAAGACAGTGTTTGCTCACCGCACAAAAACATTAATTTAAAACTCATAAAACTCTGTTTCAAAACGAATCAAGTGCACACAGAAGATATGCTACTATCATGCTGCACATCAAATAGTATGCTACAGGGGATATTTGCTAAAAGGGCTTTCATCAGTTATTGTTCACAATCTCACGGAGAAAAGTGAGGTTTGATCGTGAAGAAAAGGAACATTTTCTATTCGCTCGTATATTTGTTGAAATGGTAGAACAACGAAGTCACGTGCCCAAGGTAGCCAGTCAAAGAAGGCTTGGTGTGGTCCTTCTAATTTTTCCTTTGTGAAAAGCAATTTCGCCTCTGGGCATTATAATTTGCACCTTGAGGATTTCATGTAATTGTCCTATTTTGTGTTTGTCTTTGGATTCTAGTTGTCAGCACTCGCTTAGTGAGCGGGCTGACTACATTTAATAGGGATTCTCTGTATGCACATGTTGTGTACTGAGGGCTAGATGTGTGAACACTAGTGTCGTTATAAAGAAAGGGAGGGCAGATCTTTTTGAGGATCTGCCAAGTTTCTTTTCTTTCGGCCCTCTCTTTGCTACGTGTTTGGGTACGGTAAGCTCCCTTGGTCACATACGTCGGCATACGGTTATGCTGAGCTCTGCCAGTACCTTTGTTGGAGTTATCCAGGCATTAGGTCAATTTCTTGGAGAGGAACTTGATGTGTGAATGGGCAGGGAATAAGGGCAGGTCTCATATCTTTGCACAATTATCACCTGCTTCTAAAGCGGGAGATAAGAAATTTAAATCCAGCATGTATATGCAGACACATTTAACGTATGCGAGTATTCTTGGATGCCGCACAGGTCAGCATATCTCTAATGCTAGTCATCACATGTGAGTTTACTTTTCCCTTAACGCGTCGTCCTTGCACTCGCTCCACACGACCCCCGTTAAGGTGATGACATATGCGTAGGTGGAACTATCATCACTATATTATTTACGATTTATATGCTTTTCTGTCAGTACACCGTGGCACGAGCCCCCATCCACCTACAATCTCCCCATAGCAAAAGGAATAACAAGACTCCATAATACAATGACAGAAAAGAGAATATTATTTACAGATAGCGAATATTTACAGATTGAATAATAACCTAGGCTCATTGACAGAAGATGACTCCCCGACCCCCTTTCTGGTTAACTAACATGAGTTTCCTGCCATCACTTGCCTTACTATCATAACAATGAAGACACACATAACTGTTTCGACTGCACAGACACCATGACCATGTGTAGAACACACAACACTTTCACCTGGTAGTTTCTACAGTTTGCACGGCGTAAAGAAATCTGTTGTCATAAAAAAGGGCGCACTCTCTGTTGCCCTGGAAGACCTCTTGGCTGCTTCACAGTTTACTGAGAGACGCAAGCACTCTTACTTATTTCGTAACAGCCACTGCCGTGTGCGACACTTCTTGGTCGACCTTTGACCTCTGAACTCACTCCTAGAGTTCAATTGAAGGCAGCCTTCCTTTAAGGCTGGATCTTAGCCTCTGCTTTAGAGGATTTTCTGTCCGCCATCCCTCAATCTCCCTTCTTTATGTTCTGCCGTTCCTCCTCTCCCCCAGTTAGCCTAGAGATTTCCCACAGCAGAGGAACACGTGCAAGAGTCACACACCAGTCTGGAGGGACCCAACACCCTCGCAGATTTCCTTGTGCTAGCCAACTTGTCTGTTCAAGATTTTCGCCATTGATACTATACTTCACCCACGTCCAGTAGAGCGGGACAACTTGATTCTGCAGCAGGACTGAACCTATCAGCCTTCAGCAGTCTTTACCACAAGACACATACATCTCTTTTTCAGCAGATCTCCAGTAGAAGGTTTGGCAACAGATGCGCTGGTCTTCCACAGGCAGATTTGTCAACAGCTTCCTTCTGATGCGTAATCTCCCCCACACCTGGCCAGCCTGACAACTGCTCTAGTACTAAAGTCTCATTCCCAGCCATGGTCCCCAGCGTCAGTAACACCTCCCCCCCTTAGTCCTAGAGCCAGCAGTTGACTAGAAGTGCAAGCAGGGACCCGCTGACATCTAACCCAATCTGGTGATGACGTGAGGGAGCAAGGTGGCGGCTTAAACAAGGGGATTAAGGACTTAATTAAAGCAATGGGGTTCTGGATGGGTCACACCTAGAAGCTATGGTGGAATCTCTTTGACCCATCAGACCCCAACTCTTGACATAGAGATTGTATCTCTTGAATTTCACTGTCTTCGCAGGTACGTAATTGTGCATCTGATATTTCGAGGAACAAGTGTAGAGGAATCAGGAAAACACTGATTTATTTAAAAGTATATACACTGGTTAATGATAAACTCTGCAGATCAGTCCTCTGTTTCATGAGCTCAGTGACAGCTTACCAGTTGACTATGAAACCCGTGCAGACAACTCGACAAAGTTGTTATGATGATACACGTCTTCCCGACATGCAACACGTCCCGATGTCGATTAAAACTGCACAATGCACAGCCCAGTTTGCTCCCAAAAAAGGCTGATCATGTTCCGAATGTGTACGCCTTTTTTTCTAAGCTCTACAAGCACACGGGATTCTTTTTCTATCGCGGAAGAATCTGGTCTCAGGTTAGAGATGGGCTGTTACATGATGTTACAGACGAAGTGAATTTTGACGGGATCGTAGACGTTTACTCGCATGATGTCCAATCGTGGTGTTTCTAAATACGCTCTGTGGGCGCCGACCTGGGCCGGAGCTGAGGCTTCGGAGTGGGAGCTTCATTAAAACCTTTTGAGGCCTCGCAGCCGATCACTGCAGGCGCTTTCGAGGGAAGCGCTATTGAACTGTTATGAAATCTCGTCACAGGCGGCCAGGGTTTGAAAGACAGGTTTTCAAAAGAAGACCGGGCTAGGGAGGTCGAAAGTGCTGATAAAATTACGGGCAACACCGCTTTATACTGAACCACCGAAAACTACCGAAAACCATGTCCTTCTTTATACCAAAAATCGAAAACTACCAAAACCAACAGAAAACCCATCAAAACTGAAACCATCAAAACGGGTATATCATTATACCGAAAGCCACCGATGTAGTCGTTTTGGGTGGTTTTCGGGAGTTTGCGGGGGTTTTGGTATAAGCATATAGTGGTGTCCAGTAGTTTTCAGGGGTTTCTGGTAGTTTTCTGATATAGTGGTTTTCAGTAGTTTGCGGGAGTTTTCGGTATAAAGATAGGGTGGTTTTCAAAAGCTTGGGGGAGTTTTGGGTATGAAGATACACCCCCACCCAGACTACTGCATTGTTTTCGGTCCGTCCCATCAATCCATCAGTTTTGTGACTTCTCAATCCGTCTTCCGCATGGTACGTGCATGGTGGGTGGGTGGGTGGGGGATGGAGGGTGAAGACTGGTGAAGAGTCAGGGAAGGAGGGAAGAAGGGAGAAAGCATTTTATTCCAAACCACTGCCTCACAAAAGCTGTACATCCAAGTAAACACACTACAGTCAGGTGTTGTCGCAATGAACAGAGCTGCTAGTAAGTCGCCATTGTGTTCATTTATACAGAAGTCTAGTCTTTTCACAGAAACAAGGTCACGTGGAAGCCGAAATGCCGTTATGCGGATAAAGTGGGGATGGGAGAATGGGAAGAGAGGAGGAGAAAACAATTGCTTGGGTCGAAATATAAGGAATTTTTTCCTCGTTACTCCATCGCCATCTGTAATCTTCCTCCCTTCGTCTATTTTTCTTAATTCTCTCTGTCTCTCCTTATCCTCCCCACCTCTACATCCTGTTATTCTGAGACTTGAGCTACGACGCTAACAACTTTGACGTGTTTGCATCACAGAAATAAGGTTTGAATTATGGCGACGTGCGGCGTATCATAACGGAAGATGATAGATGTCGCTCGCTCGTTTCGCTAGCGATGACACCAGTGACAGCGATGTCGATGCTAGTGATAACGGCAGTGATGCAGATGCTTCTGTATGCTTGCGATGTAGATGGCGTGCAGCGGCGAAAACCGTGATATAAATAGATCCTAATGATGAAGAGTTGATTGATAACAATGCTGACGAACGAGCGTCAGAGCGATGTACAGTCTTCGCGTGGAAGACTGAAACACGTTTAAGCAGATGCGGGCGCAATAACGTGAAGGGAGCGAAGTCATTTCGTTCAAAGACCTCGCCTTTGATCATCTTCCGTACCTGGGGCCGGTGAGTTAGTTAATCTAGGCTCCGACGCCGACAGAGAACTGAAGGTCGTTAGAAAGAACAGAAGATTGAACAAAGCTGCTGAACTAAAAACACGCCAAGTCGACTTTTCTGGCCACAATCCTTCTTCAGGACCGAACACACAACACAGACAGACAACAAGAAACCCCAGAAGAACAGGATAAAATATTTCAAGCTTTATTTACTGTATTTACCAGTTTGCATTATACAACACAGACCATATAAATACAGTAAAATGAAACAAATAAACAGGGGGAAATATTTTAACTTTTTTTTTTTTTTTGCTAACTCCAACAAGAAGTACTGGCAGCGCTCAACATACCCGTATGCAGACGCTTGCGACCAAGGGAGCTTACCGTACCCAAACACGTAACAAAGAGAGGGCCGAAAGAAAGGAACGTGGCAGATCTGCCATCCCTTTCTTTATAACGACGCTAGTCTTCACACAGCAAGCCCTCGGTACGCAACGTGTGCATACAGAGAATCTGCCAAGTTCCTTTCTTTCGACCCTCTCTTTGCTACGTGTTTGGGTACGGTAAGCTCCCTTGGCCGCAGGTGTCTGCATACGGGTATGTTGAGCGTGCCAGTACTTCTTGTTGGAGTTATCATTTGATAATTTAAAGCGCTCTGTCCTCATTTGTTCTTTATTAATTTTATTTTGCTATTTACCTGGTTTGGTCTGAAGAAAGCCTGCAAATTTCGTGTGTTGTAGTAGCTTGGCTCAGTTTGTGTGTTGTTACTGCAAGTTCAGTGTCCAAGCAGCAGTCATTTGTTTAATTTCATTTGTTGTTGTTGTTGTTGTTAAAATCGGTTGTAAATCTGTGACATCGCGACGTAGCTTCTGTAGCAAGTCTGAAGTCCTAGAACGCACCTCTGTTCATCTGTGCGTGTCTGTCGCAGGTGACCCGGCCCGCGCACTGGAAGAAGTGAAGGGAGTGAACAATCCTGGGAAAGTGCGACTCCTACGGGCAGACAGTCGTCAGGGCCTCGTTCGCTCTCGTCTGATGGGTGAGTCATACAGACGTACTTCCCAAGTCTATGCAACCTGCATGCGTCTACACACGCATGCACACACACTTGCACGGGCCAAGTACCATGCGCTGACGACGCTTTTCAAGTTCAGAAGCTGAGGGAGGGGGTGGGGAGATGGCTACGAGAAATTGTTGTTCTCTGGAAAGGAGGGACTAGAATCTTTTGATACGGCTTCATTAGCGAAGCTCTAGCTAAGTGGTTATTGATCGCCGCTGTCCACATCAAAGAAGCGCGCCTCGTGGAGACTTTCGAAGTTGTCTTCCCACCCACTTGACGGGTCGGACTTAGCCTATCCCTCGCGTACTCCAGAGGTCCTGCTAGTCGTAAATCGAACCGGACCAGATAACTCCGCAAGACAAAAGAGGTCCCATGTGCTTGTATAATTTAAAAGCGAAAAAGAAAAAAAAAAAACACTCCTAACCTAATGTATACGTTCGGGGGACGCCATATCAATACGACTGCGGTAGCCCATGGTCGGAACACGACTCGTCGCCTACCGGGAACGCGTACATCCTGATAGCTCTGTATAGACTCGTCTTCGCCGATTGAATAGTCGACTGAGAACCCTCTCCCCCACCCCCACCCCCACCCCCGCCGCTGGCTGCTCAAGGCGATTTCCAGACGCGAGGAATTTCGGCTACGCTACTGTTGGCCTGTACACGCGACTGCTTTACTTGTCTTAGTCGCGAAGGCTGTGCCGTAGACGACAAAACGGCAGGAGTAATGCTGCAAACCGAGCGTGACTCTATCTACCTTGGGAAGGGTTTGCCAGCAGCTTCAGTTCTCGCTTCCGACATCAAACGTCTCACCCGTCATTAACTCTCTTGTCCTCCTCTTTCTTTTCCTTCCCCTACCTCAAACACGTTCATGTTTTCTACTTCTCTTGTGTGCGTGTGTGCAAATCTTTGCTATCTGTACTTTTTCTTCCGCCCATCCCTACATGTCTCCGGTCGGCGTACCAGTCACTCCAACTCACCCACGCACCCCTACCTCCCCCACCCTCCTTTCAAAGAAAAATAGAAAAAAAAAATTCTGCGCCTTCGCCTTCTCATTCAGTGGGCTTAGCTGTTATCGATTCCCTGACAGTAGACGGGAGTACCGGCCCTTTATCCATCTCGCCTCATTACAGGCCCTGCCGCATGATTGCGTCCCCTGATCAATGCATATTTTTTTTCTCTCCTCTCCTTCCAGGGCCGGACCCCGTCCTGAAGATTTCTGGTTCTTTTGGAGACTCGTTTACCTCGGTCTTCCCTCACCCCCACCCCACCCCGACTCTTTCTTTTATACTCTGTCTCTCTCCGTACCGTCTTATTTCTGTACTGCCCTGTTTTCCCCCCCTCACCGTCTCGTTAGCTGCTGTTCACGTTGATGACGTCCTCTTGGCGCATGCGTGGAAGGCGGTTTTCATGAATCCCGTTAAAGTTCTCTTCTCCAGAAGCGCTGCGCATAATGTTCTTTAAAGAAATCAGGCGAACGAGACCCAACAGGGACGCCGAAACAAGAAGGGTTCCCCACATCTCAGCAGCAAACACTGTCAGAACGTTTCAGTTTCTTTGTCACGGCGGGCGGGTACCTTATCTTATTGGACTTCGACTTTTGAGAATTATTGAACAAACGGTTTATGGCGATCTTGTAAACGTAGATTTAATTTAGCAATCGTCACCAAAACCTTTACTGCTTTAGGTCAGTGGTTTCTAAATCAAAGGGTGACGATGCTGTGAAATAATGTGATTTCAAACCCACCTGGCCACTATGGAGCTCTTTTTTTGAAGTCGAATTTTAAAGGGACTTTAAAAAAAATAAATATTGCAGTATCGTTTTAGCATCTGCTTATTGGGAATTTTTTCTTTCAATCGATTTAAAAGAAAGGAACAGACATGTTGATAAATGGAGCAGAACGAATGCTAGAAGTAAACCCTAAATAACTCTACTCCAGTTTTCCGTGTCTCATTCGGTCTTGTAGTCCCGTGTCTTGTGCACGTGCGCGCCTGTACAGGTGCGCAGTTGTTTGTAAACATGGGGCTGTCTAAGCACGGTGACTATAATACAAAATATTTGTGTATTGCCTTGGATCTGTCCTTCGTCTAGAAATGTTGAGACAGAAACATCTTTCTGTTATAAGAACATAGCAAAGTTCAAAACCGCCAGCGACCGGGGAGTGCCATTCCCCCTCCCCCTCGGCGGTTTGCTAGGAGTAGATTGAAATGATTCAAAAGTCCGTGTCACCTCCGTTACTGAGACTATATGTCAAGCGAAACTTGTCTGGTTTTGTGATCAGAATCGTATAGAGAAACTTTTGGAAGTGTTCGTTCTAATTCCCGTCAGGGCTTCGGGCACCCTGTGTAAATGGGAAGACAAGTGAGAGACTTTGTCCAGAAGCGAATCTAGTGATCATACATCAATGGAGCGGAACCTACCAGCGAAAAAGGTCTGTGGGTAATGTGATTCATTACTCGGAGAGGTTTGTTCTGAGATCAGTTTGACGGATGTTCTGTAAACGTATGGGCGTAATGTTAGTATGAAGATTGCCACTAGGTATCTGCTTCGCGTTCATGCAGGAGTGCAGCATCGTGAATAGCCTATACACCGTGAATAGGCCTATACACCGTGAATAGGCCTATACAAGTACTATCAGTCTGCACTGAAGTCGTGAGAACGGGACAGCGCCGAAGTCGTAAGAACGACGGAATGAAGTTCTGCTTCAGTGTCAGCGCAAGCGCCTAAATTCCAAGAGGGAGTATATTCTTGGTGTTTCGCGTGGACAGACTGTTCATGTGGTCCGAAAAACACTAAGTCACACAGGTGACTGATGTTAACGGCCTGATTTCCTTCGCCGGCGAGGAGTCAGAAGACGTGTTGGCAAAAGGGACACATGTACTTACAACTGACAGCTGCATGGAAACAAAACTGCACGTAACTGTAAAGCAGAGGTGTGTGTGTGTGTGTGTGTTCTGTGACTGGAGACGAAGTCGTGTAACAAGTTTAGAAGTGTGTGCAATATTATCTGAGCTTGATGTGTGATTGTTTTCGGTTACATGAGAAAACAATATTCTATGTTTAAACCCATACTATCTATTGTTGGTTTACATCGAATGTTAGCGCGATTTGGTGAGAATTACTTGTTCGTTCACGCGGTACCATTTCTCTCAGAGCTTAAAACAAAGCCCATGACACCCGAACAAGCACAATGTACCGTGTCTGTCATCTCGTTAGATATTGCGGTAATTTCCATCTTCGTGCAAATCTATCGCCTGCTATCACAAGCACAGTAAAAACGGGAGACATGCACATAATAAGTGCCATTATCTGGAAAGAAAGAAAGAGAAAGAAAGAAAGAAAAGCCAGGGGCGACGCTAAGAGCAGCACGCTCACGCACGCGCGAGAAGCACGTGCAAGGGACGTCACGACCTGGACCGTTCCATGCTGCCCAAAGGTCATGGGAATTAATTAAGCAATTAGCGGACCCATTAATGCCCTGCGCCGACTGCCGCCAGAGTCGTGCAGCAACCTCCGGCTTCCTTTATCAGAACAAACACGCGCGTCACTCCCCAGCGTCCATCGCCCCTTTCGCGTAGGGAGTAGGCCGCCAGGGGTCGCCACAGCTCGTGAATGTTCCCTTCGCGTCGGTGGTATCGTCTGTAATCGGGTTATAAGGCCGCAACAAAGCAACGTCCTGCTGGTCTTTGCATAGGCCTTTTTGTTGGCCTTCAGCGAACAGAATCTATGTCTGTATTCTATAACATTAGAACAGTTACAAAAATTGTGTGTTCTATTGTACTGGAACAGTTACAAAAATTGTGTTCTATTATACTGGAACAGTTACAAAAACTGTATATATTTTATCAGATCGGAGCTGTTACAAAAACTGCGTATTCTGCAATATTGAAACAGCTACAAAACTATGTGCATTCTGTAGTAGATGAACAGTTACAAAAACTGTGTGTGTTCTATGATATCCGAGCAGTTATAAAATCTACGTGTATTCTATAGTATCGGAGCAGTTACAAAACTATGTGTATTTTATAATATCATAAGAGTTATAAAATCTGTGTATATTCTATAATGTCGGACAAAAAAAAATCTGTTTTTCTATTATATGGGAACAGTCAGCTGTCGGAATAGTGTTCATTATACTTGAATCAAAGAATAAAAAACACTGCTGGTCCTCGGGAATGGAGTTTTTTTCGGGGTGGGGGGGGATGAAAAGGATTCTAGACTTAGTACGGACAGGGGAGGGAACTAACCCAGTGGTGGAAGCAGCCGATCAGGTTTGACTAATTTCATTACGATATGCATGCTTCCCCCGCATTCATTCTGTCACCCTCTTTGCTCTTACTGTCTCTTTTGCGCACATCAAACAGTCGTCTGTCGGGGAACCAGTCGGAAAGGAGAGGGGAGGGGGATTACGAAGGAGAGGGCGGGTAGTGCTGGCGAGGATGGAAGCTTGTGTTGCCCCACAATGACGAGCGAAAGGGGAGACAATTTGTCAGCCTAAGTGCGGCGCGCTTTCTTCATCAACTCGCTGCAGTACTTCCGCTTTTGCCTGGAATTGTCTTCCCCTTGTCGCCAGGGCTCGAAATTCACTTAGAACGCCATTTTGTCAGCGTTGGCAATGGAAGCTGGCGGGTCGGAGTGAATTTCTGGCAAGCAGACGAGACGGGAAAAGCTTTCCGTGTTCTCGCAACGGCTTCGCGCAAACCTAATTCGGCGCGAACGAGGCGAGGGCTTATTCAATTTCTCCACTTTGTGCAGATTGCATTTTAATCTGCAGCAAGGGTCGAAGGAGAAAACTCAATTTTCAAACCATTGTGTGCACAGTCCGCGTACACAGACACTGTGTTGTCGGTGGGGAGGGGGGGAGGGATGGTGGCAGGGGTGTAGAGGGGATGAGGGGCGTGAACTTCTGATAGTTGTAATATAGGTTGAATAGGCTGTACCTCAGTGACAGCTGATCGGTCATTGAAATCATGTATGACTGCTTAAGTTCTGGGGGAGTTTACACTCAGGCAAGCGAACTCACCCATTCTTGAGGCCTCACAAATACTGGAAAGGGATAACCGAATCAGTAACCACCATAGTCCGCGCGAAGTGCGCATGAAATGTGTTCTCGCGCGTTAAAAATCTACATTTACTATTATTATTATAATTTTATTAATCGACGTAGCAAGCAGGACCACAAACAAGCAAGAAAAACAGTTATAGGTTGGTAAAATATACTGTCATAGGTTATAGGTTATAGGCAATAGGTTGCTAAAATATCGCATGAAATAAATGAATTGGACAACCCGTTTAATCTGCTTATGTCCCCTTTGCTCCATCTAATATTTAACAAGCAAGAAAACAAACAAACAAACAGTTATAGACTGGTAAAATATCGCATGAAATAAATGAATTGGACAACCCGTTTAATCTGCTTATGTCCCCTTTGCTCCATCTAATATTTAAGTTCATCTGCCGTACCCTCCAGATACGTCTTTGAAGTAAGATCAAAGGTCCTGTAATTTTAACAGATTAAATGTTGGCACAAGAAAGCCTCCAGGGTCTCTACTAAATATAGTTAATCTTTGTCTGCAATCACGTTCCGTTCGTGTAGTGAGTGTACGTTTTATGATTGTACTTATCTCGATCTCTGAGCTGGCTTGCATAAGCGTTATTTGCTGTCCGTACGTAAAGATAGATGTAAAATATACAGGGCGAACAGGCCTTGCGAAAGTTCTTATGACCGGAAGAGCAGCTACGAACGCTTGTGTAACCCAGCCTGGTCACGTAAAGACGAAACGTAAAAGTCACGTACCTTACTGGTCTTTGTGAACTGAAGAGCAGATAAGCTTATAAAACACAGCCCTGAGTTCTGTGCAAGAGCGTTCGCATGACCAATGAGGTTCGGAGGGGGGAATCCTTCCTATGAGAACTTCTGTCTGTGGAAGAAGAGCCAGGCAGTCGTCGATAGAACACCGGAAGGCGACTCCAAACGGAGCCGTCGGGATTCGAATTTTCAGCAGGCGACGGGTTCTGACGTAAGGCCACACAACCCTGGCAGCTCTCAGAAAAAGCTGGCATGACATGTTCTGAATGTGTAGTAGCCGTCTCTGTTCTTTTTAAAACTCTACCTGCATAGAACTTTTTTCTCGCAGAGGCACAAGGGATCTATTTTGTCCCGCAGAAGAATGTGGTTCTGTTCAGTATAAGGCTGCAGAGAGGATACGACAGAACGCAGTTCCCGTTCTTGAACAGCTCAGCATCGGCCATGGCGTCCCCTTCGAGTACATTAACGTGCCGTTAGATTTGACAGACTGCCGGTCACTATGTAGGCTTTGATGCTGAGAAAGCAGGTCCAGGTCTGGAGTGGGTTGCACGAGTGTTTGTATGCCTTTTGGCCTGTGTATAAATCTGCTTATAGAGTTTATAGGCATTTTTGTACATGGAAAATTGGTAAAGACGGTCACGCAAGTTACGCTATTGTCAAATCTGTTCCCTGCTGTTATTCCCCCTAGTGCACGCAGTTTCTTTCTTTCTTTCTTTCTTTCTCTCTGTCTGTCTGTCTGTCTGTCTGTCTGTCTGTCTGTCTGTCTTTCTTTCTTTCTTTCTTTCTTTCTTTCTTTCTTTCTTTCGGGGATCTAATTTTGTTGTTGTTCCTTACATAATGTCTCTCTGTCTTTCAGTCAATTACCCAGTTTCTTTCTTTCTTTGGAGTCTTTTTGGATATTTTAAAACTCTTATTTTCTGCGTCCGTTTTCTCGGCTTCCCGCTGAATTACTTTTTTCTCTACTCGAATGTCTCTGTCCTAGAGATCTCGCTATTTAACGAGCCCTAGTCTTCGCTGTTTGATGCAGGCGCCCAGGAGGCGAGAGGACAGACTCTGGTGTTTCTGGATTCCCACTGTGAGTGCGGAGTCGGCTGGCTGCAGCCCCTACTAGAGGCCCTGGCGCACAACAGACAAAAGGTCGGGGTCGTTCGTTTAGGTTCGCGTTTTAGCCTCAGCTTTTCTAAAACTGCATTCTAGTATATTCAAGTTTTGTTACTCTTTTAAAAACATGTTAAACTGGTTCATTTTCCAAATCTTCATGCGATTTTTGAAATGGGAAATTGAAATGTGCAAAGGTACATGCACATGACAGTAAAGTCTGGTAAGATTTTGTCTATTCTTTATGAAGCCAGTGCTACAAAATCTTAATTCGTGTCTATCTGGATTTATGCCGAAAGGAACACAAATCTTTGGGAATGGGAATGTTGTGGGCTTGATGATCTACGTGTTATGATGGGGTTTTTAACGGAGTTAATACCGCGATGGATGTCGCTTGACGTCATATATTGTAGTCTGTCTTACGGCGCTAAAACAGAACGCATGTCCTACAGTTCAGATAATTTATTACTGCACGAGTGACGAGAGGAACAAATTATTCCGATAGGTTTGGTATAAGAGAATGTTAATTGTAAGAGTCAGCTGCTGGGTGTATTGGTTTTTGAGCAAGTTTCCGAGAGTAAAACCAGTGTAGAGGGTTCTAGGCTTGCTGAGCCGCCATGCAGTACTGACGATGGTGTCCCAATTGCCGGTGTTCGCCAGGTGGTGAGTCCGTATATTGACGTCATCAAGTCCGAGTCATTCGCATACGTCCGGTCCCCGGACAACCTGCAGGGGGACTTCAACTGGCGGCTGGAGTTTGGCTGGCGGGCGATTCCCCCGGACGTTCTGAGTTCACGAGAGGGTCCTCACATGCCGATCAGGTGAAGACAATTTCTCGATCTCTGGTTCTCAGACCATGTCTTCTGTCTGCTGTGTTCGCCCGTCCGTGTGTCTGTGTGTCCGTGTGTCCGTGTGTCCGTGCTTGCGGTTGTTGCAGCAGCAGCAGCAGCAGCAGCAGCAGCAGCACCACCACCACCACCACCACCACCACCACCACCACCACCACCACAACAACAACAACAACAACAAAACCCGACCATTGTATTTCTGTCCATGTCCACAGTACTCCTGTCATCAGTGGCGGGCTGTTTGCCGTGAACCGCGACTTTTTCTACGACATCGGTAGCTACGACGACCTCATGGACATCTGGGGCGGCGAGAACATGGAGCTGTCCTTCAGGGTGAGCTTCCCCAGGAATCACGTCAGAGCGCATTTCTGCTCGTATTGTACGCAGTTCGAACTACATTCCAAACGGGGCGTGTCCACTTTGCACAGTTCACCCATTCCGAGCAATGTCACGAAGTGTCGTGCTCGAGTATTTTACGCATTTTTGAGTGGCTGTCACGTGGTGTCCTATTTGGGTATTTCACTTATTTCTGAGCGGAATTCCCGATCTGTTGTGTCCGCTTTATGTGTAAGCGTTTTTGAGCATAGGTCATGGAGCTGCTTAACGCTTAAACCGTTTTGTTTCCACCTTTCTTTACACTCAACATATAATTTCGTCTTTTGTAGCTGCTCTGAAAGTCAGAGGTGCATGGATAATTGCACGCGTCCTCCCGCACATAGCGGCCACCATAAGATCACCTCGTCCTACCAGTAGCTGACAGTTTTATATAGAGACAAAGGCTGCAGCCACTTTTATATACAGACAGGGGTTCAACCACTTTTATATACGGACATTGGTTCAGCTACTTTTATATACAGACAGGGGTTCAGCCACTTTTATATACGGACATTGGTTCAGGCACTTTTATATACGGACATTGGTTCAGGCACTTTTATATACGGACATTGGTTCAGGCACTTTTATATACAGACAGGGGTTCAGCCACTTTTATATACAGACAGGGATTCAGCCACTTTTATATATGGACATTGGTTCAGATACTTTTATATACGGGCATTGGTTCAGCCACTTTGATTTACGGACATTGGTTCAGCCACTTTTATATACGGACATTGGTTCAGCCACTTTTATATACGGGCATTGGTTCAAGCACTTTTATATACAGACAGGGGTTCAGCCACTTTTATATACGGACAGAGCTTACAAAGGCCCATGCAAACCAGCTTTAAAGTTTATTGCAAGAAAAAAGATCAGTAGCTTGAAGCATGTGTTTCTGATAGATAAGGTAGATGTTAGAGGGGACACATTCTTTAGGACCCCCCCCCCCATATTGTTGACAATCTTGGCCTCTTTCCTTATCTTTTTCGTTCGCTTTTTTTCGTTCGTTCGCTGGTTGTTGGAGTGTTCATTGACTGGGTTAGGTACGTGGATTGATTGGTATGGCTCTATTTTATTCATTCATGTGTCGTTCTTTTTTTTAAGGTGTGGATGTGTGGAGGCAGTCTTGAAATCCTGCCCTGTTCGCGCGTGGGTCATGTGTTCCGGAATCTGGTGCCCTACTCGTTTCCAGCTGACCCTCACATCACAGTGCTGACCAACCTGGCACGTGCAGCTCGCGTCTGGATGGACCAGTACAGCCACTTCTTCTTTGCCGCCGTGGTCAGTGCATCTAGGGCCCGACCAGAACGATGCCACAGTTGTTTCCCCTTAAGATTTCGTTATAAACGGCTTACAATCGAATCATAATATTTGGTTTTGGTTTTGCCGCTTAAAGAATCAGAATTGCGCATTTATCACAATTATCATAAAATTATTAAAACTGCTGGTGGTTTTTGTAATTCTAAGCCTTGGCATTGCACAGTTATCACAATTATCATCAAATTATAAGAATAGCGTTTAGTTTGCCAATTTTAAGCCTTGGAACTGCACAATTATCGCAATTATCATCAAATCATAAGAACTACTTTCGATTTTGCTATTTAAAAACCTGGAATATTGTATCCAAAAAAATCTTCTCAGGTCTTTGAGTTTACCCCAAAAATGTTCAGTATAATAATGTGCTTTCCATTTTCTCTTTTTTTTTTAAACAGCAACGCGTTGTTTTGCTAACGCCACATATTTAACTAGCGCGAGGAGAGTAAAATTAAAACGTGCGGAGAAAATCAACTTTCTGCCTGTGCCATTTATACAGTCGAGTGGTAATAATATTTTTCTTTTCCCAAAAAGCTTACTTGTTAGAAAGATTTTTGCTTTTTTTTTAAAAAAGTCATTCGTTTGTTTTCAGAACATGTCTTCGTCCAACATCGGTGACGTGACGTCTCGAGTGGCCTTGAGAAGCCGCCTGCAGTGTCGCAACTTCCAGTGGTACCTGGATAATGTAGCCAAACACCTGGACGTACCTTCACCGCTTGCTACGCTTTACGGGCAGGTGTGCATCATCTTGTATCAGCTCTAATAAGACATTCAAACTGAACAGATAACACTGTCATTGCCTCGTCGAGCTCTGTTGGACTTTGAGAATCTGACAGTGACTTTGATGTTACACTTTCTGTTTAAGACATAGCGACAAAAGCTTACAGTAGGAAGTTTCGCTGTTACTAACCCTTTCTTCGCGCTTAAGTTTTGTGTTTTCTGCCTCAAGCCTAGCGGCCCTACATTAAGGCTAAAGCTACCGATGCAGAAGGAAGGAGTTCAGCTCCCGTGTCCGCACATATTTTATTTATATGTGGCACCTGGCGTGGCGTCATTCTATTAGAGCACGCTGCCTTTTCACCCATATGGTGACCCACTTCACCAATATGGTGACCCACTTCACCCATATGGTTACCCACTTCACCCAGATGGTTACCCACTTCACCCATATGGTTACCTACTTCACCCATATAATTACCCACTTCACCCATATGGTTACCCACTTCACCCATATGGCTTCCTACTTCACCCATATGGTTACCCTCTTCACCCATATGGTTACCCACTTCACCCATATAATAACCCACTTCACTCATATGGTTAACCAAGGAGGTCATTTAAGCAGATGTACACATAAAAGACAGTATTTTCCTCATTCAAACTGTAACCCATCAGACTGCATGAAAACGGTGACGTGGCCTGTTTGACATAGTGGAAAATGGACTTTTGTCAACATGTAGCTATTTTCAGCCAAGCAAAATCCGTGACCAATCGGAGCATTCATACAGGTAACTCGGAGTAGAGTAAATTTGTATTCATGAGTGTCAGATTCATACACCAGCTTTAGTCTGTAGCTTCGCAAGACTTGGTGCTAACCGTATTGTGAAATCCAATTTCTCACTTGCAGCAGGTTAAACTTACCCCTAAGTCAAAATATTTACGTTCCAACCAAAGTCCGTTCTTCTTAGTCAGATAGGTCACGTGACCAATTTCATGCGCTCCCGTAAGTTACAATCACAGCTAGCTGAAAAAGGTTTAGATGTAATTTTATTATTATGACAGCCTCGGCTAACCATAGCCTAAAACCCCTATATCACCTATTCTTTTTACCCTTTGCCCCACTACCCCATAACTTTCGTTGGCCTTGCCTCTTTTTCCCACCCCTTCTGCCCCCCAGTTTGTCAGTCTGGATAAAGAAGATAATAAAAAGTGGTTAAACCTTTTTGACACATATTGACCAGACGTGCATAAATTTCGTGCAAAGCACTCTTGTGGACTGCGAACTGCAGGGACAAAAGATTTTTGAAATGCCTTCTTCAAAATGTCATCAAGACATTTTCCCAACTACCTCTCATGTTTGGTTTTTTTTAGCCAGATAAGACTTGTTCGTATTAATCTATATTCTTTCTCAGGCCTTTCTTGTCCACACTTCGTAGGCATGCTCGCCGCACAGGCCTCGGGTAGTACCCATGCGTGGGGCGTTTAACTGAGTAAGGGAAACAAATCTGCACGTCTTGCCTCGAATGCACAAACGTGTAGCCTCCCCTGATGAGTGATAGATCCTTGCTTCAGTGCGACTCGGTTACCAATCCCGGATGTAAGGCATGGTAGTTTCAAACGTTTTTTGATTCCAGAATAAGGCATTCTAACCTCCCATTCCCCAGCCAAGAGGGATCAAAGGTGATGACTGATCTTTAGGAAACTGGTTACTCTCTACATTATTCTAGACTCGGCTAACTTCTTGTTACTGCTGTTTGGGTGGCTGAGGGTAGGGCAGAACCTTTAAATCACATTGCAGAAAGAAGCATGTAATATGCACATTATTAACACTCTGCATTCTTTTCTGCGAATGTCAACAGCTGAAAAATAAGGGCAGCTTACTCTGTCTGACTGCGAAGCTTGCCTCCCCTGACGCCCTGCGTCTAGAGGCCTGCCAAGGGGGCAGGAATCAGGTGAGTGAAGAATAGAGCTGTTAATACAGAGAAATTCGTGGCTGAGACCTGTGTCTTTAAGCTGAACGACTCTTCATGTGATTCCGGCGGAAGACTTCTGTGCAAAGACGGTGCATTCCAGATCTCTTTTCCCAAAGTTCCGTCTTAATGGGACGAATCTGTGTGCTTCTTCGCAAAACCTGGCTGTGAATTTTTCCATTTGGATTTATAGACTGTTTTGTTTTTTTAAGTTACCGGTGTCACTGAACCTTTCACCCAGTAAAATGAAAACTTTATATGTCTCCTTTGGATGCACGTGCTCTAACCACACCAGCGTGTTTTCCTTGTCGGTTGCAGACGATGCAGCTGCTTACGTCCGGGGTGTTAGAAGCAGGCGGTGGATGTGTGGTGCCCGGACCAAACAAACATCTGAGTCTCTTCAGTTGCTATGAACCGCAACCAAAGTGGCAGCTTGTGGTGAGTGAGCAACAAGAAAACTGTTCAACAAGCTCACCACAGGCAGACAGCATGAGCTGTTAGAGGGGCTGAGCCAACATACGGCATCCTAGCAAAACAAACCAAAAAACCCCCAAACAAGTAAACAAGAAATATTCAAACAAAGCAAAACAAAAGAAAAAAGAGGAAATGTTATTTTCTGTTACGTTTGGTGGAAAATCACCGAACACCGAAGGCCCTTTTTTTTTAACTGGACGAATGTGCGTCTAGCTTTGCCGAACGTGGTTATTCTATGCAAGGCCAGGTTCGCTGATTTGGACACGCGTTTGTCCAGTCAAGAAAGACCTTAAGCATTCAACTAGCGAGCAGTAGAGGGCACGATCGCTTACTTATAGCCGGGGAGACAATCCCAAGACTAGAGGAGACAACATTTTTAAAAACTTAAAAAAATTAATGAAAGTGTCATATCAACATATAGATCCACCACATGTAGCTGTAATTTAAAAGCCAAAATATCACAGTCAGTTTACTAACGACTCTCGGCATTGTTTCCAAAGATTATCATGACCCGTTGTTGCTTCTGTATAGGATATTTTAGGGGACCTGAGTTAAAGGCCATGTAGCAACGTGCAGTGTTCTTTCAGCAAACATAACATAAAAAATTAAAGTGCTGCGGAAATATTGAAAGGGTTTACACTTGTTACCGGTCGCACAACTCGTTATTCTATGTGCTGAACTTAAAAGACCATAATTCACTCCGTATGTCACATAGTATGGCATGCTTGGGTGACCACCAGTTACTCTTTCACCGCTTCCCGATCACATGTCGGTAATACGCCATCCGTTGACGTGACGTCAGTAGTTCCCATAGGTACACCGTGCTGTTTGTGGCGTACTGTTACCTGTCACAGCTGGACACAATAGTTTTCGTATGTCTCTGGTGGTGTAATGTTGACATGAATGCCAGCACAAGATTCACGCTTTCGGAATGCTGTTGGCTGGTCTGTACTAACGGATTTCTTTGTGTGATTTTATTATTCCAGAACGGCCAACTGCGGCTGGACCAGACAGGTCTGTGCGTGACGTCAGTGGATAACGAGTTCGTCCGACTCCAGCCGTGTGTGAGTGGATTCCCCTTTCAGTTATGGGAACCGTCCTACATCTTTTCCTGGCCCAGCAGTGTTGTAATTCCGGATGGGTAGCGGCCCTTGATCGCCAATGTGAAGGTCCACTTTCGTGAGCTCAGAACAAATACCTGAGCTTGAACAAAACGCTGGAAGGGAGGCCCAGTTGGCCTGGACTGGCAAGAATTACCGGGTTTTGTACGAAACAAGAGCGACTTTGCTTGACGTGTTTGAACCTCCACACGGGTTGCGATGGTCGTTGATCAGCCATAATTATGAAAGCAGTATTCATCGAACCAGTGATCTGAGAGTAGCAATAACAGGACAGTGACAAAACAAATCCACTAACTTGAAACGACAGACAGTGTTGAAACGTCGCAGCTCATAGTCAACCAACGTTGAAGAGTGTCTCAAGTTTGCGTGAACTCCGACTGCTTTGTGACTTGAACAACACGCTGCAGGCGACCACGCCAGTTATGGGATTAACGAGAAGGACTAAAACGTCGATGACGATGACCAGAAATTCCGCTGGGACAGGGAGGCTTAGAAAAATCCATGACAGCATCGAGAATAAACGAAAGAGGCCCGGATATGAAGAAAAACGCAAGTGCTTAGAGCAAAGGACGCAAGACATCCAAATCAAGAGTATTTGGTAATCCCCAGTCTTTTCAGAGATGCACCTGGTACCTGTGCAGCAAAACCACAATCGTTGCGGCAGTACGTCAAGGAATGTGGGGCAAGACGTCACAGAATTGACACCTGAGACGACGAAGAGGAGACAGGATTGACCAGGTGATTCAAGGTGTCAGTTGAACAGAGGTCGTTGAATCACCATCCCATATTTCCGCGTTTCAACCTAGAAGCCAGCAGGTTTTACTTTTCCTGGGATGGCCTTTTGTCGTCCAGTTCTAAGACAAGTCGTTTTATGTCAGCAGCCATTACGTTTTGAACATCATGACATTCGGAGTGTTTGTCATCCAAACATCCTCGGATGTACGAGGCATACGTAGAGAAAGAATTTTTTTTTCTCGTGGAGACGATGTTAAAAAAAAATATGCCGAGAATGACGTATTAAGTGCAGTGACTGAGACAGCTGTTCAGCTGTGACGTCATTAAGGGGGAGTCACCCCAAGGGCGTGCCGATGCACCCCTGGCGCCCCTGCTCCGTGGCCTTGAACTTAACACTTCCTGTAATTCAGGCTATTTGCTTTTAATACATGGTTGTAATATTAGTCTTCCACTTTTGTGTATGCCGAACCCAAGCATTCAAAAACGTGCTGATCGTCTGCACTTGAATGTCGGTAATTTTTCAGTTTCTCTAACTGCACTAAACCACGGCTATTGTGCTTTTAATAAACACTGATGATAAATCGAAGGATACTGATTAGTATTAATTACTGGTATATATTTATATCAATGAAGAGTTAATTTTTAAAATTAAGATATTCCTTCTGAAGGTCTCTTTACGTCTAATCTACATAGAAATTTAAAATCCAGTAGACTTTTACTTTCCAAGAAAATGGGAAAAAAATAACATTATGCCTGTGGGATAACTATGAAGAAAAAGTTAAGGCGAAGAATAGGAAGGTAGGTAAATTTAAAAGGACAGTGATTTCACCTCACGGTGATTTCGCACTGTGGAGTGATGGAGTCTAATTACTAAGCTATTACTGAAACAATTACTAGACTGATAGCTGCAGTAATATGACCAGGCGAAGAGGCCGTTTAATGTTCTTGGAAAAGGCCGAATGGAGTCTGTGCAATGTTTAACTTCAGGAAATAATCCTTAGACACTCTTGGAATCGAACCAGCAATATCACGCTGGTTCGCAGCTCTACCAACTGAGCTATTCAAGCCCCCTAGAATGAAAACTTTTAGCAATACATATTAATGATGTAATTGTCAGAAGCTCTGAGGAATCGTGACAGGTTCATTAGAGCGAAAAACAACCGGAATGCCTTGACGTTTTAGGACCAAGAATGCTATCATGACTACATTTTGGATCCAAAGAAAATCAGACAGAGTTTTGTAAGCATCGACACTGACAAACCCCAAGCAAACGGCCTTTTTCTGGAAAGTTTCTTTAGGTTGAACCCGATTAGATTTTGTGCCGTTTTGGAAATATTAATTTAGAAAAAAACGTGCAGAGATGAACTGAATAGGTGGTGAAGGTTATTGTTAGAAGTTTGAAACAAAATACAGTGAACTGTATGCAGGCGAAACCAGTGTGCCAAACCAGAATCAGAACGCTGCGTGATGTATGGTAAACGCGAGCTCTCACTTTCTTTTTTCTAGTCTTCGTTTAGACACTTCGTCAACTGTTGTGTATTGCAAGAAATGTCGTTTCATTTCCAAAAGATGACGAGAGTTAAGTTGTGGGAACGTGCGCGCCTGGGCGCGTTCGTTCTGTGTGAGAGAGAAAGTGCTTGTGTGCGCGCGGGTGCAAAGTCTGTGTAGTCGTACGCGAATGGATGTGTTTTTATTTAATTGTGTCTGATGTGCCCCTTAATGTCAAATAAGTGATTTTAAAAAAGGGACAGGGCATCGCGAAGTAACTGAAAGCTGGAAGTTACGCTATCCATTAACAACAGGAATCTACCGTCAACTTTTCCTTCCCAGTCGTATGTGCGTACATGGATAAGCAACTATGGAAATAACATAAAGTCAGATGAAAAGTTGACCCTGCGTATTAAGCAAAAAACGTCAAAGACACAATACGACAATGACTGTTTTGTACATGGTTTTGCCCCATAAGCCTCCAACCTCACCTGCCGCTTGAAGCGGACCAGAAAAGATGAATGATATTTTAGTTCCATGATTTGGCTGTTAAAAGGAGTACAGACTTTGGCTTCAGTTTTCTGGGACGAACATTTGTCACCGTCACGTGCGTGTGAGCCTGGTGTGTATAAATTGTACGCGCGAACAAGAGAGAGAGAGAGGAGGTGGGGGGGATGGTGGCAAAATATTTGCGACTGGATGTCGGATTGTAAGGAGGACAGGAGGGAGGAAAGGCAATAGAGATGAGAGAGAGAGAGAGAAAGCGCAACTGAAATATGTTGTTCCCAATACTCTGTCATGCCACACGATGGACGAAGACGTGTGTGTGTGTGTGTGCGCGCGTGTTTGTGTGTTTCTGTCTGTGTGTGTGTGCGCACGTGCGTTTCTGTGTGTGTGTGCGTTTGTGTATGTGTGTGTGACTGGTGGTGGTGGGGGAGGCTGGACAAAGGTAGGAAGATACAGGAAGGAAGGGATGAACGAAAGAAATGTGGTAAGGCAGAAGAGAGAGAGTGTGTGTGTGTGTGTGCAGTATATTTTCAGATGAAGATTCGACTGCCAGATGTACATTGATCTATGCATCATTAGTCAGACGCCGTTCCACTGTTGTCACCTTTCGTCCTAGTAGTCGCGTGTGTTTTCACGCGCCCTCTAGTTTGGACATTTGCATACGTATCGAACTGCTGACAATGTTCTTTTTCAACCTTGACAATAAAGAGTTTAAAGCCAACAAGCCTTTTGTGGTCAACGAGACTTTGGTGAGATTAGTTGACCCAGCTAGACACAATCACGGATCTTGGCAGATTACGAAACAGGAAAGGAAGGAAGAAATAAGCAAAGAGGAAGAAAAGGAGATAAGAGCTGTATACAACAACACCACCAACCAAATGTGTAAACATGCGCAGACGAGTGCAATAGGAAGGGAAATGAGGGAAGAGATATCTTTGGCGATGACAGGTCGTATCTGGGCAACAATCAAGGATGTGTCTGTCATCTAGCCTAAGACTAGGCAAGTAGCATAACAGGGGCTTGAATCTCCTACAAATAAAAACTAAAGAGACAGATAATATCGTTGAAGCCACCCCAAATTGGCATGGCCAATCTGGTTAAAACGAATTTTGTTTGTTTTTCTGTGATGGGGGTATGGGTATGTGAGGCCACGTACCGTTTTTAAAAATCTCCTTGTAAGCTTATAAGGCCCACTTAGAAGCCAAAGACAGTTTTGACAGTCGTGTCATCTGAAAAAAGACGGAATTTTAAATTATAAACGTTGATGAGGCAACTTGCTCAAGACCTTGATATAAAAAAGCCTGACAAGTAAGACAGATGCAATATACGTAGATGTAAGCAACATGAACACTCTACCCACGCAGGCACGTGCAAACACACAAACACAAGCACACAAGCGCCCCACGCACGCACCCACACGCACAGATGACACACATTTGCACATACACTATACACACTTTAGCGCGAGCCACGCACTCACGCACACGCACAGATAACATATACATGCGCGTTCGCAGTCTCTCTCTCTCTCTCGCACGCACACACACACAAGCGAGCTACGCATGCACACACACGCACAGATAACACACTCACACACTTTCACACTTGAACACAAACACCAAACTATAGGGAAAGAGATCAGAAGTAGAATTTTACGGGTGGTGGTGGAGTGGCAGGGGCAAGGGAGGAATGCTAGGCGACCATTTTGTTGACACCCTAACAACTCTCCCCACCAACCACCTCCATCACTAACACGAACGGTAAAAAGTATTCCCCTACTCCACTGTTTGCCATGTTAAACGTGTGATGGCGGTGGACACACCTCGACAACACCCGTCGCCAGCGGCTGCGCACACACGCTGATGAAAGGTGGCGCTGACGCACGGGTTTTCAAAACTAACTTTTCCTGACGTCGCGGAAAATCGGGGGAAAAAAGAAGCTTCGCAAGATTTCTACGGCCGGAAGACCACCAAGTCACGTGTCAAGACGCTTGCAGTCGCGCTGCGCGGAAAACCGGCTGCCAGTTGCTTTCGGAATCATCGATCGCAGATGAAGGAGAAAGTTCCAGAACTTTTTTGTGGTTTTTGGTTGTTTATTACTGCAAACAGGAAAGTTATTTCAGACAAGAAACTGAAAGGAAAAAAGAAATGAAAGGAAGATTTGGCTGGTAGACAGACGGACAGGCAAGCAGGCCGACATGCAGACAAGGAAACTTGATAAACACCCCCCCTCCTCCTAAAACACCACTGTCATTAAACAATTAAACAGTTTACATGCATTACTTTTGGTTTATGGACAGGGGGATGACGTCTGTGATTACTGTTGTCGATTACTGCTTTTTGGTACTGCTGAACTTAAGAAACCCTGGTCATCAAAGTCATCGTTTACCCCAACCCACCCTCCAAACAATGAAGCCATCAGTCACAGCGCGTTTGGTACGTTAAAGTCGATGCACGGGGAAGACAGGAGGGAGTTGGGGGACACAGGAACATGGAGGCCGACCACGAACTGCAGGGTGCATGGGCAGATATATCGAGAATAGAATTCCGTCTGGCCGGTGTGCTTGTGGACTCAGAGAGATCAAACCCACAGAGTAAAATGTTGAATGGCTCTTATACCCTTTTCCTGTTTCTTCCTTCTAATTCCATCGTCTCCTCTCTACCTCCCCTCTCTCCTCTCTCTCTCCTCTCCCCACCCCCTCTCTCGTCAGTTCACTGAAGAGCATGCAGTCTAGACCTAAGTGTAAGATTGGAAGAGAAAAATGAGTGCGGTGTATGTGAGTTTGTTAATGTGTGGGAGTGGGTGGACAAAGGAAGGGTACCAAATCTGAATCGATATTTTTAGTCCTTTCTATAAATATTTCAGTTTACTTTTACGAAACTGTACTTTGAAAAGAATCAATTTTACAATTAAAGAATATCCTCTAACATATATTGTACTTTTTATGCCGCTGTAACCTAGCCTGAGAGTTCTCTTTTGGGTAATAAAGATGCATTATTATTGTTGTTGTTGTTGTTGTCGTTCATGTTCTTGCTGTTGCTGTTGCTAATTTTGCGAAGGACCTGAGCATTTATTTCTCTTCACAAAACCTGGAGGGAATACAACAGCCAACTCCAAATCACTGCAAGTCATGTGTGATATGTTACTATTTCACAGTACCGTACTACGGTACAGGTGTGTCTTTTGGAATTTTAAAGAACTTGAAGTCACATGAGGTGGCATAACGTGAGAGGGGAGGCAGGGCTCAGTGTACAGAGCATCGGATTTCAGCGTCGAAGGCTGCTAGTTTGAATCCAGCAGTGGACACGGATTGTGCAGACTCCATCAACTACGATGAACAATGTAAACTGTTTTGCATAAGTTTAAGGGAATCAAACATTTAATAAAACAGAAGATAAATGGGAAAGTTTCTGTGCATAGGTGAGTACGTAGGATAAGAGCAGTAATGTGAGGGACCAGCAGAGACGGGGAATCACAGCGTCAATGGCCAGCTACCACCACAGCAGCGACAACCAGCAAGGTTACCAGCCTCTACCACCACCACCCCCAGTCTACCTTCATAGCAACCACAAGACCTCTCTCCCCCAAATCTCCTTCCTCACCCCTTCCTCGCAGTGTGAAATCACCGCAAGGTAGAAGCATTTTCCGTCCGAAACAACAAGTGAGCAGGCCCGAATCACTGTCCCTCTGTGGCTGTGGTTACGCCGCTTAACAAAATGAATATAATCAGTGTAAAATCTGTGTCTATAAACCACAAGGCATTAGTCTGTGCGCTTATCACAAAATATTTTGTACATTTTTAGGCAGCAAAATATTATTCATATCACTCATGCAAGTCTACATTAGTCTTCTGACTTCTTAAATGGGTACAAAAAAACCCCTCTGCATTTAAAACCAGGGCGCATCGTTTTCTAAAAGCAATATTCTCCAGGGTAAAAAAAGAAAGAAAGAAAGAAAGAAATAGAAACAGCTCCAGCTAAGAAGAAATTCTATCCGGCGATTTTACCGTTCTGCGTACATTTATTTCTTTGGTGGAGGGTATGTCGAGGAACCTAATCTCTTCATTCTCGATAAACTTTGTTTTATTTTTGAGCTGCATAAACCCCCGAAAAGTTAAAAAAAAAAAAAAGTCAACCGCAGGTAGGGTTTCTTGTCCCTGCCCTCCCGAGTCAGCGCTTGTGGCAGGGGTCAGGAGGTTAATCACATGACCGCCAAATCAAATCCCATTGGTGGGAAATGTGCATGCGGGGAGAATGGAACCCGTACAAGTGCTGGTAATGGCCAATATTAAATCTGGCGCCGCGCCGACGCCTGGACATCCACAGCCTAGGCGACGGACAAATTACATTTACCAACCACCGCCAGCACACCACGGCGTCCAGCATTTTCTGCAACGACATCGTCAACGACAAGTGAGACAATTGTGTTTCTTTGTCTTGCATCAAGCCACCAAGAACATTGCCGCCGTGAGTTGTATATAGCTGCCTATCACGCCATCTGCTGCTGGTTGGCTGCTGTTGTGCCACTTTCATCTTCTTTCCCTCTCTTATTCATTCCTTTCTTTCTTCGTTCGTGTCAGAATTTTCTCTAAAAAAATTATAATACTATTTGCAGCAAATAGAAAAAAAGCTTGTACTGGCTGGTCATATATGCAATGTGTTTCTTTTTCATGCGTTCGTACTTTTGTGTTGGTACAGTTTACGTTATTTGTCGTTCTCACGATTTCTTGAACACATCACCCCTCCTCCAAAGAAAAAGGGGGAAAAGAAACAGAAAAGACACATGAGTTGAAAATAAAAATCTTCCTAAAGCAGCGCTTATCGACGTCGAAAGATGTTTACATGTAAACATATAGTACACTTAGAGCGTATGTGACAAATATAATTATCTTAGAAACGATTCCAAATTTATTTGGTTATTATATTTTATTCAATTAAAATTAGGCAGCTTTGTGTTGGTTGCAATCTGTTAGCTGTTCGTTCGTTCGTTCGTTCGTTCGTTCGTTCGTTCGTTCGTTCGTTCGTTCGTTCGTTCGTTCGTTCGTTCGTTCGTTCGTTCGTTCGTTCGTTCGTTCGTTCGTTTGGTCTGCCTGTCTGTCGGTCGGTCGGTCGGTTGGTTGGTTGGTTGGTTGGTTGGCTGATTGATTGATTGATTGATTGATTGATCGATCGATCGATCGATTGATTGATTGATTGATTGATTGATTGATTGATTGATTGATTGATTGATTGATTGACACTCTTGTTCTCTACATGGCATAGAGCGTAAGCTTGTAAAAAGCAGCAATTGCCGAACAGTAATTTGTGTGGTGCTCTGGTCTGCCAAAAATGTTTCGTGTGAGTGGTACCAGAGGTCATTTACGCTAAGCGCTCACCAAGTGGTTGGGCTGTTGATCATAGAAACTCCTTTGCGATCGCAGTGCAGCATCTGTGTATTGACTGTTTGTGGAAATACTAACTGGATTACAGTTTGAAGAAGGTCTAAAACATAGTAGCCAAACGGACTCGCATGTAATAATTAAAACGTATCGGGTTCTTTCGGTTTTTTTTTTCATCTATGACCTACGTTATAGAAGCTCCGCCTTGAGTTTTATGAATAGCTGCTTAATATGCCAGGACCTAAGAATCGAAACGAACTGTAATCTCACGGCACATGTAATCATTACCATTGTAATGAAACAGAAGCGAGTGAAAGACAGCAGCAATCAACCGATGAAAGCGCTTGTATGAATTTTCAGCCATGGACCGCGCGCTGGACAGGTTCCTGATGGAGCAAAGCCGTGCAGACAATCCTCCCCCACCCCCGTCTCATGCCAGCCTCCACAACCACCATCACCATCATCACCACCCTCCCCTCACCACAGCAGCGCCAACCAACCGGTACGGGCTGTCCCTCGGGACTTTGTCCTCCAACCCGGAGCCCGAGGACCTTGACCTCCGACCTCTAGTCCCCGCTCCGCCCCACTACAGCTTCAGTGGACTGCTGCCTCAAGCTCTCCCCCATCAAGTGGTCACTGCGATCTCTCCCAGGAACGACTTCCTGGCTGGGAATACAGAGGGAGAGAAGTTCACAGGTGAGAATGCTTAAGTCGTTTTCAATGTATACATCATCTTGTCTCAATCCCGTGACCTAAAAGATTGTGGGAGGGAGGGGGGATGAGGGATGCAGATGGCACGCTTTTCCTGTGTATTTCGGCTCTAACGGTTCGTTCTGGTCAGCTGCATCCAGCGTGCATCCTATTGCATAACACCGCTTGCTGTCGAATGTTTCGTCAAGTCGTTTACAATGACTTAGTCTCAGCTGTCGAATATTTTGTCAAGGTGTTTACAATGGCTTAGTCTCTGTTGTCGAATATTTTGTCAAGTAGTTTACAATGACTTAGTCTCGGCATCTTTGAGACGAATACGCTCCGAGACCCAGTGGGTTGGGCGAGGAACTTACGCTTTACACACCTCTGTCCTTATTTCTAAGTCTCTTCTCTCTTTGTAGCCATAGTATTTTGTTCGACTTACTGGGTGCATCTCTATGTGCATTTTTCTTGGGCCATCGTTACTTTAGCCTATTTAGCTGGATGTGCAAGAAAGTTCATTAATTTTGGAACACGAAAACTGGATTCCTATTTGTGCGTCTACAACTTTTGGCGTCCCCGATTTCAGAATGAGAATAAATCTAGGACACTCCAGATCAGAGGAAGGTTCTGTGAAAGCTTACTGTTGTCGTGTTTTGCTGCTTCAACCAGATTTCTCAAATACGTCGTGTACAGCGCAGCCCTCACCTGCAACCAGTGCACCCAGTTCTTTGGTCTCGCCTACCCAGGTTGCCGGCGACGGCACTTGCACCCGGAATGAGGAACAGCAGCCACGCGCAGGTACAGTTCACGTGACCCGCTACTCTGTCTAGAGCCAGATGTTATGAATCCGCACGCAGGCATGGGCGATGGAAGGCGGGAGGTTGAGGACTAACACTGTTAATTTTCAGAATCATTTGTGAGTGAGAATGGAAAATGGCCGACGGTATTAAATCCGCGAAGGACATGAGAGAAAGTCGAGTGAGAAAGAGAAATAAAGAATCGCGCTTGTGTGTGTGTGGAGCGGAGAGAGAAAGTAACAGGAGACGATAGGGCACAGGGAGGTGATGGGAGGTAGAGAAGAGAAAGTAAAGTTGGCGTAGGATGTGTGCTCCAATTATCAGTTTTGTCCCCTGTTACAAAACAGGGTTTAAAATACAAAGTGACAGAAAGGAACCATTTTTCCCCAATCCTGACAAGGCATTAGAGGCAAGTGATATGGAGCTGTCCACGCGCGGCCATGTTTTTTGGCCGAGTCTCTCTTCGACGTCTTGCTGGCACGACGACAGCGCCACCTAGCATGTGTCAGTCTGCGCGCCCTGGGCGTGAGCGCGAAGCCCAGCGCAGGACGCTGACCAATTAGAAAGAAGCCCTTTAAAGCCGAGACCGTCGGCATGCAATTAAAGGGCGGTAATTAGATCTGATTGACCTCTTCGTTGGCAGCCCTTGCATTGTGTTTCTTCAACAGCTTCCTCTTCTATTTGAAGTTTCTTTCTCCGGTTTTTCTTTCTGTTCTTTCTTTTCGTTTTTTTTTCTGGGAGGGCTGGGGGGCGTTTTTTTTCTTTGTTGTTGTTTTGCTTTTCTGTCCAATTTCTTCAAAAGAGGAGACGCTGTCTGCAAACTCGACAAGAAACAAATAACCTTTTTTTTCGATAAATCAAACCAAGTGTTTATCTAAAAGTACACGTACGTCTTAAACTAAACGCCACTACATATCGTTTTCGTCTTCAAAAACCTTAAAATAAACCTACCCCAACTAGCAGAGCTACGTATGTCTTATCCACCCGTCTTACAAGCATCACGTTTTGAAGAACATCGATGTTAACATACGTTTCTAGCCCCCCCCCCACCTCTCTAACAGTATCTAACTTCGACTTTATATATATATATGTGTGTGTGTGTGTATAAGTATTCCACTGTACTATACGTCACATTTTTTACAACCTGTCTGCTCCCAGCTCAATACATCTCGAAACTGAAGACATTGATTTGCATAGAGTTTGACAATAATTTTGCATCTTTTAATGAAATCTGCTTACAACTTTGCAAATGGCTCGAGAGGGCTCTCTTGTAGTCTTTAAAAGAGGGATCTGCATAGGGTATCTAGATAGACTTTACAGGAGACTTCAACGGAACGTGCTGCTGATTTCTTCCAGCCTCAGCGAATCCTGCCAGGCGCAAACAGCGGCGGTACCGGACTACTTTCTCCAGCGCGC
This sequence comes from Lanistes nyassanus, assembly GCA_004794575.1. Classification (NCBI taxonomy): domain Eukaryota; kingdom Metazoa; phylum Mollusca; class Gastropoda; order Architaenioglossa; family Ampullariidae; genus Lanistes; species Lanistes nyassanus. The sequence goes on along the minus strand of SMGT01002340.1, from coordinate 107,568 downwards.
AGCTCGAGGAGCTAGAGCGTGCTTTCCAGCGCACGCACTACCCGGATGTATTCTTCCGCGAAGAGCTAGCGCTAAGGGTGGAGCTCACAGAAGCACGCGTCCAGGTATGTCCCCACCGGGCCACGTACCCAAGACAACAACAACAACAACAACAACAACAGCTGACATATTTCTGTCATGGTGGATATTCTAGAATAAGTTCCTTAAATTCTCAATGCATGAAAACCGAATAACCTTTTCCCATCGTTATTCGATAAATAATTAAGTTATTTGCTCCAAGTTTGGCGAAAAAGCGTTTTCACAGACAGAAAAACATCCGCTATTCGGGTATAAATTTAGTACAGTTTACATGCATACCGGGCAGGGACTGGAACGGATTCACAGTTCCTTTGTACCCCTTTAAAGAACTTTCCAGTGTACAGGATGATATAGTCCCACGAGAACTGCTACTTCCGAAGCTAGATGGAAATACGAGGTTCCACCCAACGTAGCTGATTATTTTGAAAAAATGCCGTAACCATGTATCTGAAAATTGTTATACCGAGCACATATTTAGAAAAGTTATTCGCTGCTTTATCATCCAACACTTGCTTCTGCGGATTAACATTAGTTTTGCATGTCTGCTATCATAAGAAGATAAGACAGTTTTCACATGCTTCTTTCCCCGATGCTTGCTCGTGAGCTATAGGACGCACATTCGTTTGGCCCACAAAGGGTTAAAGCATACCATAGCCACACGGCCACACCAGCGAATGTCCACATCGCCACAGTGTTGTACAGGTATACAGGCTGCTGCTCTAGTTCTGCAATATAGTTAGGACTTCGAAATAACGCAAGACGGATTTGGAGAAAGCTTTAACAGTTTGAGTGTCGTCTGACGCAGGTGTGGTTTCAAAATCGTCGAGCAAAATGGCGCAAACAGCAGAAACAACACCAAGGGAGACAAACGGGCAGAGAGGATCCAGGACACGGTAAGATGACTGTGCGAGTAATGAGAGTTTTGAAACAGCGCGACATTGAACTGAACTGGTTTAGAATTTCACTTTTAAAATTATCTCTGACTTACCCTAACTCGATTTTAGCCAGCAAGAAAAAGCACAAGGCACCCTAGGATATGAAAAGACTGAACAAAGCTAATTAAGAAAGTAAGCGAAACAATAACAGGCAAGGAGACGCATATACATATATACGAATATAAATATATTCATTGTGCAATGTTTCTCTCTAGGATACAGCACCCATGGTTGAAAGTTATTCTTAGACGGTATTCTGGTATAGCTCTGTTGCCGATTTGGTGTGTTACATCGGGTAAACAACGTCAGGACGGTTGGGAAAAACTGGGCACCCAGTCGTGCATATCAGGTGGGTTGGTGCACAGGGATAGTTCCAAAGAGTTCCAGCCTGCTAACGAATATTCGCAGAGCTGTCTTTGAAATTGTCTTTTGCAGTTTTGCCGCCCACTTCGAAACTCACCCCTCCGTTGCCCCACCCACTTCCCTCGCCACCCCCCGTGTGCTCCTCGCAAGTAGGCACGTGCGCCGCCCCTGGCACAGCCCCCTCCCTCCCTCTTTCAGGCGTCTATTTCCATGGCAACCTCAGCATGGACTGGACAGCATCCAACATGTCGCAGTCTTCGCTGATGACGTCATTGCTGTCCGGAAAGAACGCTGCACGCTGCTACGTCGCGCATGCGCAGTCAAAATCTGTTTGTCATGGAGGCGAGTATTCGTAGCAGGCAGTCAAAAAAGCAAGAAAGAAGGAAGTTAATAGTGAAAGAAAAAAACAAATAAAAGAAGGAAAGATGATCGATAGAAGAGCAATGAAGGAGAGCAGATCGGACGTAGAAAGGAAAGAAAGGACACTTTAAAAGGAGTAAGTGAGCGATGGACAGACAGATAGAACAGCAATATTAGAATGACTGAAGGAAATAAGGCGAGAATGAGTTAAATTTAAGGACAAACCATTTTTCTAGACCTCTGATTTTATTTTTGACCAGAATTTCCTGAGCGAGGGCTCGCCGGGCCGCCAGAAAGCTTCCAGTCCTATCACACCACCAGCTGTCACACCGACGGTCTCCTAGCAACGCCGGGTGACGCACGTGCTAGCAGCATCGCCACGCTTCGTATGAAGGCGAAGGAGCACAGTGACGCCATCGCCACCGTCTAGCGGCTAAATGACGTCAGAGATTTGTAGACGTTCCCTGACGTCACAGCAACTCTTCACAGACGTCACATTTCTTACTGCTCGAAAAAAAATTTCTAACTGCTTTCAAGCATCACATTTCTCACCGTTCACTGACAGAAAATTTTTATAAAGTAAACCTCTGACACCGCACGATATCTACCTGCTCTTGACGCCACAAGAGCTCTGGGTGAAGAATGGCAAGACAAAACTACTAGCTGGTCAATGACACTATCAGATTTTGAGCTAGATAACGCTGTTACCAGATCGATGTTACCGAATCTACGTTCTGTTCCCTTACTTCACAAGACATTGTCTCTTTGAGATCACGTTTCTGTTTCTGACTGGAATCAGGAGATTTTCGGTTGTTCTGCGACGCCAATGATTTCCCTCAAACGGAAAGAATTTTCGTCAAAAAAAGTGGCACGCTTGTCAAAGGAACTAGGGTAGCCTGGGGCATAAATGGGTGTGGCCTCGGATCCCATATTCGGCAGACGCACTTTCTCCGTATATGAGGTCGATCGATCAGGATTGCTGAGGTTGCCTCCCTTGTCCCTCCCCCAACACCCTTCTTCCTCTTTTCCCGTTCTAGCCTCCTGGTCCGAGTCATGGGATGGACTTCGATCGTTACTAACACAACACTAACCAAGCAAACAGTCAGTCGAATTAAGGAACTAACATACTTATGGAATGTATCGGGTAAATTCTATAAAGTCTTCCGTTTCCTTGGGTGATTCTATTAATGATCCCCGCGCAGCTGTTATACACCGAAAAAATACGGCCAACAGATATACCGATAAAGAGAATCCACTCATTTAAAACAATTATTCACGCATGCCGACCAGAATATTTAACAAGAAAGTCGTAGAGATGTGGATCGATTACAAGTCGGCCACTGGACGACAATGGGAGTGCTGAAAAATGAGAGTGAGAAGGGCTACGAGAGAGCAGAACATAAATCAGACTTTATTTTAGAATTTTAAATATACAGGTGATGACAACAGACTGTCTAAAGCTGTGCCCACTGCTTATATTTGGTTCGTCTGTATCCGTGCGCCAGTGAGCGTAACTGTGCAGTAGTGTGCAGCTTATCACAGTGCTCATGTACACATCAGAGACATGGATAACAATTTGCGCTTCATAAATTATAATTAACTTTCTGTGCCTAGCTGTGTAGAGATTTATTCGTATATGCGTGCTCAGGTGATCTGGCGAGGCTGCAGGTTTTGTCTGTCTTTCGTGGAATGATCTCTACTTTTAAACCATGCCATTCTTTTCTGACCGTGTTTTCACTCATGTTACATCATTTCTAGCTTGTAGAATCTGGCTTCAAAAATATGGCACAGGTGTTCAGGTACCTATTTGTGTTACAATGCTGAGATTATGATAGACAAAAATCGGTATTTAAAAAGCACAATGTTCCGAAGAAAATATGAATAAACTACTGAAGAAGATCGTGTATATTATATTTACGTGTTTGACGCGAGAAACAGGCTTGAGCTAAGGGACTGCACTCGATGATAACTTTACAACGCTTTACTCGGAGGAGTGGTTGCCCCTGGCGTTGTCATTGGTGATGCTACAAGTACATGGCAACACGATTGGCGGACATCTTGGAGTGAGCAATACAGTCGAAGTGTATTGAGGTTTCCCAGGAGGGAACATCAGCTTGATACAGGCACCCAGCATGGACGATTCTATTTACGCTCTTCTCCCTCAAGAGGAGATAAAGGAAGAGAAGCAGAAAAGGTGAGATTTAACGTATAAAGTGAATTATTTACAGAAGTCGGTGTTTATATAGACTATCACTATATAGCTCTGAATCCGATAATGTCATGTTGATAATGACAACAAATATACAAATAGTAATCTTACCATAGAAACAACACAGCCTGTTTGAAAATAAAAGCTGAGAAATTTATCGAGAAAGAAAATCAACTTATTTGTAAAACTCTAAGTTGCAGAATTTTCTTCTTCTCTCTCCATATTCCCCTCGATGATAACTTTCCCCACAGTATCAGTCACTATCAGAGATGTTTACGTTATCTGAAATTTCTAGAACTATACATCTCAAATGTCTTCATCCTTTTATTTTTTTCCTTGCATACCGCCGGTATAAGATAAAATATGATGATGAAATCATACCAGTAACCATGATGGTAGTAACAATAAGTAACAATTTGTTTCAGTATCCAAAACACTTCGGCAAAAAATGCCCGTGGTGCTATACATGAGCAATTTTTTTAAAAAAGATTTTCTAGTTCTCTAAGATAATTTTTGGGCTATACGGGCAGAAAAATATGTTAGCTTGTTCTCAGCTTATTCTGACTTAAGCTGTACACCTTCCATTTAAGT
>SMGT01002340.1:90376-102726 GCA_004794575.1 Lanistes nyassanus | reverse complement strand
AGGGGCAGAAAAATATGTTAGCTTGTTCTCAACTTATTCTGACTTAAGCTGTACACCTTCCATTTAAGTGACTACAACATCAGTAAATTTGTAGAACCCTCAAAGCATATTATTTGTGAACAAAAATATGTCCCGCATGCTTCACTTCTGATTTGTCTATTTAGATATACTTCATTCCTTTTAATTTTAATATTTATGCCTGCAGGTACACCTCAAAGTTCCGGCATATGGTAAAGGGCGAGTATGAAAGTGGTCGTGGCAAGTATCGTACTATGGGACAGGCCAAGGAACCAGTACCAGATACAGACAACTTCCTGAAGAAACATGAGAAAGAGCCTGTCTTGCCTCCAAGTATGTACTACAACACTGGTATTAGTAAAATTTGTGCATGATTTATATACAAGTGAGTTTTTGTAAGAGAAGATGGGCAGTGTTCTTATATTGGTGTAATGGGGATCTAATGCCTTAAAAGCTTAAGCAAGTAATAGTTTCTGAGTTTTCTGTGCAGTACATGTTGCAGTTTAAACTATTTTACTAACTGGCAACTTACCTGACAAGGAAGCCTGTAGGATAACTGAACTTCTTGTTTGAGTTTTGTAGAAGCAGTTTATATATATATAGTTTTGGTCAGTGCATTTAAATTTTCAGCCCATAATGTGGAGGTTGTGTATATCTTTTCTGAATATGTATAAGGTGTGCTTATGGGGTAAAGTGAGGGTACACTACAATTTATCAAACAATACTGTCTCAGTTCACATGCGACCTTATTTTTCAGGAGGTTGCAAATTCATTTTTACAAAATACAAGGGTGCATTTTGTGCCAACTGCCCAGAAAAATAGAAAGTAGTCTTGAAAATTAGGATTCATTTTCAATTACAATATTTCTGGTCTTATATAATATTCACTATTTGCAACCATACAACCAAACAACAGTTGGTCAGACTTTTTACAGTTGTTAACCATCAGTGTGGACAGAAGAATCTCAGACTTTGGCACCAGGTGCTCTGTTCAAGACTAGACCAAGCCCCACTGCACCCCTCTCGCACCCACCACCTAAAAAGAGAAAGTTCTGAAAACTTTCTGCTGTTTGTTCATTGCAAACAAGTGCACAGTCCATAACAGCATGTCACAGAATGCTAGTCACATGTTAGATTACTGGTAGTGTCATTTTATTTCTTATAGAGCAGGTCAGCTTGTCAGTCAGGTAGTAGAGCACCTGTGTTTGGATTTTCAAAACTGAAGGTGTGCTTAAGGTAATCTTGTTGGAAGAGCAGTGTGCTGGCACTGAAAGAAGCTTGGTGTTACCTGCTAGGGCATGAAAAATTAGCACCCTATTAGTGTAACACAAGATGCTAAAATGATTGCCAGAGACCGCAGGAAGTGAAGGGCAACTGTTGAGGCCCTATGCTCCACAAGGAGAAAAAATGACTAAAGTAACTAACAGTATAATAACTTATATTAATAGATTCAAACTATGGGGGTGGACTACAGTACCTAAAGTCAAATAATTTATGTCAGTTTATGAGATGGAGATTAGCTTTCTTTGAAAATTTTGGTTTTAACACCTGGCACTGTATTGTGTGATTTAATGTAGTTGCACAAGATCATACAAACTGTATAGAGTTACACCAACAGGTGTACAACTTAATCGAAAGCAAAGTCAAGGCTATTTTATCACTAACCTCATGTGTCACTGTTGCAGTTGGGCCTAGTGCGTAGTGATTTCAATCTGAGGCCCCCCAAAAACTTATGAAGATCACACATAATCTGTGACAAATTAATGAAAATGAAAAGATTTTATTCCTCTTGACAGAGAATTTTATGGTGTTTCTTGCATATTCTTCACAGAGCAACCTTTTACGTACCCTGATGCGGATCACCTGCGACCACCTGTACCCAAGGTGGGCGACAAGCCATTGATGGGGCTCAAGACAACCAAGAACTTTATCACCACCAATGCTGTGGAGGCCATCACGGCAGTTCCTAGCAAGCCCAAGAAAAAATATTGCGATACTCGCCATGGAGACGCACATAAGCTTGAACCTTCAGGCCTGGAGCCAGTCTTTGTCCACAAGAGGGTAGGGTGTGTCAGAGTGTGTGTGTGCGTGCACGTGCCTGCATGTATATGCATGTGTGCATCCATTCATATGTGTTCAGGCAATGATGCATTTGTTTGTGGGCTTATGGTTCTTGGAATATAAGTGACTTGTAAAGCTAAATGTTAAGTCAACAGTGCATATGTCTTGAATAATGGTTGAGGACACATCACCAGACATGTCACAAGAGGAGTACATATTCCTTGTAAAAACTATTAAGCTTACTTTCTACCCTTTGCAGATGTTGCAGAAATATAAATGATCACATTTTGTTTAGAAAATACATCTTGGTTATTTTAATTCCAGTTGAGAGGAGGTTGATGCATGTGGAAGGAAGACCATGTCAGACACAATTGTTTTAAAAGCACTTTCAGTTAGAGTGAAGCTTGCAATCATGTTCTTTTTCTTGTCAAATATGATGGTGTTGAAAGTTCTTACATCATATTGTTACATTATCTTGTGTGATCATGCTAATCCATTGGCACTTATATTCATATTTGTGCTCATTTGTTGTAGGAGTATGGAGAGATTCCATTGTACCTCAGAAAACGTCAGAAAGAGATGGACAGGGCACAAGCTGAGTATGATGCTTACATCGCTGAACATTATCGCCGTGGCGCCTTGCGGAGGTTAACAGATGAGGAGATGGAGACGATCGTCAATGGCTTGAAGGCCAACTGGGAGGACATCCACTCGCAATACCAGGGCCTGTCCGTCGTCACTGACACGACCGCCAAGAAGAACAGGAAGGAGCGCATGGAGGCGCAGATGAAGCAGTTGGAGAAGGACATCGAACTGTTTGAGAAGCACTGCGTAATCTACATCGGCAACTAAACATGTCACTCTCTTCTCCATTCAAGATCTTGGCTTGACTTTTACTCTCACTTTGTGAAATGGTGTTGTGAAGCCCAAAGGTAAGCAGCCATGCAGCTTTAGTGATCTGCCGTACAACAGGGAGATTGAGAGACTGGGCTTTCTGTGGTTCTACCACACATGGTGCAAAGAAATTTTATTTGAATTCTTTGTGTGCTGCGGAGGATTTCGTGTCCAAATGCCTTTTCTCCATGAACAGTAGCTCTTGGTTTGCACAGAGGAAGCAGTGGTGAAAGTAGCAGTTTTTTTAAATTGTAATATTTATTTCCAAGAACAGATCAAAAATCAAAAACAGCTTTTGGACATTTAGAGAGAACTAGGAAGACCATATATGAAGCTTATTAGATATTAAGTTTTTATTTTTTTTAAGAAAAGGAAAAAGAAATGATGCTGGACATTTTTAATATTGGTGATAAATGTGATATTAGATTTAACTTTAAAGAATAGCATCTCTTTGTCAGCCTAACAAGAATCACATTTGATTCTATAAAACTTATTTAAAGATATTGGAAATAAAGTTGTGACAAGTAAATCTACAGGAATGTTCAGTACTTCACAAAAGCTTTCAGTGAAGGCACTTTTGAGGGACAGATACATTATATATATAGTTGTGGTTCTTGTATTCCCAATGCCCACATTTGTCATAATGTCTCTCTGCCTGTTTTCCAAATTCACAGCTTTTCCTGTATCTCAGTGTTGATTCTTGTCTCTTCATAATTATTTTGCCTTTTTCTTTCTCAACAGTCTGGTAATCTCTCATCTGACCCTTTTAATATGTGTTTAATACATGCTATGCAGTTGTGTATGTGTGTTTACTTGTGTGCTGTCTAGTTAGGTACTTTCTGGAACTCGGCTTTATTATTGTTCTCTAACAGCTTTCACCTGGTTTATTTTTGTAGGCTGTTGTCTGGTGGTCGGTATTCCCTTGAGCTGGTAAAGCAGGGAACTGCATGAGCATGATTTATTGCGAGGCAGGTTGCTGCGTCGACTGACTTCCTAGAACCAGAGCTCACCCAGGAGTAAATGAGAGAGCAAGCATGCGAGAGATGGTTGTTGGGGGGGGGGGGGGGAATTTGTTGCTTAATGTCCAGCCGCAAACTATGTGCATATCAGGACGGTTGGTTGTTGGGAAGGGAAGGGAAGAAAGAAGTAAAAGGGGTGACAATTGACAATATATTCCTTTTACCCTTGACTTTTCAGGAACGTGGCTTAAAACTGGATATATGTATATATACACTTACAATATGTTCGTTTAGGGGCAGGGGGACAGGTGAGGGGAAGTAGATGTATTTGGGGTGGGAGAGGAGGTTAGAAAGCAGTAGGAGAGAGCAGAGCGTTTTTCAATTTAAACTTTGTTTTTACAGTACACACCAGGGCAATTTCAAAAGCTGTTTAGAATTTTCACCGTTTAGCTGGCACAATAACCTATGAAAGTGATTTGGGCATTATCCTGTACTTGTGTACTTCCAACTTTGATACAATTAAACCGTTTATATATGTAATATATAAAGTTAGACTGTGGATTTAAAAAAATAATAATTAACAGAGCTCTACCTTACACATTAAAAAATTAAAAACAAACTTATTTTTCCTGTGTTTAAATTAAAAAAAAATTGATTCAAAGGGGCAGCGAAGGAGGGAGCCAGGATTTTTCGTTTGTTTAAATGTTCAAGTTAAAGGCTGTGTTGCACGTGTTGCCTCTCCCCATGTGAAGGTGCACAGGGTGGCTTCAGTTTTCATCTGACTCTCCACTCACACAATCTGTGTAACGCCACGAAAACATCATCTTTAAGGCAACCGAATTTCCCAGTTGCTTCACAACTCTTGCTGTTGATTCGCTTGACAAGATTATTGTTGTCATGCCAATGAAGGGTAATAGGACGAGATCGCAACTGGACTTCGCTCGCCTTTTCACGTTTCTCTTCATTTGTTTTTGAAGACAATTGGGACACCCGGCTGTCTGTAGCCGAATACAATACACGTGCCAAGTCAGCGGGGAACTCGTTCTGATCGGCGAGGGCCAATTATCACGTACACACAAAGGGGAGATAACTTGCCCATAAGCCATCCTGTCAGTACAGCATTGCTTTCGACCGAAACCAAAGGAGACCCCCAAAATAGCTTCCTAGTTAAAGTGATGATGATTTATCATCGTAATACTATGATTATTGTAAGAGGAAGAATTAGAAGGACTAACGAAGTTTGTGGTCGATGTTGTTGTGGGAATGAGAACAAGGATGTATAATTACCCTGGATTTAATCTCCCGTAAAATGCGGGCTTTTCTATGACCGCAAGAACGGCGTTTCTGCGTCCAATAAAATTCTATATTGATCACGCAGTTCTTGCTGGTGCTGCTATGACTTAACGTTTGCGTGGGTGTGTTGATACACGCAGACAGACGGATCGTTAAGAAAAAAAATATGGAGAAACAGAAAGAGGGAGATCGAGATAGAGGGGTAGGACAAATGGAGGAAGACCAAGGGACAAAAACAGAAGAGGGAGCGAGTTATGGGGGGGGGGGGCGCCCGACACAATGAGGAAGGGGGAGGCAGAGGGAAGGGGACCGAGGAAGGGGGAACATATAGTGTTATGCACTGAGTCGATCCGGGACTGGCCTGCATGAGTGTTAATTTTTCGCGGAAAATTAGCTACAAACGCTCATGCAAGCCAGCCCCAGACCATGTAAAAAGGTCGATCTTATCCGCACGACTGGTCGTGCGCTTTCTTTGTGCGTTCTTCTATCCGCACGACTCGTGTAGCTAAAAATTGCAATCGATGACTCTGAACCATATGAAGTGTCTCCACCGATAGCTGCTTCTAACTGTCGTAGAACCAACTTGGCGAGTCGCTTTACATGCCACTGCCAACATTTGAAACAAACGTGATAAACAGGAAAGAGAATGCGCGCCACCAGCGCACGACTCGCGCGAAAGTCGTGCGGATAAAAGAATGAGTGCCACTAGCCCACGACTCCGCGCGGATAGTCACTTCCATGCAAAAAACCACTCGCTGGAAACGTAACTGCGTGTACCCGACCCACACGCAGCTGAAGCAGATCCCAAGGGCTGTCCTAAGCTCTCGATCTCGACACTGCGCTGGTGTACTGATGATGGTGATATGTCGTTGAAGCAGCCGTGGCCCCGTACCGACGACTGTTGTGGAAACAATTGCTTTTGTCAACAATCTATAGTAGCGAGAGTGGTCATTGTCCTTCAAGCAGGTATCACAGTTGTGTGATGTTAGTAATCGGGGAAACCACCATAATGCGCTATTACAAACGGCTTTCCCTTTCAACCCATCCCCCAATATTCTGCTGTCAGCCGACGGAATGCGTCACGTTCACGCGACCGTTACTAGCCCATCTGTTACGCCCGTCCCTATGCTGGATCAGCAGGCAACACCGGTACAGTTTTCAAACCGGATTGCTCGAGACAGCTGTAAGCCAATCAGCGATTGTTCGAAACAGCTGCTAGCCAATCAGCGCTTGCAATTCAACTGAGTCACGGCGAAGTCGATGCAGCCTTAGCAACTATGCTTGACGTCACTGTCACGAGCGCGCTGCCGAGGTCTTGTTTCGATTTGCGAAGTCGTTCTCGTGACTGGGACGCTACTGCGTGCGCGGAGTCCCGGGTGAAAGAAAATCTTTCCCCTTCTGTATCCTCGCCGACCTAGTATCATGCATAAATTTAACTATTGTCAAACATTTTGTACCAAGAAAAGACCATGGTTTATAATTAGCTTTGCTTGTTGTTTATTTACAAAAGAGTGTTGTCTGTTATAACGCCTTAACTTTCGGCAAACTCCTGTCAGAGGGTTACTTTATAGTACAGGAGGCTGTGCGTGAAATTCATGAACAACCCTGTTGTACAAAGAACACAAGACATAGTTATCATATCGTATTGACGATAAGAGAGAAGGAGAAATGTCAATGGGGGTGGGGGGAGGAGAAAAGAAGATGTGGGAGAGAAATGATCTGATATTTAATGGTGTGCTATTTTTTCCCCTAAGGTGGGGAGGGAATGCGCAAAGGATGCATCCTTCCTAATCCTAATCTACATTTCCTTCATTTTGTACGTTTGCTCTTCCATCTTCTCGAATGCTGTTAGTTTTTAATCGAAGTGGTGGTATGAATCCAGTCTTATAGAAAGCGTTCCTTGAGAGACAGAGAGAGAGGGAGAGAGAGAGAGAAATGGAAAGAGAGGGAGAAAAAAGAGAGAATTCAGCATAAAAGCAGCTGATTCTGAGGTATCTCTAAACAAAAAGGCATTTTGAAGGTGTGGGAGCAAAACAAGAGACAGAAAAAAAGACACACAGGTTGGCAGACAACCATCATTCGAACATTCATTTGTCTCAACACTATACATTTTACAGGAAAAGCCAGACTCCCCCGAAACAACTTAGAAGTTGATTTTATTACAAATCTGTGCATTGCACATACGGAGCAGCTTACCCTGCTTTCAATATCACTTGATACTGGATTTTATCGAAACAAATACGCAATAAAACTCTGCATATACAAAAAACACCAGAAAAGCATAAAATAAAAAGGAAAAACAAAAGGACATAATGAACAAAGGTTGTAAGGTTATTGCCATTTGTTTTCACTGGGATTCGATGGACAGGTCCATTTGGCACGTAACTGCATGCGGATGAAATGAGTTCGATTTTGTACTCGCTCAGTACTCTCGAGACATAGGCAAAAAGTGAACACAACAAGTGGATTAGAATGAACTGCCTAAAAGGGCAGGAGTATCAGAATGTGACAAATATTTTTAAAAATAAAAGTTTAGATGCATTTCAGCATGGTTGTTTATCTAAAAACATTCCATGCTGCATTGTGTTACGTTGCATTGCACTGTTGTATATTCGTTTGAAAAATATGACTAGGTGCATCTAAACCGTGAAATCAATTTAAACCCCGCCTAAACCTAGGGACTTATAAAGCACGTTCCAGATCTAAAAAAAAAATTCACTTTAGGAAAGCAGACGGACATGCCAGAAAGACAATTGATCGCTGCACGTGGTGAAATGGGACATGCTGTTTTTTAAGTTGCACATCGCCAATATGCGCTCCCAAGAGCTCAACGTCACGGCCATTCAATACGTACACACTCATGCACACACAAGCGCACGCGCTCGCGCTTAGAGAGAGAGGTAGGTGGGAGGGAATACACAATTTTGCCGCCAATAAAAAAAAAACGCGCGCGCACGCACACATATCTCGGTAGGAAAGATCGGTGTGCCCACTGTGGTGTAGAATGTGCACACCTTGACGCTTACCTAAAGGCACAGTTCAAGACCGTGCCGCCCACCTGTGATGAGTGCAAACAACAGATAGGAGCCCATTTTACAGCGACCATTCGGCAAGAAGAAAAACTAACTGACCACCAAACAAATCGAGACCTTAGTAAAAAAAAGAAATAATACAAGTTTTAAAATGTAAAATCTGATCTTTCTACCCTATTTTTGGCCGGTGTTACCTTTGACCTTAAAGACCACACACATACAACCAAGAGTAGGCGGTTCTGGTGTAGGTAAAGGATGACAACGGACGGCAGTTTTGCGAGTCTGGTAAAAGTCAGGGCTCTTTGGGACAAGTGGATAGGGCTATAATTTTACGTAGCTGGTGCAGATATAATAAACACACATTAATGCGGACATTAGAAGCACACATCCAAAGCAAGTAGAATGGTTGAAACTATTCGAAACGCATCTAAAATATAGCAGCGCCGGCTCTGAAACAAACACTTTTCATGCAAGCACATCACTTTTGGTAGTCAGCTACCGACACACACAAACATGTGGACACAGATTCGGTTCACAGACTCAGGTCAAAAGACGTTTCCACTGGCAGCGAAAGCCGGATATGCCTGGTTTTCTATCACAGTTGGTGAGCTGGCAGTGGGCGGCATGAATTAGAGAACGGCAAAACAATGTACATAACTGTATGTTCATATGAAATAATTGTTATGGATATGTAAGAAATGTCAAGTATTTCGAGGTATGGATACAAGGATAAAACAGATACTGGAGGGGGAAAATCTACCACAAAAAATGAGGATGCATTGTTGAATTCGGGAGCTTTTTGGGGTGGACAGCGCAAAGATTTCCAATCATTCCTTTCTGTCTGTATGGGTTTTTACTGAAGCTCTCTTGCTTTCTGGTTGCCTCCCTTCTTACCCTTCTGCTGCTTTTTCTTGCCCTCTCCTCGCCGAGAGTTATTTCCCTTCTTGTTGCTTCGTTTTAACCCCTGCCTGTTCTTCGCCTTGTTCTCTGCGCGAGGCGCAGCATGGTTGCCTTCATCATCTACATCTGGGGCCTCTGTGGTAAGACCATCCGCTTTCTCGTCTTTCTTTCCTTTGTTCTTTTTCGTCTTGCCTTGCTGACGTCCCTTTCGTCCGCGGTCGCTCCCCCTTCTGGTTCGCTGTGAGCACAGCTGGAGCTTGGCGCTGGACAGACTAGTCTGCATCATGTCCAGCAAGCACGCGCCGGCCTCCAGCGACGTGTCGTCGTTGATGAAGCGGATGTTTCCTATGGTTCTGGTCACTTGGTCTGGCTGCTGGCAGTGGCCTGACGCCGAGGCGTTGGCCACGCAATGCGTGGTCAGGTTCCTCTGGAGATCACGGACTTTCTCGACCAGACGGCGAAGGGTTCTGCCTTGCAGCAGCCTGTTCTTGCTGACCTCGAGCATCAGCATCCGGAACAGCTCCAGTTGCTCCATGAACTCCACGCTGGTCACGCCGTGCTCCCCGCTCAGCAGAACCTCCTGTCAGACAGAGAGAGACAGTCTCTGGCGTCAGCTTGAAAGACACGAGCAGGCGCTCAAATCACGGGTTCATATCACGTGAACCATATCACGTCTAAAGACAGAGAACGGGATCAAACCTACTTTCCGACCTAAAGACAATGTTTTCACACAGCCAACCACCCATCAAACAATCCATACACAGGAGTTAGCTGACTGGCTGGCTGGCTGGCTGGCTGGCTCACTCACTCACTCACTCACTCACTCACTCACTCACTCACTCACTCACTCACTCACTCACTCACTCACTCACTCACTCACTCACTCACTCACTCACTCACTCACTAGGCTAGTGTGATCTGACTTATTAACTAGACTTAACTCACCAGCTGGCCGGCGTAGGGAGAATCCATTATTTCTGGCGGTAAGAAGGTACAATTTTTCAACTGAAAAAAGGGAAAAATAATGTTTTTAGTGGCACGCTTACTCTGTGTAACATTAATTTTCTGGTCACACTTCCTCAACGCTGCACCCACTTTTTCTCTTGCCCCCTCTATCTTTTCCACCCTCTCTGTCCTGCTCTCGCAAGATACTATAAAACCTTGTAGACTTTTCTTTTTCCTTCTGTTTTTAAGTAAAACTTTTTTTAATTGTTCAAAAGAGCGAAGCGTATTTCGCCAAGAGAATTCGAGACATGAACTAAGCCGGGTTTGCGAAAACTTCCGTTGAAAGTAGCACAAATGCCTTATCTACTGCAAACCAGCTAAAGAGCAACCATGTAAGTAAATTTTGAAGTCTATAAACAGTTTAGTGACAGCGAGCTCAACTTACTCTGCGGATCATTTTTATGGTGTTGTTCACCTCCTTCAGAGCGACATCTGCCTGAGAGCAAGGAAGGCCGTAATCATTCTGGCTTCTGTACAGATGCGGGACACCAGAGTTAGGAGTTCCCGTCTGAGTTCTTTTCAGTCGCACTGGTCCCGCGTCAGCTGACAGAACGGCTGAGGCAATTAGGGCAAGCGCAAGCAGTGACCAACAGTTTGAACCTGTCAAAACAGAACATATTCACAACATCAGAACTCTATTTTTTTTATAAAAAAGCAACAATGGTGTAAGAGCGAAGGAACAAGCAGCAAACAAAAACAAACACACGCAAACACACATACAAACACAGAAGGAACAAACAGACAAAGAGTTAACGAGCGAGCGAGCTAATACATGACAGATAATAAAAGATAACGGAAATTTAAAGTGATCTGACGAAGTTGCATTCAACTTAATATGACACAGAAACCCTCATACACAATAGCACGAGGTCACCGCTATATACACTATTGTGCACGAACGCATGCACACACAAATCTATAATCATAAATCAAGTAATATAACAACATATCTAAACAAACGGAAACCGTAAAATGGGGACCAACAAAAGAAAATAACTGTAAATAAAATTACTGTACAGTTAAGTAAAAACCACAAACATCAAAACTTTCCAATCATTCCTTTCTGTCTGTATGTGAACAGACATTTACATACAAACAAGGTAACCGTTTGAGACAGAGTATATGGAGAGAGATGGAAGAAAGGAAGAAAAGAAAGACGAAGGGAGAGGAAAAAGAAAAAAGAGGAAAGAAAGAAACCGAAAGAAAGGAAGACAAAAAGAAATAAAGGAATCGATGGCAGAAAAGAGACAAAAATGTAAAAAAAAGACAAGAAAAGAAAGAAAAATAAAGAAAGGAAGACAGAAATAAGGGAAGTAATGACAGAAAAAGGAAGAAAGAAAGAGAAGCATCTGAATGAGACAGATGCACAAAATTAGAGAAAGAAATAACACAGACTCAATGGTTTAGCGTGATGTCAAAACAATTTGAGTTAGATGCATTATCAAAAAGCCCAAACGACAGCTTTACCTCCCACGGAGATAGGCATAATGTTCGTGTTCCTGACAAAAACAGCTTGCTCGATACACACACAAAAAAGATTTGTTGATATGCCCATGCTTACTGGCTTTTTTTATATACCTCAGCCACCAGAGAATCTGCTGGTACTCCCCGTCTTAAATTTAGAAATATGCCATTAAGTGGTTTCAAATCATCAAATGACAAGGAAACGTATCGGTAAAACCCCCGAGCTAGTAGATGCTTAACGACTTGCTGCATTCGGGAATATCCATATATATCTTGTCACGCTTGGGTTAATAGATGAGGAGGTGCGCGTGCACGTGTGCTGGCAAATTTTGACGTGTAAATTTGCCACAAAGACAGATTTCTAAGCTCTCTCTCTTTCTCCCCCTCCCCGGTCTATTCCCCACCTCACCTTTGGTTCCGTCCTGATTTCTTGCGCGGTCTCTCTCTCTCTCTCCCCCCACCCCCACACACACATCTCAAACACCCATCCATCCCCACATCTGTACAGGCGTGCGCACGTGTTTCCCTCTCATTCCCCTCTTTTTCTCTTGTCTTTCCCTCTTCCCCCTTTGATTTTATTTGTCATAAAATCTCCCCTCTGTTCCTCTCTTTTATTCTTTCACTTCCACTTAATTCTATCTTTCGTACTGGAGTTACATTTTTTTTCTAAAGTTTAGTTTAGGGGAAGGCGCTGGTTCGACAGAGGTGCACCTCACCACGCCCCC
>SMGT01002340.1:51243-90361 GCA_004794575.1 Lanistes nyassanus | reverse complement strand
CCCCCCCAAGCTCACCAGATTATGACCCATGGGTCAGGGAAGGCAAGGCAAAGAGGGAGAGTAGATGGGCAACCCCTCAAGATGCTGACCCACAGAAAAGTGGGGTGTCATACACCCCTACTCCCAAACGACTCAGAACGCAACGGTCACTGGAACCCTGTATTTTTTTTAAAATTTATAAATTAATATTTTCCAATTTTTCTTCATTGTCTTTGCTTATTTTTCTTAAATTCTCTTCTTGTTCGCTCCCTCTCTTTAGATATATTCGTTCCCACACCCACTTCTGTCCTTCCCCTCCCTCTGCCATCCTCCACTTCTTTTCGTTTCATTCTGACTCACTCTCACAATTCTCCCTTATCTTCATTTCTCCCTCTGACAGTTTGCCCCATCTCCCTTTTTTTCGCTTCCTTCCTCCATCCATCTCTTCCTCTGCATTGTTTCGCTCAATTTTCACACTGTCTTCTTATTCTTCTCCCGTTTTCCCCACATCTTCAGAAGACTATTGTTTTTCCTTCATCGTTTCTTGATCTCTTCGTTTCTGGTCGGACTAATTTAAACTCTTTGTGGCTAACAGGCAACGGTCGATGAAAACAGGAGCACAATCCTCTAAGGAAAGAAAACTCCTATGAGGCCACTGTGGAATCCCGCTTGAGAACAGGAGGTGTACCTACCAAAATGACTAGAAGAAAAACAAGGACCCGCAATAAGGACGCTTTGAACATTGTGGGGTGGGGTGGGCATGCGCATAAATGTTTGGATGTTCTTCTAACCCCTTAACCCCACCGCCAAAGGAAGGACTCTCACTCCTAGACTTTACGAACGCTTTTATGAAAGAAACCTGATACGCAAGCCTATCAATTCCAGTCCTAGGAAACGTTTTTTTTTTCGCGGTCTCCACACACGAATACGCCATCCCTTCCGCCCTTGGGGTCGTTACTACACGCCGTTCAATCTTTCCGTGTCTGAAGCACGAACTTCCGGCCATAATAATGTCGGGTATGAGAATAAGGGGGTGTTTGTTCTGAGCATTCACCATTGTCTGTTCGTAACTGGGCGAACAATTTCACTGCTTACCCACAACAGGCGACTGTTTCAAAACCACAGACTGAAATGGGCTTGTGGTTGACAGGTTTGGCTAGTATTAAAACAAGATAATAAATAGAACATTTCATAACTTTTCCGGGTCATCTGGCAAAGTAGTTACAGGAAAAAGTAAAAGAAACTATATTGTGGAGTTTATGTAACTGACTTGGTAAGCACAAACCTATACTAGGTTACTGTCAAGGTCAGAAGTGTTATGGGAAAAGTCAGGGTATTGGGGCCAGATATAAGAGTGAAAGTTCAAATTTCTTAGGGTGGTAGAACTGTCTCATAGCTCCTCCCCCACCCCTTTAAGGCCGACCATTTTTCCCCAAAGCCTTATCGAAATATTTGCAATATTAGTAGCACACTTGATTTTGCAGACACACACGCACAACCAAGCATGCGCGAACACACATACACACACACATACGCACGCACACACACACACACACTACTTGTTTTTGTCTTTGGTTTTGCATAGTGAACTGGTCAATACGTTTCCTCTAGAGTTAGATATGCGGTGACTCTTTGCGTCTCTGGAATGGTCTGTAGGGGGTTCGTGGATCGACTCTACCTGTACAAGTGTACATAAAAATACACTAAGTGAACTGGACTTAAGATCAGTTTTATGCACCAGAAGAGCTGCCACTAAGGCTTATGCAACTGCAACTTTTTGAGCACAGGCGCAGGATCAGTTCAGCAGACGTCTTGCCCCATGACTGATTCAAAGACAGGGGTGGGGAGGGGGGAAGAGAAACCAAGGAAAGACAAAACTGTCCGTCATTTACGTCCTTCATTTCGTCACAGGAATGTTGCATACGTACAGTCAAGCAGTTGGCCGGTGACCGGATATCTGGGGCTGGCGACGCCGGTACGTCGACTACATCCTTTAAAGCTTAACCATTCAATTATCCTGAGTATTATCCCTGTCTAAAATTAAAAGTATGAAAAAAGCACAGACACAACTCATACAGAACAAACCAAAAGTAATCACATTTATTTAGGAAATCAAGCTGCCATGTAACCGTCAGTTGACGTCGATCCGGCGAGAAAAAAGCGAGAAATGTCGGCATGACGCACAGACGTGATATGAATGTGACTGAGAAAGGATAACATTTACATCCGCTTTGCGAACGAAATCAGACATATCACTGTGAAGTTCAATGAGTGCAATCCTGCGTATAATTAAATGATTAACACGTTTAAGAGTTGTGAGTCTGTCATTTTCACTGGAGACTGACCAAGCGTCATACTTGTATACTTGTTGCGTTAACATCCTGCTTTCGTTTTTTCGTCGTTTTTTTTTCGTCGTTTGTCGTCCTGATGAAGGGGTAGTGCCCCGAAACATGTAGATTGTCTTCGTCTTTGTCCCTTTCTAGCTTGGTACAGTTCCCTTGTTTTACATTTAACATCCTGCAACAAATGCGCAAATCATCGCACGCTGCTAAACTCGTCTTTGCTCTCGTCTTTTCATTTCGTATCGTAATAGGACACAGCGGGCCAGTCCAAGCACGCAGTTCCGCGGTGTCCATATGACAGATAATAATCCGCATCGTACTCACTTATGACGTCATCGTTATCGTGGTCATGACGTTACCGCCGACTTCATTGTTGTAGTCGTCATCATCACCATCATCTTCGCTGCTGTTCGTTTCTCCTCTTCCTTGTCGTTGCCATCTTCGGCACGGCCCTTATCTTTAGCTTTGAACGCAGAGGGAACAGTAGAAGCAAGTTTCACTTCGTGGGTTTCCTCGTCCGACCTCACGAGCAAATGAAGAGCATGCGCAGAGACACGCGGAAGCCGGCGCCACCAGGTGACTGAGAACTGTCCAACTTTCGTTCGTCTCCACAACGCGCTGCGATTTGCGATGTTGCGTTCTGGCAAGCGTCAGCAGTTACCGTTCTTTGACGAGATTCTGGAAGGATTAGAGACAGGGTGGGTTTCCTCTGTGCACACGGCAGCAGTATACGTCACCTCACGGCGCTGCACAGAGATTCATTCAGTTTGAGTTCTGGGAATGTATTTAGGGGGAAAGAGAGAAGGACGAAATTTGCTGTGAACACCACCTTTGCATCGCGTATCGGGCCACAGAGCTTCATCCACTAGACAAAATTTCTACAGATTGTTCAGCAAGGATGAGATAGGGAAGACTTTTGAAACATGCATTCGAAAACGCTTTTACCTTTACTCAGAGCTGGAGAGAACAGAAAGAGATAAGGACAATGTTCTTTGCAGACGGCATTTCTGCACCACACATTACAACACAGAGCCTCGTTTACTGAACTGAGCTATGTGAACTTATCAAAGAAGACACACGCAAAAAAGACTTGTTGCATGCAGCAAAACTCTAGGCACGAGGTGTCGTCACGTGCGTCTCGAACCAATTATTCGCTCCACCACTAATGTCACTAGCTTGTTCTTAAATATATCTTTTTTATTCTCTCTCTCTCTCTCCTCTCTCAGACATAGAAATGGGAGAGAGTGGGAGAGAGATGGATAGACGGAGTGATTGATGGACGGCTGGATGGAGGGAGGGGGAAGACGAGATGAATAAAACAAGAACAGATCAAAAGGATAAAAGGAAATTAACACTGTATGAAATTGTTAATAATAAGTTATTTCTCAAATGTCATGACTTCTCATTTCATCTGAACTCTCTTCACAATAAGAAGAAGACATTCACATCCTTTCATATAAAGTGATGTATTATTTTCGAGTGTAAAAAATGTCAGCAGGCCTGCACGAAACCAGACTCAAGGCTCGGGCAAGCGCACCTGTTATTTCCGGGCCCGTTAATTCGCGCTAAATATGAAAGCTAAATTTTTCTTCCGCCCTTACTCAGCACTTCCGCAAAAAAGATAGGTCTTTCTAGAAAAGGGGAATGCCCTGGGATATAGAATCTTCTTCAAAGGGGAATTGCAGACATTTGGCAGATTTTGACGACGTCGTCTGACCAATGAAAAATAAAGACGCTAGGGATTACCATGTTGCACGCGCGTCTCTCAAAACGGACGTCTGAAACATTTCATGACAATTTGACAGCAAGCTCTCGGCCAGTCAGCACAGAGCTACAGCAAATTCGTCAGAAGCAAAACCCCCCAGTGATCTCCCTTTAACTCATTACCGTTTCTTGCCTGAGATTCACTCTTCTTCCAAAAGGATTTATGCAGCACGTGAAAGTGGGAAGAATTTGGTGAATTTAATAAACTTTCGTCGCGATATGTTGTGATCTGAAGTGAGGTGGGGAAAAAAAACCTCTTCTGATGTTAAGCGGAAGTACAGTATGTTCAAGGCTGTTGCAGTATGTGTCAAAATTATCGTGAATGCTTGTGCGTGGTATATGCGTGCGTATGCGTATAAGTGAACGTGTGAACAGGTGAAAGAGAAAGAGGACAGGAAGTGAACAGAGAGACGAAAGGAGGAGGAAGATGACTGAAGATGAACTTTTTTTCTGAAAGTGTTGTGACCTAACAGGGACTACAGAAAAGCGAGTCGCATATACATGTGTGAATATCCACAGTATCAAATAGATTTGAGGCAAATGTTGATGAAATATATATGGTTTGTCTTAAAACAATATGAGAATATTGTTTGTTATTTTTCATAGAAATCAAGTTACACGTTTCGTAACTCTTTTTTTCCTCGTAGAAAGGTAAAAGAGAGAAGAGAAGATATATTAAAGGATGAGTGATAGATAAAAAGATAAATAAGGAAGGACCAGGCTTAACAGGAAGGAAAAGATGGAACAGGTCATCATTTAATAATGTGCAGTGTCACTCTGTCTTGATTGGATAGCCTCACTACCACAGACATACATTGTTTTAATAATCTTAATAACTTTTGTTTCTACTCTCTTCTTCCGATCTGCCAATTGTTCTGCTTCCATTCATCCTGAACGTGTTGCCAAACAGTCGAAATCCGTGATACAGTGCACTTTTTTTTGTTGGTGTTGGCTGAACAGCTTTAGTCCAAATAAAAATAATTTCCCCACACTGTCTCGATCCGTAAATTTTTTCATTGCTGATTGGCTGATTCTTGTTTAGCTGTCTTCAAATTTTCTCGCGAGAAAATCCGAGAAGGACTCGTCGATGATATCCTTCCGGGCGAGAGTGAGTCGCGCGCACTGTGATCGCCTTATTTCTTTAGGACAGCTCCAAGTAACGCCGACAACGGAGATCGCCGGCATCGCGACAAAAGGTACAAGTACATCCGGAGGTCGCTCGCGCGTCGGAAACCGCTGGCGACTGGACGGACGAAGATCGGAGAGCCTTTCCGATTGGCGCCTTCCGGGGAACGGGATAACGACGAAGTGTTCATTCATACCGCGTTCTATTCTGATTTTACCACGCAGACTCTATTTAATGAGCCCCTCGGCTCTGGGCTATTCGTCACGATTTGTATGAACACGCACACACCACAGAGAGAGAGAGAGAGAAGAAAGAACAAAAGCGGCATCTGCTGAAGTTGTAATGCAGTTTGATTATGTCCCTTTGTGAAGGAGATGAAACCAGAGATCTGTTCCGATGTTATTTTATTAGGTTGACTATGCCAGGACAGAGAGAGGGGCTTTGTTTATACGTTTTGTGGGAATGGCCAAAAAAAAAAAAAACCCTTGCGCGATAAGTATGAACATTATAAGAACCCGAGAAGTGATAATAGACGAGTTTTTTTTTAAAGTGAACCAAGTGACACGGTCTTAACGACTGCACTGCTCCAGAGATCTGCGAGCTGTGATATCACCACACGGGATTCTTCTTGTCCAATAAACGAAGGCTTCTTACCCCTACAGAGGGGTGAGTCTGTGAACAGGTGAGAAAACTGAATATTTTAGGTAGAAATACCATAGTGAGGAGGAGGCGATGATGAAGATGACGACTATGATGATGATAGGGACGATGACGATAACGATGACGACGACTTTGATAATGACGAGACGACGAATATACTATGTTGAGGTCAGCGATGATAAAGGCTGTCGTGTGGCTGTGATAGGTGTAACGGATGAGGCCGATGGTGTATTTTGATCTGACGAAGACATTGCTAACGCGTATGACATAACAATGAAGATGCTGACATGCAGATGATGATGTTGTAATAGTAGCGCCGTGGTGGTGACGTTGATGAAGGTACGATAGTTCCTACCACTACCTATATCTGCAGTAACATTATGGGGGGGGGGGGGTGCTGGATAGCTCGGTAGGTAAAGCTGCTGACTAGCGCGTGGAAGCTAAGGCTGGTGGTTTGAATTCAGGTACAGCCAAAAATTATTTCCTGGAGTTAAACGTTGCACAAACACCACCCATCTCCCCGCACATTAAACTGCCTGTCCGCACAGGGCATTCTATTGCAGCCATCATTTTGGTGGTTCTTTCTGTGTAGGTTAGTAATTGGACCCCATCCTCCCTCCCCATAGTGCGAAATCACCCCGAGGTGTGGGTACTGTCCCTCTAAAATAACCAGCCAATCAACATTGTTTGTAACTTTGTTGTTGTTATTTATGATAATGACCATGATGATGATGAAATCTGGGGATTTGTAGTAGTCATCGACGACCAAAAGGCTGCAAAATATTGTAGAGTTGGTGACTGTACACGTAATGCAATAAGCCAACCCCCAAATAAATAATTCTATTAAATGAAAGCGTTAGATGATTTTCACAAGTAGACGTTGCTACATATGGTGATATAAACCAGGCACTCCATGTACTTGAGTTAGTGTACAGAAGCAAGCCATTAGAACGTAAAATAGGATTCACATAGTTCGACTTTGTTGAAGGACGCAAGTGCCGGAGAAATAGTTTAAATGTTTGCACTGAAATATAATTCAATTTCACATCCTCAAGTACTTTACCAAAATCATCTTCTCAATAAATGACATCCCTTTTTATCTCCCTAGATATCATATTTACATCAACCCGTCATTTAGGTCGCTCTCTCTGTACATAAGCTATTGGTGACCACTGTTCCTAAATTTATGCTTTTTTGTGGAGCCTATAGAAACACCATTATTATATTATTGATATGACAAAAGGAATGAATATACCTTGTTTAAACCAATTGTATTTCATTAGTAAAGAATGAATGTTTCCGTACGGCCGTAAATGTTTACTGCATATTCTCCATCGATGAAATAAAAGTTGAAAGGAAAATTTTGATAAAAATTAGAAAATGTTTTCTGCAAAAATTTTCGAAATCATCCTTTTTTCGAGGTTTATTTCCCACGGCGCTAGCAAAATTAAGCCAATGAATTAACGTTGTATGCATTGTAGGGATAACAGGGATTATAGCTGTCTGTGTTTCCGCAGCGCAAGAAAGAAAGAAAGAAAGAAAGAAAGAAAGAAAGAAAGAAAGAAAGAAAGAAAGAAAGAAAGAAAGAAAGAAAGAATGAAAGAAAGAATGAATGAATGAATATAATTTCACTGTTCTTTCACTAACGTGTGCTTATCCAAAGTCATGGTGTGTAGCGTTTCTCATCAATCTAACGGCCTACTTTTTAAAATCCGAATAATCGCTGCTCTCCCTTGGCCTGAGTGTGGCATAGTGGCTACTGCACGAATGGTCGATACTAACGGAGATTCCCGAATAAATCAGCACTGATCCTTCGCATTCACTGACCCGCTATGCACCCGTTAACAGCAGAGATTTTTTTTACAGCCAGTGGAAGTATGTCCAAAGGAGTTTAGCCTGGGTACTTGTGTACTTGCACACCTGCGTGATGATACTGAACAGAATCCAGGACAGAAACAATGGAAACCCCAACCAAAGTGAATTCTCTAGTCATTGTCTCTCAAATATTCCCCTCCATGTTTCAGACCTAGTAGGCGAAGTAGGCAGGAATGTATTGTACAGACATGTCAGAGGTGAAAAAAGCTTTATCAGAGAAAGTGTTTTGAGGATTTTACGCCTGTCAGTGTAGAGGATGACAACTTACTCTTATGAAAATTTAGGGATAGGGTTATTGGCCAGTTCATCCCAAACAGACCTGCTGCAATTGAAGAAATTATGAATGGTTTCTTTTGTTTATGGACAACGTGCCACCAGACAGGGCCCTCTCAGTAGTTCATCACACCTCGCATGCAAGCAGCGGCGTGGAAACCACGCGATAAGGCCAACACAGCCCCTCCGATAAAATGTCGGGCGTTGGAGTGGGGGGAGGGTAGAGGGGGCAAGACATATCCCTTGGTTGGTTGCTCTAGGCAGCCTGGGTGGCTTTGTCCGTAGAGCTACGGACGAGGGTGTGGAAGGTTGTTTGCTGGAACCTGGAATCCAGGTGTAGCCAAAGCTTATTTCATGGAGTTATACATTGTGCAAAACCCGTTCGTCTATTGCCCGCACATTAAGCTGCCTGTCCGCACTGGTCATCTTACTGCAGCTATCAGCCTGGTGGTTCCTTCATGTCATAGGTCAGTAATAGGACGATAGTGCAAAATCACCGCCCACTAAAATAATTAACTTAACACATCCCCTCCCCCCCGCGCCCCATTTACTTGTGGATGAGTTAGAGGGGCCAGCCTATACGTTGCCCCCACCCCTACATTTCATTCCCACCCGTCCCTCAGTTTTGAATGCTTCGTTTCAACCGAAGAGACGAACGAGGCCTGGGAAAGGTGGAAGCTGTCTACTGCACAGGATGTCTCCAAACCACGCCAGCCCTAAACTTCGCTATCACCCGCTGGAAAATGGGTCCAGGCAGGATCAACGGCGACTCATAAATCTCCGCGCCAGTCGCAGGTCGTAAAACAGGGGGCCTGGATAGCTCAGTTGGTAGACTAGCAGGTGGAAGGTTACTGGTTCGAATGTTGGGGTGGTCAAGGATTATTTCCTGGAGTTAAACATTGTGCAAACTCCATTCAGCTATCTCCCCGCACATTAAACTGCCAGTCCGCGCTGACCATGTTACTACAGCCATCAGTATGGTGCGTAGCTTAGTAATAGGACCCCACCCCCGCATAGTGCGAAGCACTGTCGCTCTAAAATAACCACCACGAGGTCGTAAAACGCTGGTCAATATCACGCCCTGTGGCGAGTCTGAAATTCCCACTGACTTCGGGCACGCATGCCCAGATTATCTCTCATCCCGATCAACTTATGCTTTGCGCACTTATGCTTGAATTTATACATGAAAACTGAAGTCTTGCCCAACATCAAAACCTGACCCCCATCTCACTAAAATAAATAAATAATCGTAAACTAATATATACGTTAACAACTAACCATCCGCCCCCTAATCATCCCCCCCCTTGCCTCGTTCTACGCGGTGCAGTAGTGCTGACTACCCCAGCCCAATCCATAAATCGAAACCTGATCAATCGATCCTCTACACAGGAACACACACACACACACACACAAAACGAGACTGGAATGGCTACGCGGCTCCCACTGAAAACTTGCAAGAGAAAATTGACTGATTAATAAGAGACCAAGCCAAAGGGCAGGTATATACTATACAGATATATCAAAAGACAAAACAATTATGCCAAATTCCCAGGACATCCATGTTCTAGCCCATCTGCAACGTGTTGGACGGTTATTGGCATGCGTAGCTTGGCCTGAACTTGGCATGTACAATGATCAGCTGCTCACATTGCGGTGCTAGATGGCAGCACCAGTTTTACGTGGAAATTCATGCGCTTTCCATTTGCCGAACCTTTTTTTCTTCACAGAAATCACTAGCTGTAGACAACAAACATGGTTGTCTCTTTTAAATTCTGCAAATTTTTGTTTCTGGCCTCTGGGTGCCAAGCCAGCACAAACTTAACCGTTCTGCATTTTGCGATAGAGGCGATAATGCAGAACGGTTAAGTTTGTATGGTTAGATTTTGCTGTGTTGATTTTATTAAAGCATGGTTCACTGGGGCGAATTCCCTTGGAATAAAAACGATTAGTTGCCGTGTCGTTGAAAGCTTACATTTCCAAGCGTTCCTCGCTGTATTTCCTTCGTCTGTGAATGGAAGTACCAGACGAGACGAGACCAGACGAGACGAGCAGCGTGCACCTCTGCGCAAGTTTTGAACTTGATTTACGAATGGATGTGATTTTCGACTTATTTTCTCATGTGTGAGCATGGTGGTTGTCTGGTGGTTGGGAGAGGGGACGCTATCTCGCTAGTCCGAGGGCTTGGCTATTCAAGTACTGAGTTACTGCAGCGGGGTAAGCAGGGAGGTGGGTAGCAGCGGGACACGCACAAATCGATGTTAACTGCAGATTAGAATAGTACCGAAGGAGGACTGGTCTTTATTACAGAGCGGTGTACACACATTCACACACATGCAGATACAGGCAGCAACAGTGAGGTCTTTCATGCTCACGAATAAACAAAGCCGAGTCCAAGTTCTTTGTTTTTGGACTACACTGTGCTGTGTTCATGCATGCGCGAGTGTGCGTTGAGCTAAGTGAACGATACAAGAGTAAATGCATGTCGTTTTTTTCTTCAAATCAGAAAAAGATAAGGTAAATCAATTTTACTTTGAAATGTTTATCATATCATTTGATTGTTTCTCTAATGCTCATTAATACCGAGAAGTTCCATTCCAATTAGACGTGAATGATTTGCATTCCTACAATTTGCAACTAAGATTAGTTTACATAAAAAATGGAAAATGCTGACATTCAGCTTTCGGGAGATAAATCGATCATGATTAAAAAAATCGCTAGTACCAGTCTGGTTGTCTTAATACGTGCGCGCGGGTGTGTGATGTGTCAGTGTGTGTGTGTGCGCCCGCGCTCTTACCTATTTTCTCTGGATATTTAGCTAGTTGGAGCCAATAACTAAAATTAGTGTACCCGGATCATGTATGTATGTATGTAGGTATGCATTGATGCACGTATGTACGTACGTATGTATGTAATACAGTAAGATATGTTGTAGCCACGGCTTGTCTGATGATCACATGAGTATTATTTCAGATTAAAAGTATGTAAATGAGATGCGTCTCATGTGACTGTGTTGCCGGGAAAAGATAATGACTAACAGTCAATGGGATTTAAAGTGGTCAGGTGTCAAGGCTTTCCCCTTCTCTCTCTCTCTTGTGTGTGTGTGTGTGGGCGCGCGCGCGCGCGTGTGTGTGTGTGGGGGGGGGGTGCGTGCGCGTGTGCGGTTATTTAACTTTCATGCAAAAACCATGCTGCAGTCATATCTGACTGAAATTGTGAACTGTGTTTGCTGTACGTACCGTGCCTTGCTGATTTATTTAAACTTATTTTCTATTATTAAACGAGTCTATCATATTGCTGCTAATAAAGGTTTTCAGGTGTTTATATTATACACACCTCTGCCAGCACGTCACCTATCCCTTTCACACTGCGGAAGACGCATTCTATATCAGTAATGTTAAGGATCTTCTGTTCTTCTTCACATTTCAAATATACTGTATTTCTCAGTGCAAAGATCTATTTGAAACGTCACATACAATTTTTGTCAATCTCCTCAATATCGATACATCAGTTCTGTGTCTGTCTTCAAAACTTACATTAAAAATAATCCCTCGTATATCTTTCTCAAAAGTGCGGAACCATATCCAAACAGGTTATCTGGCTAGATTCCCCAGCGAACACCTTCATATCGGTTTAATAGAATCAATGCCTGTAAACAACATGATGAGTATGAGAGACATGTACATTCAATAAGACAAACAATTACTATTAATTCTGTTGTTTTACTGTGGGCAGCTCCATAGTCGTGTGACGTAAAGAGCGAATTAGTTTTTCTATTAAAGGTTTCATAGTCTTTGTGCTTTTTGATACATATTTAGCATGGTGCCAATCACTGAGGGGAAATGAAACGAAGAAAAGAAAGAACGGGAAAAAAAGGAACTGAGTCAATTGGCGTTGAAACATCAAAATCGAGAAAGAAGGGTTGTTCCGATATTTCAGAAGTCTGCCCCAACTCTATTTTAGAAAGAATGTGGAATCAAGAAAATCAAAGTGGATTAACTCTAACTAAACATCACAATGAGAGGGGGAAGATATATTTAGGATATCTCAGTAGTACTCCCCCCTCTGTGTCTAGATGCCCCCCCCCCACACACTAACGGATTTTGATCATAATCACATTCAGGGTCCTTCTGGTAACCCCCCCCCCCAAAGATTTAACAGTCTATCCCCCCACCCCCACCATCCCCCAGCACTTCCGTTTCACAAGAAGACAAAATTTGGCAAGAAAATAGAAGTGCCCGATTTGCTGCGAGAATCTCTCTGGGAGATATTTTCCGTTGGAGTGTATATGTTTTCACAGTAAGACTAAGTATTAGCAAGGCCCTTGCAATTTCAGATGCCTGCACAAAATTTGCAAATCTTTTGACTCAGCTCCATCGTAGCGTAGACCCTCCCCCCGCCCCCATTTCGCCATCGATTATTGTGGATATTGGTAAACAACATATCGCAAAAGCATCCCAAAATGAGTTTCTATTTTTTAAAAAACAAACTTTAAGTGATTAATACTGTTCCACTTGCTTATCTACATCCTCTCTCTGCCCCCCCCCCCAGCCAAGCCCAGACGGCATGCGATGATTGGTATTACATGCATCGGGACAAACAGTGGTGCATAAACTGCTTCAAAATATTACGCAAGCGCACAAGTCGATGTTTGTATACATACCGTGCATTTTGCTGAAAACAACAACCGGAAACTTTTTGTTATGGCAGTATATGCGCCCCCTTCTAGTAAAATAGGCGATTCCTTTGACAGTTGGCCTCGTCATACGATGAATGCTGGTAGTGGCGAACCGACCTTGGGCACCAGAAGATGATAATTTTGAATGCTTTTGGGAACAAAGTAATATGCAAAGAAAAAGATCTGAACTTTGACCGGAACTGAAACTTTGCAAATTTTCAATAACTATTGATGCTGCTGCCGACAGCTCATAACTTAAAAAGTGCCCGGAACTTAAGGGGGTTGTGGTGTCAAGAGTATGTCACAATGCATGAAGGTCAAGGCTGGGCAGGGAACAGCGGGCCGTGCACGTATTATTAAAATACTTAATCCTCAACACACTGTCGTCAGCTTGCTTCTTAATGAGATGACTAGCATTACGCTCGTGCTATCGCTAGCTTTCACGTACTAGCAGGTATGCACGAACGCTGACGCATAAATGAATACCAACACACGCACAACACCATGCATACACTATGCACGAAAAGAAAGAAAAATTATGTAAGAAAGTTGGAATGAAAGGAAAAAGAAACAAACAAAAAAAAGAAAGAAAGAAAGAAAGAAAGAAAGAAAGAAAGAAAGAAAGAAAGAAAGAAAGAAAGAAAGAAAGAAAGAAAGAAAGAAAGAAAGAAAGAAAGAAAGAAGACAGGATAAAGAGATGCAGTGAGACATCTGAGTTGAGGAGAGTACGAAGAAAAGGGACATTCACACTTTCAAACAGGTCGAAAAAAACTTTAAAACTTCTCAACGCGTTCAACGAGATATGACAGCGTAAAAATACCAGGGGAATTAGTGGGGATGGGTATGTGCTGGTCTGAAGATTGATTATTGCCTACAAACAGTTGTCTTTCCCTGTTCTCGTACCAGCGAGATCTCATCGTGACAAGAAGAAAAAGCATTTAAGTTTGCTCGTTGTTTCTGGCTGACTGGTTAGTAACAGTAACAAAACTACTAGTTACTAGGACGGATACAGTATGAATATAACCAGGTCCCGCGCATTTCTTCACATGTTGGGTAGGTCATTTTAAAGGGACAGTGGCTCCACCTCGTGCTGATTTCGTACTATGGGAGGGGGGAGGGCCACGATAGAGTCTTATTACTAAGCTCTGGACTGAAAGAACCACCAGACTGATAAGTAAGATGGCCAGTACGTAGAACCAGTTTAATATTCGGGGGATACGCCAAAATGGAGTCTCCACAATGTTTAACTCTAGGAAATAATCCATGAAAAAACTCCTAGAATCGAAAGAGCAAAATACACCATTCTAGTCCGCAGCTCTGTCTCCACAGCTGTCTAGACCCCCTTTATATGTAGATTGTTGTTACCAGATTAAAGTACTTTGTTGTTGTTGTTGTTGCTGTTGTTGTAGTGGTGGTGGTGGTTTTTGTTTCATAATGAAGCAGAAGTTAACATTTTATTTGGGTAACAGTATTGTTTTGACACGAAAGTCAGTCACCAACGACATACTAAATGAATAATATTAATAGCTAACATTAATTATTTATTAGATTACAGACGACCAGTTATTTATAAGGCCACTACTCCGTCCTCGCAGACGTTTCGGATTTTGGAAAGGCCTAAGATCAGAATTACAGCAGGAAACCCAGCGTCAGGTGTCCCAGAACCGGAAGACTGACCATGGACTTTCTGCTGAATTGGACTTTCTGCTGACGAGCTTCGTCATCACCTCGGTCTACTTTTCCTGGAAGAGGGAAGACTTTGTGTAAGACCCCCTCCACGCCCGTTTGAGGCTGACCAAACCGCCTGTTGTTTGTAGATACGTTGAAGACATGAAATGTTATGCGTAAATCCTGTACCTCAGGGGCGTAGAGAAAATCCGAGATAGGTTTGCTTTCCTAATTCTCCCTCAGAACGTCTTTGGTTGTAGGCAACACATCCCGGTAGTCAGCAAATGGACTTCGGATGCATTTCGAGAAGTGAAGTTCCAAGCAGGACGTTTAAGACAACGCGTTAACGTAGCAAAGAACGGAATTTGTGTATTTTGTTCTGTATTGTTTTTCCTGCACCGCGTCCCAGTTTCCGTGTCAGCAAATATTATATAAAGGTAAGAACAGAAAGCTATGGACAGATAAAACTATTTATCTTAATGCCAGTCATCAGTCTGCACCCTTGGTTTAGTTATCTAAGTTTATTTGAAAGGGGTTCAACTAAAGGCCGCGGACTTAATCAACTGGCGTCAACAAATGAACGACCGCGACAAGTTCCTTAGTCTGTCTAATGCAAAAGTGCACTAAGGGAAAACAACCTCAGGAAACAAATAAGAAGGGTGGACAAGAAGGAAGAATAGAATGAGTGAAGGAAAATCAGAAAGAGGAAAGAAGTGATGTAAAAATCATTGATAAAAGCAAGGAAAGCTGGTCAAACAGAAAAAGAAGAAAGAAAAGAAGAAAGAAAAGAAAGAACAAAGAAGAAAATATTAATTACTAACAATAGAACAGAAGCAAGTATTTTCACCAACATAAATGTTACCAAGCAGGATAAAAGGATAAAATGTTTGTTAAACACATATGACTGGATAAAGGAAAATTATAAGACATCAACAAAACAAATCTAGACATCTGCTCGACTGACAGCATGGATATGAGTAGACTGCCAGGAGTTGTGAAACACATCAAAATGTATGTCATATTTCCGACATTACGAAACGCATTAGGATACATATCATCGAAAGGATCGAATCGAAGGAGAAGATCGCAAGTGGTAGGAAAACACCGTGAAAAGCAACGTTGTTTAATCTGTCCGCACTGATAGAAGCAAAGTCCAAACTCTGGAGATAAGCTGAGGAAGCGGCGCGATCCATAACACTGGAGTCAGACATAAATTACCCAGTGTGACACGCGGGAAAGGTCAGGGTCATCAAGGAGCACTCAATAACAGGAAACGAACTACTCACCTACCCACCCACTCCCCCTCCACCTTTGTTGACAGAAAAAATAGCAACTTAAAATAAAGACGTATACAAAGAAACTTCCGAGAGAAAATTTGCTAGACTCCACTTAAATATTCGTTAACATTGCTAACTGTTGCAAACAAGTCTTTGAACACTTTAAAGCCCACCCCCCTCCCCCCCACACACACCACCACCACCACCTTCTTCCCCTTTCACTAAAACGTCACTAAAAAGTGATCACCCTTCATATATCTTTAAGTGTGCAGTCACACTCAAAGCCAATTGAATAATTGCATTCCTTCCGCTTAGGTTATTAATTAATGTCGCGACCAGACACGCTCTGATGCTTATCTAATACTTGAAATCCGCTGATGCAAAGATAATACGCGGAAAGATTAGAGAATTTGGCGCCTGTGGGCTGCTTGTCTGAACGGATTGTTCCGGCTTTGAATTACATAATGAGCTGAATGTACCTGTTAGTGACTTCACAAACGTCATAGTTCGAAAAGCCTGACTCAGGTGAACATATATTTACTGCATGCATCTCTCAGTGGCGGCTATGTCGGGTCTTCTGCTGTGGTTCCCGTGGGCTTGTGTGAGCTTTGCTTCCATATTTCTTGATGGAACTGTAATACCCAACAGATTTAAATAATACAACCATATTAAATCTATAATAATAAAGGGGGATAATGAATGATTAGATCTGCGGAGAGAAAGCGAGGACAGGAAAAGGTTGGTGGGTGGGTGGCAGGATGGGTGGATGGATGGATGGATGGATGAACGGAAGGACGGATGGATGGATGGAGGAGGGAGAGAAGGAGTGATAACAGATAAGTTAGCTGATCAAGAGATGAAGGCCTGGGTGGGTTGTGCGTGCACGAATAGAGAAATGAAAAGTTTGAGGTGGGGGTGGGTGGGTGGGGGACTAGTCGGATGGAAGGACAGATGGATGGATGGTCGTGCACGCGCAAGACACTAAAGGAGGAAGAGGTGCGCGTGAGGCGCTACTGCAGGGAGGTTTGGGACGAGTTATTCCCCTTACCACCAGCATTGAACGGTGCCCATTGTATCAACAATGCATTTGGACCTCAGTAAGGGGAGAACATAACAAATGTTATTTTTTAATGACCTGTCTGTCCAAATTACGTCCCCTGCCTGCAAGTATCTATTGTTGCCAATGACGGCAGCACGCACAACCAGCAACAAGAAAGCGCCACTAGCAACAATATGTCGGGTGGGGGGGGGGGCACATTATTTCATGACAGATAATTCGACTTCCACCCTTTTCTGCCAGCTCTCATCGATAAGATTACAGAACGTTCCTGCCCCAAATATTTCTCGCCTCCACAATTTTTAGGCAGGTAGTTATTTCAGTAGAAGTTAATAGACATATCTGCCCACAATGTTTACACCTGTACAATTTTAGGACAGGCAGAATTCTCCTTAATAACAGGATAACAGTCCCTTGCTTTACCATAATGGTTGATTTAAACAACAAAAACAACAACAACAACAACAAAATTTCCATGTGTGTCAGAGTTCGATTTTGTCCGTCCCTGCTAGCTATCAGGCGTGAGAAATTTCCGAGTTCCGAATTCCCTTCCTCCGATATTAATTTTAAGAAATTCCATCTGTAATCTAATCACCCAGGCAACGTAACTCCAGTGCACTTTCTTTTCCAGATGTATTTTCTTCAGGTTCATGCCAAGTGGCATTACGCAAACATCCACTGTCAACACGGCACTGTCCAGGTCAGCGCACAATTTATATCACGCCGGAAGAAACAGGGAAATTTTTAAAAAATGGATGCGTAATCCGAGTGGAAGGAGGAAGCGGAGAAAGACAATTTGGTGACGTCATTATTATTTGATTGGACTTCTGACCCACCGTATGTCACGTGGGCACCTCCTCGCTAGTCCATCTTGTTGGACGAGAGATGAAGTATTTTTTGCTATACATAAAATTAAGTGTACAGGTCATTTCCCGTATGAACTGTATAAGCAATTTTAGGTCGGACCTTCGAAACGAATGTTTATGCCAGCTCTTGTTTAACCGGGAATATGAAGTGGTATCAGTAAACAAATGTTTTATTCTTTCTTTATTTTATATCGAATTTAATGTTTCCCCTAATTGTCTTACAACGCAGTTCAACATTATTAGAAATTTCATGTTGTATTAATTTCACGCAGAGCTGGTAACAAATCGCTGTAAACAAATATTTAAAGGACTTTATTCACAGGGCCAGGTTTGGCAGATTAGAAGGCATATGGTTTCGGCTGAGAAAGGCATTGTAAGATGATCGGAAACAACACACGGCAGAGTGGTTAAAGAACAGGACTCCAAACCCGATGGCGCGGCCTCAGGCTGGTTCGAACCCCGTGCATCGCAGCACGCGTCTCTCAGTCCGCTCAGCTCCAAGTGGGTCCCTGACCCCGTGGGTTGGGAAAGTACAGGCAGCAAGAGAAAAGTTACGGGTACGGCCCTCACGATGCTGGCTCACGGAAGAGTAGCGATCGCAAAAACACCCCACTACCCTACGACCTAAAATGGTCACGTGACATCCTTTACCTTTGTCAGTAATAGTGCCAGCAGGAGTAGCAGACAGGCTCAATTTAAGGGCTCATGACAATGATAACAACAATAAAAGCAATGATTTACAAAGACGATCTGGGCAAGGCTGTGTTCTTTATAGCTACTGCGACAGCATTGAAATATAGCCACTACACCCAGAAAACAGGACACAACAAAAAGGTCGAAAGCAGCAAAATCATCAAGGACAGGAATAACTTTTTAAGCCATTACCACACCATCCCACCAGCACATCACCCCACCACCACCACATCATCATCTTCATCATCAGCAGCAACAACAACAAGAACAACAGCAACTACAGCACCAGCATCAGTAGAACAATAACGAACAGTACCAATTCTGCTGCTAAAGAATGTACTGTTAGTTGGAGAAAAAAAACATGCTCTACTATTTATTCTTTTTAACGCTAATAGCGAGTGGCTTTGTATTGATCAGACAAGTGACGTATTGACGTCCTGGTGTCAACCCGGGCTGGTTTGCACAGGCGTTCGTATCTCCTGTCCGTACGAAAACACACAGGGGCCTCACGACCGGTTTTATGGCCGGAAAGAACATACCCACGTTGATTCTAACCACGCTCGAAGAGGTCTGATTGAGTAAGGTCACCAAAAAGAAACAACACAAGAAAAAGGCAGTCTTCAGGGGCTAGTCATCTTTCCGTTGATCCTGTGTTTGAATTTATTACAATTTTTGGCAGGGTGGGGGGCGGGCGGTGGTGCTGAGGGTAGTATGAATCGACACCCTACTTTTTCTTACACCTGGCTATCCACCCACCTACCCCATCGACCTCCGTCCGTCTGTCCATCCAGCCAGCCAGCCAGTCAGCCAGCCAGCCGACATACCAGCCGACATGGCAGCAAGTCAAGGAAGAAACCTTACTTCAAATATAAAAATATTATTCCAATATTTATTTTTCACTTAAGGTATTTCCAAACTATTTCCAGACAACTTGCAACTAAATGAACCAGAAAATTAGCCATATTTTTTTTAATGAGGTGTTCCAATCGTCTTTGAACTGTATGAACCAGGAAGGTTTTCGAAGCCCCCTATCTCAAATCAGGTGACAGGGTTGCCGATACATAGATGTTGCCTCAGTCTTTTGCCGGTGGGCAGACATGCAGGTGTCCAGTCACTTCGTATCTCGGACACTCGTAAAATTAACAATCGAAACAACTGTTGGGGGCTGGAAGGGTGCGCGAGAGGTGGTCGGTGCAGACTCACTCCGAAGTCACGCACGTTACAGGGTGGGAAAAAGCGTCACCCGTAGGTTATCTCTCAGGGACAGCAAAGACTTATTGCCTTACTATGACCACTCCCTAGCTATTTCATTTATCTCCACATCGCATTCCATTAAGCCAAGCTTGATAATCCTTACTCATATTGCACTGTCTGTACTTTACTTTTCTTTCTTCTTTCTTTCGTTTCTCTCTTCCTTCCTTACTACGAACGCACACATGTATAGAGAGAGGTGAGTGCAATCGTAAAAATATCATCAGAGTATTACTAAGGAGAGAGAGCGTATTCCC
Organism: Lanistes nyassanus; assembly: GCA_004794575.1. Lineage (NCBI taxonomy): Eukaryota > Metazoa > Mollusca > Gastropoda > Architaenioglossa > Ampullariidae > Lanistes > Lanistes nyassanus. Next base: position 70,598 of record SMGT01002340.1, on the reverse strand, counting down.
CCACCTTTCCTGACGACCAAAAACAAAAGAAAGAAAGAAAGAACACGCACACACATTCACATGCAGAGGCAGAAGTACACAAACAGGCATATACACGCAACTATGCATTTTCGTACTTTTGACACCTTTCTCCCACTGTTACACTGTTTACATATCTTGAAAAGTTTGAGTCACGCGTTGTCAGCTTTGTCACCGACTAGAAGTTTTACGGGCCGTGCTCACGTGACATTCATTCTTGCACCCAGAGACAGGTCAGCAGACACTTGAAAGCACCTTTACCCAGGCTCACCCCTAGATACATGCACGAACCTTTAAAGGCCCACATATTAGCCTGCCTGCTTGTGGCCAACAGTCACACTGCACTCCAGTGCACTTCGTTTTAATCACTTCCTGTCATACCCTGAGTAACCACTGTCTGCCAGGAAAGGCGGACAATGAAGGAGGGGTAGTGAAAAGGCGATGACGAGGAAAGAAAAAGTGTCAGAAATGAGGACGCTTCGAAAACAATATTTTCTCTTTCACTTTGCGACCAGCGCGTTAGGACAAGCGGACCACTCTCGCTGCGCCCTGGGCTTCTGTCTCACCATCGACTGTGATTTTAAAGAAAAAGTGGAACACGATGTGCTGAAAATAGGACACGAACAGCTGGCAAACATTTGCTTTAATTTAAAAACAAGTACATGGGATAGAGGTCACAAGGAAGTGAAACCCAACAACACACGGCTTATCTGGCTACCCCCGCTGGATCGCAGTTGAAGGCAGGTCGATTATGAGCCTAACTCGAAGCGCCTAGCATCATAGTGTGACTCGTTTTTCCGATAACCTCTCATTCACCCTATTTCCGCATTGGACCAGCACGTTCTCAAGCCAGCGACAAGGGGACACCTCCACAGCCTGCTCTTGACGATCGCTGCGCGTTATCCTTCTAGACCTCGCTGCAGCCCTTCAGTCTGACCCAGTTTGCAGTGTGTTTCACTGACGGATGCATCGCGCTATGACATACCTACACGGAGCATCCAGGCGGAAGCATTTCATCATCAGTACACGAAAGTGTTATTACATAATCTAACAACCCCACAACTGCTCCTAAACAAGATCTGAGCACCCTTCAAATATAGCAATTCGCACCATAAAAAGTCTATAACAGTATTTCTTATGTAGCAGAATTACAGCGATATATTTATAACCGCAAAAAGCCCAAAATAAAGAGTCGTTCTAGTGCGTTTTACAGTGCTCCCGTCTGCTCCACCTATAATAAACATTCATAGACGTTCATTTGTGAAATTTGAGGCAGTGCCTTTCGCCTCAAGATGCTTCAGTTGCAGGCGAATGCTTTACAACATTCGCTGTGAGTCTGTTTCGAGACAATGATTCAGATCACGATTTGAACAATACTGGCAGCGAGTTTGTTTGTGCAAACTGATTGTCGAAGGAAAATGTCAAGTTTAATTAAGCGCAGTTCTTAACGTGAATAACCAGCCAGAAATCATACCATACGGTTCCTCCTACCTGTTTCCGGGTGCAGGAAAAACTCCAGAAGCTTATCCTAAAGGTTTCAGGTCCAGAACGACGAGACTCATTTGGGTTTCTTTCTAAGTACCAGACGACAACGTAGCATGGGTTTTTTCCTCCCTCCACCTTTTCTTCTGCCCGTCTTATCCCATCCTCAGTTTCCTTCTTCCGGAGCAAGAAGGAGAGACTGGACAGTCCGAACTGCGCGTGTGGGCAAGCGATGGCATGAAACGTCTGGCTGGCTAGAGACGCTGCGGAAAAGAACATATCCTAGTTTCCCGAAAATATCCCCCTGACGAGAAAGATCCTGCGAAATAATAACCTGTTTGTTACAGGCAGACGTGAGGCCTGGGTTCATCGACTATCGCAAGCAGTAAAACAGTAAAGCCTGAGTGAACCTTTTCCAGAAATGGTTACTGTCCTTCAGCCACTCCTACATCCAGTGCTAAGCTCGCAGCGCGACCGGAAATGACTGTTCACGTGATTTCTGCTTGTCACGCCCTCAAACATACGTCAGTTTCGCCAGAAGGACGGTAATCCCCTCCCCCCCCCCCCGACATAGCATACTCCCCCCTCCCGCCCCTTAAAAAAACCAGATTATAAAATAACACAGGTCTGCGCATGCGTAGAAGAAAGGGTCTTCTAAGGAAACTCTCTTTCGTCGTCTGCTATGGCCGAGAAAGACGTGAATGTTCTTCGACAGAAGGGAGAGACGGGAAACAAGTCGATTTGACGATTTGTTTGTTTCTCACAAACGAGGCAGGAAAAGAGCACGATCTTTCGCGCTTTCTGATAAACATCAACCATTTGACTGTAACAAGCGAGATAACAGATGGTCACGTGATGGTAGTAAGGAACAAGATCTGCAAAGAAGTCCTGTATCTCGATTTGCTAACTTGTCCTTTCTTGCTGTTGTTGCTGTTTTTGATAACTTATCAAAACGATATATTTCCTTTATCTACTGTTCCCCTATACCCACCCACGCACTCACCCACACACACACACACTGCAGTTATTAGTTGAAATCAGTACACGGTTTTACCTCAGAATGAAATCCCCATTGCAAATAAGTAGACAGGGGATGTGAAGGCAAGAAACAAAGTTAACATGAACCGGTATATGCGTCGTGGGACTGACAAAGTATTTAAAAAATTGTTATGCGATGTAGCTAGAAATTCACAATAGAGAAAAGGGGAAATTATATCCGTTTTAAATATATAGTGTTAATATCAATTTAAGTATTTAATGTTAAACAGTCAAAACTTAAAACGGCTTTTGTTTGCAAACGCTGTTACTGCACCTGAAAACTGGTGGCAATACCAAATAGTTCCTACCAGCAGTTGTGGTCACTCTATAGTTAACTGCTTGCGTTGTATGATGCTCTGTGTATTTGTGTGCGTGCGTGCGTGCGTGTGCGTGTGTGTGTGTGCATGCGTGTGTGTGTGCGCGCGCGCGGGATGCAAAACAGAAGTCCAGAAAGAAAGTAAAAAAAAAGAAAGTATACGTTTCCTATCACTTTTCTCGTCACTAGTCGCATGCGAATTTTCCACCATTTGCAATAACTACGAGTTGACTGGTTAAAAGAAGGACAATGTTCTTGTATTCCACGCTAGTCTAAAAGAGTTTTGACCGAAACGGATCCAGTACGCTCAGGTTCAAATATCTTTTCCTCAGCAAGCTGTTTATGATCCAGCGCCAGAGAGAGTAATGGTGGGCTAACACGGTGAGCCTTAACTGCATGGAATAGCGGTACATAACTCACTTAACCGTCTGCGACAATGCTTTTATCCAATATCTGTGGAGATCTACTGTAAATTTATGTATCAACAGTTTTAATCTAGTTGTGAAGAGATTCAATCAAATGTTTGTACCTGACGGCTGGGTTGTGTTGGTAATATTTCTGTTTCATTTAGTTGCGCTGTGTGAGAGCGCCATAAGATAATTGCGAGACACTTGACTGTGATATGCTCTTCAAGCCTTCACTCACGGCGGCAGTGGCGTTAATCGAAAATGTCTAGTGCTCTCTTGACAGGTTTTGTTCTAAAGGGCTTAAGACGAGAGTTGTGGGAAGCTAGGTCAGAATTCAGGAAGTTTGAGTTGTCCACAGTCAGAAACTGTTCGAGTTTGTTGGTGTGTTGCCTGATGTGCTGAAGTAAGGAAGGAAGGAAAAAAAGAAGAAAGAAAGAAATAAAAAAAAGAGAGAGACTGGCTGATTGAGTGACAGACACACAGAGAGACATTATGTAAGGAACAACAGCAAAATTAGCCCCCGCGTCGCTGATGTGTGTATATATATATTTAAAGTTTCCTATTTTTCCGTGATGACGTCAGCAGGAAGGGATTGCATATAGTCTACGTCTGCTAGAGGCACCCAGAACTGTCAGAGAGATGACAAGTCGCCTTAATGGGGTGGGGGGGGGTGCCTAGAGGCAAGAGTCTGGCGGCAAAGGGCCTCCTAACACCTCTCGCTTGGCTTGCCGAATTCTCTTGCCCTGCACCTGTAGGAAGCCTCCGAAAAAAGTCTAACTACTTTTTCTGCACGGATAGGATTTCTCGCCAGAACGTGGCATGATGCTATGGCTGAAGGGGCTCTTTGTTGAATAACATTGGGTCTTTGACACTGGCATCAAGGGCTTGTACTCATGGATTTATGTAGCCCTATATATACACACGCAAAGACGCTTATCTAGACCGTTATCTAGACTGTTCAGCCGACTAAGCTTTTCCGATCTCTTTTTTTTTTTGGCCTTTTGTTGTTTGATTCTTTAATCCTGTGTTTATTCCCTTTCGTGGATGTGTGTAGCTTTGTTTGGGGGTGAGTAAGTGTGTGGGCAGGAAAAGGCACATGTTGTGTACGTGTGATCGCCTAACGTGAATTAAAATCTCGACTCATTTGACAGCCGCATGTATAGACTACTCTTCGTAAAACAGTCACGTGCCTGGACATCTTGCATTTGTAGACTATATCTCTTGTTATGCAAGCGAACGTGTTTAGGGCCGGGGGAGGGGAATTGTAGTATGAGTGCCTGGCTGCTACAGCGTGATCTTGCCCCAAGAAAAGCGTTGCCGATCGATAGACTGTCAGATTCCTACCTTCCATGACAATTTTCATTCAGTATGTGACTACTGTCGCTTTTTAGGACAACTAAGAAAAAGGACCGTATCAACGACGCTCAAGAACTGGTAGGATGGGTGTATCTTTCAACTCTAGAAAATCTACTTGCTCGCTAGTTAGGTAGTGGCCAGGTGTGCAGGTTTGATAACTCGCCAGCATAAAACAGCGAACAGTAATAACGATCTAGATCTTACCGGTTGGTAATAAGATCTTTCCAAGGGGTGATAATGATCTGTGACTTGGGATACAGTGCGGCAGAGTTCCCTTCCACCTTTGAATAATAAGTAGGGGTAGGGAAACTTTAAAAACAAAATATATATAAAGTGAAATTTGTAGACATTCTGTTTATAGTGTCGAATTTTGTTCATCGTGGAGAATATTTACCCCTCTCGATTTCTCCCGTTTCCGACACCGACTTGTCTCCCTTTCCTAGATTTTGTTGTGGTCACGTGGTCATGTATATGACGGGTACCTATTGATGCCAGTCGGAATCTCCAGTTTTTAATTAGGGTTTCAAAAGTAATAAGTAAGCAGGTGAAGACAGACCAGATCTTTGCTTGAATCGTCCGAGAAACAAACTGCCAATCTAGCAAGCAAGTTTGAGTGCTAATGGTCCTCGTCGGGGAAAAACAGTTTGCTACTTCCGCAATATAGCCCTAAAGGGAGATATCGGACAACTTATAATACGTGTTCTCTCTCCTTTTCTTCTTCTTTCACTCTTTCTTTCTCCATCCGTCACCTCCATCCGTTATGCTCCACTATTTTCTCTCTCCATCAATTTCGTTTTTCCCACCCTCATTCTTTCTTTCTTTTTCTTTACTTCCCTTTTTTGACGTCTCTGTTTCTCCCTCCCTGTCTCCTTTCCCCCGACCGACCGAGCGACCGACCAAAACCGACTGACTTTACATATGTAACCACAACCACAACATTTACTACCAAGGATCACTCAGCTTTAATATATATATATAAAACACTAAACCTGCACACTGACAGAAATGTGGTATCGATCCATCACAACTATAATATTAGCTTCTTAAATAATAGAAGAATATGTATCTGCTTTGTTTCATTAATATTGTGTAACTATTGTTATAGAACAGAAACTGGTGATAAAAGGTTTTTTTAATTTGTCTGATCGGATAGACATACTACTATTTTTAGCAGACTTAGCAAATCCCAGTGAAGTCGAATTTAAAAAAAAAAACAATTGTTGTCGAACTTATGAAGGTGTTTAGGACAAGCAGTAAATCAACCCTTGTAAAACTGATCAGGTTTACAGAAGGTATAAGTGCTCGATGGTGTGTGTACACATGCTTGGCTGAAAAAAAGTTTGTTTCTTAAAGTGCGCTTATTAGTTTGTGAGATTACTGAAAATAGCATTCATCCTTATCCACAAGCACCCTAAGCCTATCAAAAGGACGTTCAGAATTAGCAGACTGTGGCCCACAAAGATTTCCTCTAATTTTTATTCCTCCGCTGAAATATTAAGTTCCCTATAACCATCTACTCCACAATGAAAGGTTGTGATCTCGCATCTCTGGGAAGAGTTACCCTTTCATAATCTTTTCCTCTAAAAAGATATTAAATAATTTCTACTAAAGTTAAACCAAAGTTCTGACTCATTGAAACTGAAGGGATTCTGGGAGAAACATGTTGCAATGTCAAAACATCTTTAAAAGGTAAACAAAATTCTCACAGTTGAAAACAGATAATGATATCCCTAAAATTTTCCAATCATCGACTTAACTCGCCCAGTGCTGACTGATAACGTCTTAACCTGAAAACCTGTTTATCGCAGCATCAGGACAGAGCTTGTGTGGAGACAAAGCCCCAGACTCGCAGCCATTTCGAAGCGAGAGGACAAAGAAGAAAAGTTCCGTGTCACTATCTGCCCATGCGCCTGTCTTATTCTGCTGTCGTCAGTGGATGATGAAGAGCTGGAGAGAAAGGTCAATGTGATAACGCATCTTGTGGTCAGAAAACCCTCGTTCACCACTCTCGTATTCTTTATCTTTTGGGGGTGGGGTGGGGTGGTTGCAGTGTTCAGAGAATCCGAACAGGAACAAAACCTTACCAACTGCGCAAAGTGGCAAGGAACTTGGAAAAAGAGAGAAACTAGAATGCCAATGAATATTGGAAACAGTGTGGATTCGTGACCACGTGGATGCTTGCGAGCGTATGCATGTTTTCATTCAGGAAAGAGCTAGTATCACTACAGGTAGCTTTATACAATTTGTTACATTAGTGTTTTAAAAAAATCTTTGTATCTACTACTCCCTCCATCCTTCCCGCATCTCTGTTATTAGATCCCCCTCTCTCTCGCTCTCTCCCTCTCTCCCTCTCTCCCTAATGCTCTCGTGCGCACGTGCGCGCTATACAGTTGATGGCAACAAAAGGAGAGAGAAGAGCAGGAGTGAACATTCACAGGAGCAGGTAGAATCTTTTTCGAAATGTGAGAACGTGGCCAGCTCCCCCCCCCCACCACCACCCCGGTCTTTTGGTTTTTGGTAAAGTGTCCCTTGACTAAATCTGACCCAACAGAGGTATAAAAGAGCATCATTAACCACGCAACATCAGGCTACAACGTGTGTCGAAACGTTCAAAATTTACTTGAAGTTCTTATCCAGCCTACGACATGTTTCGAGTAAAAGTTATAGGTAATGGCTTGAATGAAAAAATTGCTTTTTTGAGGTAGCCATTTTCGGATGTTTCCATTTTTTCCCTGTCTTTTCTTTATGACGAAAGACATTTTTTCCTGACATTTTCGTTTTAGTACATAGATACAATTGCAGTAATTTCCTGCACTAGTGAGTCAAAGTTATTTGAAAGAAAATCAGCTAATATCGCCACGTTTCTCTTTGGTCTTTGGGCTGTTCATTGCCGGACAAATTTGCACTTTACTTCGCTGATACGCGCTATTCGGTAGCAGTTACGGTTTGCTGGCTGAACTGTCAGTGACTCTACCGTCGCTAAACCCCTCAAATTTTTGTATTCTTTTCATTTTGTTTCCATTGTAAATTTAGATTCTAAGAAGACTACATAAACAGTAGCATATTCTATTTACAAAACCCTCAAAATTGGGAACTTCTTTGCGTTCTGCGTTACCCTATGGGGCAAACGTATTCTCTGTGATATCAAAGAATGTAAGTTACGACTTGTGGACGTTACAGTGTTGATTCTGCTGCTGAGGAACACTGGACGCTCGCTGGTGATTGACTGTCCCATGACGGATGTGGAAATACGAGAACAGGCTTGCAGTGTTCACGATTCTTCAGTGTCCCTTCGTAATCTTGCGGTAAGTATCACTAAACGCTTTTATTAGTCAAATGCTTTTGTTATGTAGTCTCTCGTTCGTTCGTTTGTATGTCTATATGCTCGATAGTTCACTCGTTTGTTGGTTGATTTGTTCTTTTCTCTTTTTTTCTTTGATTGTGTATTTTTTAATCTCTGCTTGCCTTTCCCTTTTTTCTTTCCTTTTTTTTAACTTTCTGTGTTTCATTCAAATTTTTCTTTAAGCTTCTCTCCTTCTTTTCGCGTTTTTTTCTAATACGATAGAATTTTGAGCATAAATTTTCTAGGCTTTAAGGGAAAATTATTTTTCTTCTTTCAGAGCGGGTCTGGTCTTGATTGCAACGATCAGTATTATGATGTGAGTACAGCTAAAAGTTTTCATGGTCTTAGGTTTACGAAAGTTTCAAGGAGAATGAAGTTAACTTTTTTTTTTAGAATGAGGTACGTGGAAAATTTTAATCATTTGTAGACAAGCAGTTTTCCTACAGTGGTCACAGTCCAAGTCCAGACGTCGAGCCCTGTGCCTTCTGTTTGAAATTATTGACCAATTAACTGCATTCTCAAATTTAGAGACCCGTGCTTTCTTTCTGTCTGTCTGTTTTTTTTCTTTCTTTCTGTGTGTCTGATTTCTTTCTTTCTTTATGTTTTACTGGCTGTCTTTCTTTCTTTGTTTTTTTGTGTGTCGGCTGCTACAGACATTAAAGTTTATCTGCCTGATGACCAGAATACCCAGTACAAAGCAGCAAATGATCTCTGAACAAGATGTCCTTTCCTTACTAAGACCTCTCCCCAATATGACCAAAATGTTCATTCTTTTTTCCCCAAGGACGTAATAAGTAGATTCCCTTTTCTTTATTCATTATGTTTGAAGTCTTATAAGTCTTTTGCCAAAAAAAGAATTATTTATATAGATAATAAACAAACAAATAAGGTAAACAAAAATATTTTTTTAAAAAAAAGATTGGTGGTCTAGCACTTTCCTCCTGTCCATCGACCGTGCATGACCAGGTCTCTGTCAGCTGAGTGATTCGTGATTTGTGATTTGTGATTTGTGTTTTTTCTCTCTCTTTTTATTGCCGTTGTCACCATGTCTGACAGGTGGCGGACTGGCTGCGCAGACAGCTGTCCCTTGAATTACCAGAGTGCGAGACAGCCGGCGTTGTGCATCTGCACGGACCAAGCTGCGCAGCACATGCCATGCGGGACCTGAAGCTGTTCGCTCATTACGTCAACAACCTGCAGGACCTGATACCAAGCGAGTGGGCAAACACTTACAGCCAGTTTCTACAGGACCTGGAAGGATGCCTGGTGGACCTGGTTCAGGGGCTGTGTTATTTCTGCGTTCAGCTGACCCAGGAACAAGGCCAGCCCGCCAGCACGTGCACGTGCAACGACTGCCTGGCCAGGGAAAGGTCCTGGCAGGGGATCAGCACAATGGCCACCATCCCAGCGTGCTCCTGCTCACCTGAACAGGGCTCCGCGTTCTTGAATCAGACACGTCAGCTGGGGCCTAACGGCTACTCGGAAGATGACTTCACGAAAGCCATCGTGTCTGTCACCTGCAGTTTGACCCAGTTCCTCAACAAGCTGCACCTGGTTGACGGGTGCTGATGGCTTCATAATCAAACCCCAGCCTTGACCTGATCTTGACCTTTAGAAATGTCTACGATACTGTGTCTTGTTTCAGGATGCTTGCGAAGAGCTGGTGAAACTGAGTTTAGGCAATCACTTCCTGTTACCCTGTCTTGTGGATACTTTCCAGGTTAACAGCATTGCAGAAATCTTGATAGTTCTTGTCACAACAAATGAGTTTTAACTCCCACACAGTTTTGTATGTGAGACCCCAAAATATCGTAGGGGTCAGTTTTCCTTGCAGAAGTAGATTCTTTGAACCTGAAGCCTTACAATAAGTAACATGCCACTCATCTTAAAAATGTTGAAAATAAATTTGTTAATCGACACGCGTTCTCAAAATGACCGACATACAAACTCTGCTTTTTAGACTTCCACAGATTATTTTTTGGGGAGACGGTTTATAACAAGGGGATTAAAAGAAACGTCAGATTTGCAGAACTTGAATATTTTTTTTTTAGTTTCAGAAAATCGACTAAAGACTTTTCTTTTGGATGTGTCAATTTTATCCTTAAGACATATGTAAACCTTACACCGAAGAAAGCTTTAATCATCCATATGCAAGACCAAATTTGTCGCAATGTACCCGATCATGCATTTCCTTAAATTCACTCCCACAAAGTTTAACAAAATGCATTAAATGTTTTTAATAAGCATATAGACCTATTACTATCAAATGTCCAACAATAAGAAGTGCTATTTCACACGTCTTTCGATGATTGTGAAGGAAGATGGAATGTCCACAAAGATTGCGAAATAAAGAAAAAGATTTGTTAGAAACATACTGTTTCTGGGAAGTGTTTGCTTAAGATTTGTTGTTTGTCTCAGTACAAAAATACTTATTTGACGCAAATTCTGCTGTAGCCTCACACAGTTTTGTTTTCTTAATTTTGGGAGACACTAGACATCGAGACAGTAGTAGGTCCTTTGTTCTGTGCGAATATAAATGCTTGACACCGCAGGCGATGTAAGGTTGCATTTATGGTCTTTGTGACTGATAACCCGTGTAACATTTGAACTGAGACTGCCCTTGGTTTCATGAAATAATGAGATTCGATGCTTATATGAATTTCTGATGGAACATTCGATCTATAATAACTTGTGGTAACAACAGAGTGTTTGCCCCAAGTTAAAAGTAAAAAAAAAACCAGAACAAAACGCAAGAGAGAGAAAGAGAGAGACAGAGTAAAAGAGAGGGAGAGAATTACATAAAGACAGTAAATACTTTTCTGGCGTGGATCAAGAGAAGAAGCAACACAAGAAAAGTTGATTTTGTCTGCTTGTGTGTCCCATAGACTTGGTTCAGATGCTCTGTTGTCGCAACTGTTCCTACCTATAATGGCTTGTACAATTAGAAGTGCTGCGCACTTTGATCATATTTTGTTTCACCGTTTTTCGGCGTTCAGCTTTCGGCAATCCATCTATTGACCGGTGATCATGGTACTGATTAAGATGAGAATGAAATGTAAAAGTAAGAAGAAAATGAGACAGGTGTGATAAAAATAGTGAATCTGCAATGGGCTGTCCTTTCTGTGTCCTTGCTCGCGCGTTTCTCGTTGGTTTGTTATAAGGTGACGAACCAAGAAATATTTCTAAAATTCCTTCAGTCTATCCACCCATCCGTCATTTCAAACAAACGCTGATGGCTAGGTTTTCAGACACAAGTAGATTGGAAGGGGACTGTAAAAACAAAAGCACGGCCATCTCTTGGGAGTTCATTCATAACGATAACTACAACATTGAGATAAATACTTGACTGCAGGCGCTGTTTTGACCTCTCTCTCTCTCTCTCTCTGCGTGTGTGCGTGCGTGCTTGAGTATGTGTGCATATGATGTGATGTTGTGTGCACCTGCGTTCGACGATTTCTCCTAGGGGAATAGTTCATCAACAAACCGTCTTTGACGACTCGTTGGGCCAAGCACAAACAGAATGTGTAAATCCAAATGATCACCTGCATTCATGAAATACAGTTTCGGCGACAAGCAAAGCATCAATGTGAAAAGTGCATCATTAAATGTAGATTAGTAACTCGCGAAAACACAAATTCATGCACACTTCGCGCGCGAGAGGCACACATACATTCTAATAAAAACAAAAACACACACGCGCGCGCGCGCTTAGCCTGACGCAGTTCATCATGGATGGTCGGGTACCAGGGGGCTGCCTTGAGCGGGTGTACTCGACAGCGCCGGGCAGGAGCGTGTGTATCGAGGGCTTTACGAAGGGCTTTGTCAAGCTCAGCAGCTGTGAGAGGACCGGAAAACATGTTCTGTGGATCCGTTTTGAAACTGCTCAGGTCCATCAAACGAATGGGGCGTGTGGTTCTTAATAACTGAGTTGGCTTAGGATGCTGGGTGATTAGGTTAAAATGAACAAAATAATGCCATCTTAGCCAGGACGTCGGAAGAGTAGCTCCAGTACTCACGCTAAATACACTGGAAGTATTTCGCCGACAAGTCTACGAAATAGACGAGTAAGTGACTGATGGCTGTGCCTTTTAAATAAGGACTGCTCTGCCATAACTATCTTAGAGTGTGGGACTCGGGTTGATTAAGATAGGTGGTTTTATCCTGCCGGAGACAGGAGGCATCATAGGCTAGTGGCCGGGCGAACGCCAAGAGGAGCTAGAGTGAAGTGTTGGGTAGTTGAACAGCTTCAGAGCTGTGTATCGTGGTAAAGCAGTTTTTTCAGTAGTGACAAGAGTAGATGCTCTGTTGTTGGTCACTTACTGTATCTGTGTATAGAGCGGGATCATAGGCCGTGTTGCAGTTTGATTTCCCCTCTGGCTTTAGTTTGCTTATCTTTTTTGTCTGATTCCTGGTGTATGACGTAATCAGGCAGCGTCTTACCCTAGATACGAGCACGGTGATTCTCTGTAAATAACCTGTAGATATATTTGATGTTGTCGAGTCAGTGTATGTTGAATAACGGTTCGCTGCAGTTGTGTGTTTTACGAGGGTGGGGGCTCTTGAGCTAGAAGTGTTTGCCTGTGTGAGGCTGAGCGAACGTGTCAGAGTATGAGAATCTTTTCCCTCGGTAGATTTCTCTAGTTATCCACATTATTTCATAGCGTCGTCGCCCTTTGGTGAAGAAACCATTGACCTGTTGCAGTAAAGGTTTTGGTGACGATTGCTCAATTAATTTTATATTTACGAGATCACCATAAAAGTTGTTCTGTAATTCTGGAGAAGTCGAGTCCATTAAGTTAGGGTACGGCCCGTCGTGACATATCAGTGTCTGTATCGTCACACAGACGTCATTCTCCAGCCAACGCATCAGCGCCCCCTGACGATTTCACAGAAAATCGAAAGCGTCTACAGACATTTACGAGAGCCTAGAAACCTTACAATCCGATTACCTTTAATCTCCTTGGCGATTTTGCGAAGGCCAAAATGTGGCCGGAACCCCAGATCTGCTTACCAATGCATTTGACGACAGACACTTCAACTTAGTTGAAAACTATCTTCTTGTCACGCACACCATCATTCGTTTTAACATCAGTCAGGAATACCTTACAAGGCCAGCAGGACGAACTCAGTGAACTTATCATTATTACTGAAAGTGGCACTGTCTGCACGTTCAAATCATAAAGCAAATATGTGGGAAACTAAGACACACAAACACATGTGAAAATGTCTCTATACCCTTTGAAAAATTCCTCGTTTTTATCTTTACCCTTATACAGGGACTGAAAGGGATGTTAGATTCTTCCCATCTTCTCTACGTCTTTTTAATCTACTCCGGTGAAGGCAGATGCTTTGGACTCAAGTCTTGGTTAAACCTGTCACTTCGTAGTCTACAGTCTAGAAATAGGCTGTGCGCTAGACCTCAGGCCTGGTGCCTCTCAAGTTCACTGTATAAGTGTTTAGCACACAGTTAGGCCCTGGCGGTGTGTTGCGTCCCTATCTCTAACCCACGATGTTTCTTATCGCTAATGAAGAAAACCTGCCAAACAATGATAATAACGAAAAAGCGTACACAATTCTAAGTAAAAACTTGCATAATGTAGGGTCCACGGAGGAAGCATGAACAAAGAAGTTTGCTTTATGCAAGACTGCATTTAATAATAATAAAAGGATTCTTCTAGGGAGCTATTCCCCCGAAGGTCTCAGTGCGCTTTAAGAAAAAAAACAACGAAGACAGCCACAGTATCACACAGTATATCCAGACACCACACGCAACCACATAAAACCCAGCAAGAAAGCAGCCACCAACCACGCTCGCACGCTCGCAATCTCTCTCTCACTCTCCATCGCATAGCGCAGCGTTACCAACCAGCTCGGTAAATCAGTGAAAAGCGAGGTGAAAGAGATGAGTTTTGATCTGTTTTGAATGAAGCAAGAGAAGGAACATCCCGGAGTTTAGCAGGCAGCGATTTCCAGACATTAGGGGCAGCAAAACAAAGAGAACGCTGACCGAACTTTTTGAGATTGGTTCTCGGTACTATAAGAAGATTTTCGGAGGAGGACCTGAGTTGTCTAGCACGACCGTAGGTGGAAAGAACAGCCGACAGACACGGTTTGATTGGTTCCGCGAGACAGTTGCTTGTACATAGTGATATGGCCTGCAATATCGGAACGCCGTGTCTTGTGGCAACTTGACAGTTCAATCTGGTCTCCCAGAACCCGACAAGACAGCTGCAGATCATAGTGATCGTGTTGATGATAATGATGACAACAACCAGTGCGATATGCCATCCATTTTGACTGGCAGAGCCGTTCGACAAAATCAAGCCTGTTCTTCTGGAAACCACGAAGAACCTTTAGACAGAGGAACAGAGGTAGAGTAGATTGCATTAAGAAATGTTCTGTGCTGTGTGAAACTCATGGCAAGAAATGTAAACAAAATCTTGAAATGATGTGACTTTTAAAATCCTTTCGGTAATGGCTTCTTATCTGTCACTGTGTGTTGCACAGAAACATTTGTAGAGACACACAAGTGCATCCACAAAGGTACGCACGCACGCACACCTGCGCGCACACACCCTGGCACACACACCCTGGCACACACACACACGCTCACACACACTGACACACACACACGCATCCAAACAAGCAAACATATACACACACCCAAACACACACATACACATGCACACACGCATACACGAGCTTACGACGCGCGCATACACAGATGCATTCTTGCACGAGTATGTGTCGTCTGAACTGTATGGGGTGTTGCTAGAGAGACATTTTCTGCTAGACTAGCACAGCTGCACAAATGACACATTTAGAGAGTGTTTGCGTTTATTTACAGTTCTTTAAGTCACCCTTTACATACATTATGCAGTACTGCAAAGGCATACCAAAACATACACAGTAGACTAAAAACGGCTTTCCACTTCAGGTGTAACTTTCTTTTATTGCCAAAAATCTCATCAAGAAACCAGCGTTTCGACAACGTTTGCTATCTGCATTGGCTACGCAGGCTGTCCTGTTACTCTGAGGTGTTTCAGTGCAAGCTCTGAGGCGGCAGGCTACATTAATTGGGCGGTCAACATCTAACATTGAACAATAATTTTTCAAGGAAAAAAAATGAAAGACCCATATGACTGGAGAAGTTTTTTCGTACTCTGAAATGAAACGAATAGAAACACAGCAACTTTGAAAGTTCTTCCTGTTATTCTGCATTCAAAGAGGCTTGAAAGGTTAAATTCTTGTTTGAATATACGAATGGGTAGATAGATCCGCATCTTTGTTTGCAGTATTTGTATTTATTTATGGTCTGAAAGGTCGGTGACCAGTAAATTTATGGCCGACTCAGAAGACATCTTCTCGCGATTGGCTGAAAGGCAGGATATGTTGGCAGATAATGGCTAGGGCTTTTTTTATTTCAAAAAGAAACTCCATATAAAATTAACGGATGCAGTTAGAGCGGATGGAGTTAGACTATGTACAAGAAAAGGCGCGCTTAGCTCTTCCCGTCTTTATGAGAACAACTGAAGAGATAAAGGAAAGATTTACTAGTATCGCTAGGAGAGCTGGTGATAAGTGTTCGTGCTTTTGTTGCGGCGAAAAGCGTGCAAGGCGACCACCAAGCCATCACATTTGCAAAGCATATGGCTAAAGTGGCCATAATGTTTTACAATGTTCCCCCTTCCACTACCACATCCGTCCTGAAAATAAAAATAAAAAATACCATAGGAAACACGAAGAGGTCAGAAAGTGATTTATAAAAACAAGAAAACATCCCTTGCACACCTGTTGGTCAGCACACAACCCAGTCGTGCATGTATAAATCATTCCGCATTTGACATCTTAGACAAATGAATACTCCAGGAATGTTGGTTTGAGCTGAACCTTTGCTGCTCGTTGAAAACGCCTGCACGTTTTGAGAAGCAGGGCCTCTCTTGGCTGTGCCTTTCTGTGCAAGAGCAGAGTTTCAACATTTCCTGTTTTTTCCCCCCGTTCTGTGTCTTCACGGATAAGCGGGGACTTCGCTCCTCCTCTAATCCTCTGTATTGTTCACAGTTCCCACAGGGCTTCCTCCTGAAAATAAAACTCATGCTGATGTCATAATTTCTGGAAAATCGTTGGACATCAAAACTTGGATGGGAGTACAGGTGGGTCCAGCACGTACTCTTATTTTCCCATTCTCAATCACGTGCACACACGTAAAATATTCACAATCATACCACTCTGAGAATTTCTTCTTGATCTTCCACCGGCTAAACAGACTATCCACAATCGCCAGAACAAGCTAAACATGCAGTCGGCTGTTCATGGTTCGCCATTTTATCTTTAACATTGCCGCAGTTTTCGGTAAAAGCAGTTCTAACGTTACCCAGTTGCGTCATGCCTGTACAACGCTCTTTGCTCTAGTTCATACTGTCCATGTTGTGTCCATGTTGTCTCCTCACCAGTATCTGGGGGCCCACTGAGGACAGCGATGAAAAACACGATGAAGAGCATTATAACGACGATTAGGTGAATTCCTGAGGCAGTAAATATCACGCAACTCTTTTTCTGCGTCTACAGAATAACTATGTATTCCTCGTAAATCTTTCTGGTCGACCTGATGTCAAAAAAAACAAACAAAAACAAAAAACAAAACAAAACAAATGTGAATGGCGAGATATGATTTTACTAAGACAAATTTTCTTTTGAATCTTTCTGAAATTTACATGTAATGGAATGTGCTGCTCTATTGTTGCACATTTTTTTTGAAAAATGCTGTATGGCTATTCTAAAAATAATTTTATAAGCAATTTAGAGCAAAGTTAGGTTATGTATGTCGTATTTAACAATCTTAATTCATCAAGAATATAATCTGATACTTCAACAAAGATATAGCCAGTTTAGTCTCCTGAGAAAATAGATGACGTGACGATTGCGCTACTCTTTATCGAAAATACTAGAAAAGGCTAAATAGTCGTTATCTATGATGGTGAGACTGCGGGACTTTACGAGACTTTCTATGACAGCTGTGACTGGGTTATAGTTTTTCTGGTTTGTTTGCTTGTTTGTTTTGCGTTTTGCTTCCGAGTGGCCTTCGGGGATCCAGGGCGAATGTGCTGAGGTTGAGAAAATGTCACTGTGTAACTCTTCTCTTTCTTTCAGCCTTCTGAGGAGGGAAAGTGCATACAAAAACCAGCTGCCCGCGACTGCCGATTGCTGGGTTGAGTTTCGCTTTCCGAGAAATAGCGATACTCCCATGGAGTGATTTTCAAAAACTGGCCGTGAGTGTCGCAAGCCACGCTACTGAAGTCAATGTGAAGGGCTACTTGTCTCTGGGTAATTTCCAGCAGTAAGCATTTAATTCTATTTCGGGTATCTTTTACTCCTACTGCGAATAAATCGTAGCAATTTGTCTGATTCAGATGGCTAGCTAAGATTCATCGTGATGCACGTTAGTGCTCACTGTGATTACACGTGTTCTGTAAGCTTTGTCCTTTAAAATATTTGACTATACTTTAGGCTTAACTAAAACATGTATTTAAATAGTAAACACATTACTGGCTTAGTAAAACACGCTTTCATTTGATTGAGAATTTATAGGCGACGTTCACGACCCTTCTGATGTTTTCCAGACGTTGCAGCTACTTACCGCATTTACTGTAACCAGTAAAGCGAATTACTGGACAGCAGTACTAGTTTCTGCTCTGCGCAGTTACCAAAGGGTTATGTAAGCAAAAATCCAAAACCCGTTGCAAGTCTCAAAGAAGAGGAAAAGGCGGGACTCTGACTCTTGCATTTGATGGAAGGCGGCAAGATAAATCTGAGCTACAGTGTAGTGTCACTGACAGGTCAAGTGATTAACCGCAAAGTGTTCGACGGCAATGGCGAAAGAGCCTCAGCTATAAATAGAAAACTCCGATTCGCTACCCGTGTGCCTGTACCCGATATTGGTCACGGCGCCCGTGTCTTGTGCATTTTCCCATAACATCGAGGCTCTGCGACTTGGGGAAGCACGTGCCTCGAGGTATCTGCCTTTCCCCATAATACCAAGGCTTTGACCTTCATGCCAGAAAGTTGACACCTGATGGTTGGGCGTGGTTCCCCCCCCCCCCTACTAATCCGATGTACCCTACTTTTTCATGGGTCTAAGTATACGAAACCTTTACCAAGTCTAATTCTATCCTTTAAAAGTCTCCACACTTTCAAGAAATCATGCTGCATTTTCTGGAAACCTATCCGTATTTTCCGTAACACCTGTAATGACGCTAAGGACAGTATCTAATTCAAACAACTTATGGTCTTCATAAATGCCTGCATTCTCCAGTAACAATAGTATTTCGGTAGCTATATATACAAACTTGTTCTTTCCTAATAAGTCTTTTAAACATAGCTCCAAGCACTTACAAGACCGTGTTAACCTGATTATGGCAGTTGAAGACTTTTTTAATTCCCCGATAATTCTTCATAACCCGGCTTTAGCCAGGTGCGATACTATACCCGTCTACGTGAATGTGTGGATGTAATGTTTTCGGGATTTTCCGATAAACACGAATGACATAATTCGATCGAACAAAACCACCTTAAGCGCTGAAACTCGAGTCCTCTGTTAACAGGCACCAAACTGCATTTCTTTCTTTTTTCGTTCGTTCGTTCGTTCGTTCGTTCGTTCGTTCGTTCGTTCGTTCGTTCGTTCGTTCGTTCGTTCGTTCGTTCGTTCGTTCGTTCGTTCCTCTGAGACTGCTGTTGCAACACAGACCTTCAGCCCCAGCCAGTCACGTTACACTGACACCAACCAGTCTTAGTACTGGCGTATGGCAGGGCATATACTAGATTGCCAATTTTTACGTCTAATTTTTACGACTCTGCCGAGGTACAAACCACCGACCTCCCGCCTCAGAAGCGACCACCTTAACAGTTAGAATATCTAAAGTGTGAGAAGGATGGAAACAGCAAGACAACTGGGATTTCAAAACTGACGGCTAATTACCTTTCCTATATGAATTCTCTGTGAATGGTATCTTCACATTTGTATACCTCATCGATCAAGTACTTAAAAAAAATAATTTCAGTCAAAAAATTGCAAAATCTCTCAAAATTTGAATTTTAAGGTATCAGGAAGATGATGGAGCTGAATATCTGTTTGAAAAAAAAATACATGGTTACCCCACAACATTCGCCACTCCCCATCACTACAGACTTTCAACGAAACTTTAAAACTTATCTTTTCAGCAAGTACCTTGACTGACGTCGCGACTGCTGTCATCATTAACTTACAACTTTCTCTGTTCATCCTCTCTTATGATACTTTTCTACGCACCTGTGACTGACGGACGATCTGTATCCTAACCTGTTGGTCAGTGTTGCGTCCATCTCTCCCTCTGTGTGGGTGTATGTGTGTGTGTGTGTG